>JALAZF010001040.1:0-404354 GCA_022829125.1 Lathyrus tuberosus
ATTGATTACCGTCAGTTGAATAAGGTCACCATCAAGAATAAATACCCATTACCAAGGATAGACGATCTGTTAGATCAATTGAAAGGAGTCTGTGAGTTCTCGAAGATTGATTTACGGTCGGGTTATCATCAGATTCGTGTGAAGAGTTCAGATGTACCAAAGACCGCGTTTAGAACCCGTTATAGTCATTATGAATCTTAGTAATGCCTTTCGGTGTGACGAATGCTCGGCAGTTTTCATGGATTATATGAATCGGATATTTCAACCTTATTTGGACTAATTTGTGGTGATTTTCATTGATGACATTCTTATCTATTCTCGTGATCCTCAAGAGCACGGAGAACACCTAAGGATCGTTTTATCCATCTTACAAGAGAGACAACTTTTTGCTAAGCTAAGTGTGAGTTTTGGATGTCGGAGGTTAATTTTCTTGGTCATGTCATATCTCAGGGAGGTGTAGCGGTAGATCCATCAAAAGTTGAAGCAGTGGTTAATTGGGAGAGACCGAAGAATGTTTCTGAAGTTAGAAGTTTCTTGGAATTGGCAGGTTATTACAGAAGGTTTATCAAAGGTTTTTCTCAATTGGCTTTACCAATGACGAAACTTACTCGAAAGGATTGTCCATATGAGTGGGATTCGGCTTGTGAAAGAAGTTTTATGAGTTTGAAGGAAAGGTTGACGACCGCTCCCGTTTTGATTATTCCTGATCCTAGTAAGTCGTATGAGGTATTTTGTGACGCATCAAAGATGGGATTAGGAGGTGTGTTAATGCAAGATGGTCATGTGGTGGCTTATGCTTCTCGACAGTTAAGGGTTCATGAAGAGAACTATCCAACGCATGATTTGGAATTGGCGGAAGTTGTGTTTACACTGAAGGTGTGGCGTCATTATTTGTATGGGGTGCATTTTGAGATGTTCAGCGATCACAAGAGCTTAAAGTATCTTTTTGATCAGAAGGAGTTGAACATGCGTCAAAGGAGATGGATGGAGTATTTGAAAGATTATGACTTGGAACTAAAGTACCATCCGGGTAAAGCGAATAAAGTGGCAGATGCGTTAAGTAAGAAAGTGTTGCATAATGCCGGATTGATGATGTTAGAGTATGCCTTATTGGAAAAGTTTCGAGATCTCAATCTCCATTTTGTTTGGACTCCTAATTGTGTAATTATGGGAAATTTGAATATCAATTCTACTCTTAGGGAAGAAATCCAACAAGGTCAAGGGTTGGATGAAAAGTTACAAGAAGTATTGGTACAACCGGGTTTTAGGCGAGCTACCGACGGAATTATTTTTGTTTAACCAAAGGATTTGTGTACCGGATGACACGGAGTTGAAAAAAGGATTTTGGAAGAAGCGCATAAGGGTGCTTTATACATCCTGGTTCTTCGAAGATGTATCAAGATTTAAAAAGGGACTATTGGTGGTCCGGTATGAAAAAGGATATTGCGGTGTACGTATCGGAATGTGCGGTATGCCAACAGGTAAAAATTGAGCACCAAAGACCAGGTGCTTACTACAACCGTTAGAAATTCCGGTGTGGAAGTGGGATAGTATTTCTATGGACTTCGCAGTTGGATTACCCCGTGCCCAAGGTGGTTATGATTCTATTTGGGTGATTGTAGATCGGTTGACAAAATCTGCACATTTCTTAGCCGTAAAGACTACCTACAAGGCGAGCCATCTCGCAAGATTGTTCATTTCGGAAATTGTAAGGTTTGCATGGTATTCCCTCTAGTATTGTTTCGGATAGAGATCCAAAGTTTACTTCAAGATTTTGGAGAGCTTTTCAACAAGCTATGGGAACGAAGTTGTGTTTGAGCACGTCGAATCATCCGCAAACGGATGGTCAGACGGAACGGACAATATAAACAATGGAAGATATGTTAAGAGCTTGTGTACTTGAAAGTGGAGGAAATTGGATAGAACTTTTACCGTTGATTGAGTTCTCTTATAATAACAGTTATCATGCAAGTATTGGTATGGCACCTTATGAGGCATTGTATGGAAGGAAGTGTAGGACACCATTGTGTTGGGCAGAAGTTGGTGAAGATAGAATGTTGGGACCAGAGATTATCCAAGATACTACGGAAAAGATTAGGATGATCCGTGATAAAGTTAAACAAGCACAAGATCGTCAGAAAAGTTATGCGGATAACAGTAGAAGACCTTTGAGTTTGATGAGGGTGATCACGTGTTTTTGAAAGTTACTCCGAAGTTGAGGTTGAAAGGACCGTTTAAGTCACGGAAGTTAAGTCCGAGGTACGTGGGACCGTATCAAATTTTGGAAAGAATTGGTGAAGTAGCTTACAGATTAGCCTTACCGCCTTCTCTGTCAGAGATGCACGATGTTTTTCATGTATCTCAGCTTCGGAAGTTTGTTCCAGATCCTCTTCAGCCGATTCTACCGGATACGATTGAGATAGAAGCAGATTTAACGTTTGAGCCTCAACCAAGTCGTATCACGGGAAGAGAAACTAAGGTGTTAAAGAATAAAGAGATTCCTCTTGTTAAGGTCCAGTGGGATGAGACGCATCCGGGTGATGTAACTTGGGAGATAGAATCCGAGATGCGAGAAGTTTATCCTCATCTTTTCAGGTAATTGTTTTAAATTCGTGGGCGAATTTCTATTTAAGGGGGGAGGATGTAATACCTCGTATTTTAATTACTCTGGATAATATTAGTTGTGATCAACGGAGTCCTAGTGTACTCTGAGAAATTATCTGCAAAGATAATTAGAGTAACTGTTGAAATTAGAGTAAATCCAATTAATATTATCTGACCCTGAGGTTTTATTATTTGGAGCTTTAGAAACTTTTTGGGACATTTAGTAGTATTATTAACTAATAATAGTTACTATATGTTTTCTTTTCTCCCACTTGTGAAAAATAGAAGAGAAGTGGAAAAAGATAGTAAGGGTGGAGAGACGAATAGCAAGAGGAGAAAAAGAGAGAAACCTAGAAGAAGAAGAACAAGAGCAAGAATCATCATTCATCCTTCATCAAATCATCTTCATCTTGATCTTGCGACAAGTGGGTTCTAGTTAGGACATTAGTTTTAGAGTTTTTGGAAATGTTTGAGTTAGGTTTAGAATTATTGGAATAGATAATCTAACGGTTTAAAAATCGATATAAATTGTGCAGTATGATCACTTTATGCATATGAACATTGTTGATGCCTGTTTGTGCAGTTTGGAATTGATTTGGGTTGAGAAATGGTGAATTTGGAGCTTTGGAACCATGGAACACGTAAGGGAAGAATTCTGGTTCTGGTGCGATTTGCCAGGCGAATCAAAATTCACCAGGCGAATTAGGTCTCGCCACTGGATCACCAGGCGAAGGACTGGCGGAAGGGATTCGCCAGGCGAAATCCAGATTCGCCAGGCGAAATTGAAGAGACAGAAATGTCTTAGCTACTGGAACTTTTGGATTTTCAAAATATTGGGTCTCGCCACTGCCTAGCCAGGCGAAGTGCTGGCGAAGGGGGGATTCGCCAGGCGAATTCTTAAGTCGCCAGGCGAATTTGGTTGTTTCTCAATAATTTCCTTTTCTTCAAAAATTCATAACCTTTTGTTCCGTGTATCCGATTTAAGTGTTCTTGGTACCGATAGAGAGCTATGAAAATACTCTATCTAATGGAAGTGAAAAATACTAGTTTTGATGCCCGATTAAATAAATCAGAGGGAACCGGAATTGGTGTAACTTGGTGAGATGTTGAATTGTGTGGTTTTATTATATATTTGACTTGTGTTTACATATTCCCTTGTTGTTAAGCATGTTTGAGAGTATATGCATGTTAAAATATGAAATAGGTAGAGTGAGGAATATTACCATGAACTATGTTAGAACCTAGTAACGGCTAGGAAATTGTGGAATAACATAACGACGACGCTCGTGCAAGAGAGGCCGAGGCGTGCGTCTATTACCGAATGGTATGGTAATAATTACACTAGTATGAATCATGTTTTATTGTGTTTATTTTGTGAAAAGACAAAGAGGTCTTAAGGCGAATGTGACCTTGTGATTGTCGAATACAATCACATTTGTGTGTATGGTCACGTAATCGTAACCGTTTCATGTGAGTGCGTTTCATGGGTCTCGAGCTCCTCTGAAACATGTGCACAATTACTTGACAGGTTTGATTCCCGCGTGTAGTACAAATGGAGCCTATATGGTAAAGAGACTTGCGATGGTTAACAGGCCATGAGAAGTTGACGGTTCACGGTTAACAGGCCGATGATCCCGAATCTATTTCGTATGCCAAGTAACTACAAGGATCCATGACTCGGTCGACTTCTAGACGTAGAAAGCGGACGGAAAAAGGGGATGCCTTGGTAAGATTATCGATTAGTGATATTGTGAGTTAAAGCGACTCGTGAACATGGATCCATATAGTGTGTGTGAGTACTCAAAGTCACTTCCCTTCTCCTTTTGACTTGAGTTAGGTGTGATAGAACCTAGTAAAGCCGAGAGGACCTATAAGATAAGGAACTCACTGAGATTTGATGTATCTCACCCCACGTTGTTGATTATATTACAGGTAATACAGGTTCGGCGAAGGGTAAGGATAAAGTTGTTTGACTTTCCTTACTATCTTGGCTTTCCTTACTATCTTGGCTTTTGTGGTGGCAAGGCTTCCGTTGTGGAGTTTTTTGAGATCGTTGTCGATCTAGTTCTTAGTATTTATCTTTGGAACATCTTGTATATATATTATGCAAGTTTTATGTATTAGGGATTTTTTTGGGCATGTATATGTATAATGTGTTTACTAGGAACTTGTATATTTCAGTACCAAACGTGGTATTCATGTATAATATATGCTTTGATGTATGTATTTATATATGGGCGTTACATAAGGCACATTCTCGCATCTCACATCTTTACATGGATAGAATAAGGAACGTTTTCTACAAAATTGTCTTCTGATAAAAAACACCTTATTTCTATTATCACTGAACAATTTTCTAAGTTGATCCAGTATATGAACTTGACTACTAAACTTAAGATCTCCTTGTCTAGCATGAATCTTTTGAATAGTAATGTTACTAAATCTTCCTTCCTATAACAAAGATATATGTGAATTATGAACACAAACTAATGGATTATGGCGCTAAGCTAAAGCTAATTCTAGATACCACACTAGAATCTAATAAAAATTCAAAATAAAAATCATGAAGATAGTAGAACTTGAACACATGAAGTAAAATACTTTTCATTTTTGCAATTGTTTAGAAGATATGTCCAATATTTGACCATTGAATGCATATAACTCTATAAAGTCATAATATTAGAAGCCAATGGTTTTCCAAAAGCTTATTATCTTGTTAAAAAGGAAAAATAGTCAAAATGGTAGGTATAACATACCAGGTAAGAGATGGATAAGAACACTGACAATTTTGTCAACAGATCTGAACACCAAACTGCAACGCCAAACAATCAAAGCCCATGCTAAAGGCCCCTGCAACAGAAGCACTTAAATAAGGCGCAAAATCGACCGATTAACCGTTCGTCTTCGAAGATGTCAAATTACCGTAAAACACTCACCTCAGCAAATGAGAAGCAAACCAGAAAAAGCTTTTCATTCTTTGGATAAAACAGAAGGTAAACCAAGAAAATTGTATTCGCATAGTAGCAAAAATCCTAAAACACATGAACAATACTTTAGAAACCTTATTCTTTAGTTATGTTTCGACAGAAGAAACTGAAATAAACTAACTTTATCCTTATGATAATGACAACTACGAGACATCACTCCAATGATTTTGATCAAGGAATTGAAACACAGTTCAAAATTAAATAAACAAGCCTTCTTCCAATGACTTCATGACTTTCAAATACTGCCGATCTCTCTCCTCGCTCATACCCCACTTAGCCCACTCAATAGGTAATTTTATAAGTGGAATTGTTCCTGTTTCCCCATCTTCTTTTCTCTCAGGTACACCCTCTCATAACGCGGTTGTGCATCTCCTCTGATTAAGATGGTGTGCATCTCCTTGAATTAAGGTGGGGCGCTCCCTTCCATACAATACCTCATAAGGGGGTAGTCCAGCTGTTTCGGTTTCCTCCCTGTCAAACATCTTAGATAGGCATCTAAACATCTGTTTACCACCTGTCTGCCCATCAGTCTGTGGGTGATAAGCACTACTAAACTTCAATTTAGTACCTACTTGCTTGAATAATTCAGACCAAAAAGCACTCAAAAATACCTTGTTCCTGTCAGACACTAATGTACCAACCTCACCAATTCCATAAAGGCGCGCATAATATTACAATTTACAATACAAACAAAAATGGTGTCTTGTCCACATAAGAACTCATTAGTTGTTCACAAACACTAACATGAAAATGCTTGCATCAAATTACTTATACTGATATTCTTTCAATTTCCTTGATGATAAACTCATTTTCCTCTTCAAATTGCTCATCTTCTGAACCTGAAAACCAAAAAGAGTTAAGATTAGTAACTCAAGAAAAATAGGTTACATAACTACATGTTTTGAATCAACTAAAAACAGAATAACCCTTTCCCGGCGATAGGTTATGAAGCAAGCCTAGCAGCTTCTCCTGTTCTTCCAAGAATATTTCTCACGTCTCGAGGCTTATTAGGATTAGCGACAAAAATCTGGATAAACATGTAATAAAAATAATTAAAACAAAGATCCAAATGTACATGTGTCGATCAATTAACTTGAAAACATGAAGCGGGAAAATGTGAAAAGCCGATAACTGAATGTTTTTGCGAATCCTGCTCAACCATGTAAGCATATTAATTAGTTGCGTGGAAACACAGGAATATCGCACAATGACGCAGGATTAAGAGGAGTTATACCGTCAACAATGTCATCATGACTTTCAAATAGCGAACTTCTAAGATGTAGGCTGTAGCGCTTCATTATATGAGCATTGGGCGATTCCAAAGAAAATCCGAGAGAAGCTAAAATCCATATAAATTTAATTGTTAAAATCAAAGATATGATCAGAAAGCAAAAACATTTTAAAATTGTTGGCAGAACAGAACTGACCTTGATAGACTGCCTCGGTGTGACGTAATTTGGAGACTTCAATAGGTTCTCGTATTGATCAAAGAACTGGGAACAATAAGTCCTATTAGAAATCCATATATTTAAATCTTATCCAAACATGTGACATTGGCATTAATGGTTCATAATCGGTAGAAACTTGTAGCACAAGAAACACTAAAAATATAAGATTTCAGACTAAGGAAAAAATTTTTGATCTAGCTCAAACCTGGCTGCACGCCATGGCAGGTGTTTTGACATGGCTTAGTTGTGTCAGAAAAAAAGGCGGGACCCAAAAACCCAATCGATTGCATGATCTGCCATATCCATGAACATTAAGAGCATCATCATTTTGAAGAGTGAAATGAAAGCCAAAAGCAGATGTGATTATCTTACTTTTCGAACAGCTGTTATAAAAACGCCTTTGCTAACTAATGTGTCAGCTATCCATCCTCCGATATTTGCAAAAACAGCCATGGTTAACCACGGAAGAACGCATAAGAGCACAGATTCTGTGAGGTTGAACTTCAGAACCTGAGATAATGATGCATTATCTTGTTGATTCAATGGACTAAATGGAAATTGTGATGTACTAAATCCTACAAATTTTTTGCAAAGATACATCCAACTATAAAAAATGTATTAAACGAAGTGTTCAAGTTTACTATGAAAAATTGTTTTAAAAATGTTAATATAATAAGTAATAACCTGATTGTAGTAAGTAGGCATCCATGTCAATAGAATAAATGTCCACCAATTGTGACAGAAAAGAGAGATAAGAGCCCAAGCTGGCGCTTTTGATAGAATTAATATCCAAGGAATATCTGAAACAGGCACTTTTGATACGCCGCCTTCTAGTATGATCCTTTTTTCCTCTGCCCCGAGATCCAGGTCATCCTTCGGTGAGCTATATGCCTGGAAAGGAAATGAGTTTACTTGCAGACTTATGAAATTGAAGTCAATAAACCGTATCCGGCGCTCTGCAATAAATAATTCCTTGCATTCACGCAGTTTGACCATCGGTGGATTCAAGCTCGGTTAAGATTTGTGCTTTTTTAGACTGTCATATCTTGATCAGGCTACCGATGTCCCAAATGCGTGAATGCGGGATCCTCTAAGAACGGGGAATCCGAATTCCAATAAATGGGCATAAAGTGTTGGCTATCATGAAAAGATAATATTAGATACATAAAGTAAAATACATCAAAATTAAGGGAAAGTTGACATACTTTTTGCAACCAAAAAGCAAACAAAATACTTCCAAGGGATCCAAACGAGTAAAACATTGAACAATTTTTCGTATAAGGCACATTCTCGCATTTTCTACAAAATTGTCTTTTGATAAAAAAAAAAAAACCTTAATTTCTATTATCACTGAACAATTTTCTAAGTTGATCCAGTATATGAACTTGACTACTAAACTTTAGATCTCCTTGTCTAGCATGAATCTTTTGAATAGTAATGTTACTAAATCTTCCTTCCTATAACAAAGATATATGTGAATTATGAACACAAACTAATGGATTATGGCGCTAAGCTAAAGCTAATTCTAGATACCACATTAGAATCTAATGAAATTTCAAAATAAAAATCATGAAGATAGTAGAACTTGAACACATGAAGTAAAATACTTTTGGATTATGGCGCTAAGCTAAAGCTAATTCTAGATACCACATTAGAATCTAATGAAATTTCAAAATAAAAATCATGAAGATAGTAGAACTTGAACACATGAAGTAAAATACTTTTCATTTTTGCAATTGTTTAGAAGATATGTCCAATATTTGACCATTGAATGCATATAACTCTATAAAGTCATAATAGAAGCCAATGGTTTTCCAAAAGCTTATTATCTTGTTAAAAAAGAAAAATAGTAGAAATGGTAGGTATAACATACCAGGTAAGAGATGGATAAGAACACTGACGATTTTGTCAACAGAACTGAACACCAAACTGCAACGCCAAACAATCAAAGCCCATGCTAAAGGCCCCTGCAACAGAAGCACTTAAATAAGGCGCAAAATCGACCGATTAACCGCTCGTCTTCTAAGATGTCAAATTACCGTAAAACACTCACCTCAGCAAATGAGAAGCAAACCAGAAAAAGTTTTTCATTCTTTGGATAAAACAGAAGGTAAACCAAGAAAATTGTATTCGCATAGTAGCAAAAATCCTGAAACACATGAACAATACTTTAGAAACTTTATTCTTATTAGTTATGTTTCGACAGAAGAAACTGAAATAAACTAGCTTCATCCTTATGATAATGATAATGACAGCTACGAGACATCACTCCAATGATTTTGATCAGCAATGGAATTGAAACACAGTTCAAAATTAAATAAACAAGCCTTCTTCCAATGACTTCGCAGCCATGTGTCTCTGACAACATTTTACCTAAAAAATACACTTTCTGACAGTACAGTTAACACCGAGAAGCCTAGGATCTCTCAAGAATAACTTCCAATTTCTAGTCTGACCACTCCCCTCCATAATCCTTCTTTTTATTCAACTACTGCCGATCTCTCTCTCCTCGCCCATACCCCACTTAGCCCACTCAACAGGTAATTTTATAAGTGGAATTGTTCCTGTTTCCCCACTCTTCTTTTCTCTCAGGTACACCCTCTCTTAACGCGGTGTGCATCTCCTCTAATTAAGATGGTGTGCATCTCCTTCAATTAAGGTGGGGGGCTCCCTTCCATACAATGCCTCATAAGGGGTAGTCCCACTGTTTCGGTTTCCTCCCTGTCAAACATCTTAGATAGGCATCTAAACATCTGTTTACCACCTGTCTGCCCATCAGTCTGTGGGTGATAAGCACCACTAAACTTCAATTTAGACCAAAAAGCACTCAAAAATACCTTGTTCCTGTCAGACACTATAGAGCTTGTTCCTGTCAGACATTAATGTACCAACCTCACCAATTCCCATAAAGGCGCGCATAATATTACAATTTACAATACAAACAAAAATGGTGTCTTGTCCACATAAGAACTCATTAGTTGTTCACAAACACTAACATGAAAATGCTTGCATCAAATTACTTATACTGATATTCTTTCAATTTCCTTGATGATAAACTCCTTTTCCTCTTCAAATTGCTCATCTTCTGAACCTGAAGACCAAAAAGAGTTAAGATTAGTAACTCAAGAAAAATAGGTTACATAACTACATGTTTTGAATCAACTAAAAACAGAATAGGTTATGAAGCTTCTCCTGGTTCTTCCCAAGAATATTTCTCACGTCTCGAGGCTTATTAGGATTAGCGACAAAAATCTGGATAAACATGTAATAAAAATAATTAAAACAAAGATCCAAATGTACATGTGTCGATCAATTAACTTGAAAACATGAAGCGGGAAAATGTGAAAAGCCGATAACTGAATGTTTCTGCGAATCCTGCTCAACCATGTAAGCATATTAATTAGTTGCGTGGAAAAACAGGAATATCGCACAATGACGCAGGATTAAGAGGAGTTATACCGTCAACAATGTCATCATGACTTTCAAATAGCGAACTTCTAAGATGTAGGTTGTAGCGCTTCATTATATGAGCATTGGGCGATTCCAAAAGAAAATGCGAGAGAAGCTAAAATCCATATAAATTTAATTGTACAATAACTCACGTAATTAACTTAGAAATCAACTCAGAGGAATGTTTCCAAAAATTGGCACAACTCTAAAGTGTGTGTGTGGTGTGTGTGGTGTGTTGCACTGATGTTATCAGTCACGCCAATACTCTTCAGTTAAGATAGCTAGCCTAAATTCAACTTTCGCTGCCTCATCCTATGGTCCAAGAGTTAATCTTTCAGTTTTAGAAGGGGGTTTAACTGCTCTATTATAGACTTTTTGTTCACTGAATATTTAGGATTACACATGCATTTATTATTATTCACAATTTTGCTAGATGCCTCCACCTTTTCACCTGACGGGAACTCACTTGTAATGAGTCCAACCTGTTACTAATGGTGAAGACATCTATTGTTCCTCCAGTTTCGGGCACAGGAACTTGTTCCTCCAGTTTCGGGCACAGGAACTAATTTTGAAGTGCTCTTTGGCTTACTTCATTTACACACTTTGGTGTGTTTATTAGCATATGCAGTGTATCCTATGTGCTAAGTCTTTAAAGAGCAGTGTGAGCCTCCCCTAACTAAATCCTTGGAAGAGCTCTTATTCCATATTTTAAGGCAATTCAAAATTTTCAAAAGGCTATCTACTTTTCTGACTACTAGAGGCACGACATGGGACCATCAGAAACAAAATAAGATGCATCAATACACGATGGTGAACATGAAAATGATATACTGAAACAGAATTTATGAACTTGGGATATTATCTTCAAGAAACCTAGGGCTAGGATTCACATAATTAACCAACAAGAAATTTGCCCAATTAACATCTAATTTCAATCTCAAATTATCATAATAACACACAAAATATACAATCTGACATAATTGAACCTAAACACAACAGGATTAACCATAAAATAGAAAAGGAAAACACAGATACATTACCTGAAGAACATACCTAAGAGATCATATTCAAAATAAGATTGGGAATTAAAAGAACATACCTAAGAGATGCATAATGAATTTATCTAAAAACTGTATCTTTCGTTTCTTATTAGGTTTTGGTGCCAAAGGGGGTGAGGAAAATGAAATCTGAGAACCTGGTGAATCCATTAGAACAGAACAGAGCAAGATTATTAGCGAGAGATTGAAACAACGTTGTTTGTTTCTTGTATTTGTAATTAGCGAGAGATTGAAACAACGTTGTTTGTTTCTTTGTATTTGTACAACATGATTTCAAATCCCTAGATTTTTGGAATATGGCAAGAGACAAACTGAACAATATCCTCAATCCAAGAGGTTTGCCCAACATTCATCCAAAAACGTTGAAAGATTTGGCTCTTAGACTCCAGCACTAGAAACAATTCAAAGCTGTAAGTTTTTTTATGTTTCTTTATTGCTGCAAATTCCGCTGTCTAGGCCTCTGGGTTATAGTGGCAGTATGTATGCTGGTGTAGCACTATCAGGAGTTTCAGATTTTGATCGAGCTGGTGATGTTAAAGTTGGATTTTGGGCGGAGGTGGTGTGTTGTTGGTAAGGTATCTGCTGGTTGTTGCAGAATCTAGTTTTGCCTCAGGTTTCTTGGTGCGGTCGTTCGATACCGATGTTGTTGGAGTCCAGTTAGTCTCAAGTTTGGGGTGCTAATCGGGCTGTTTAGTATTGTATTGTGGCTTATTTTTTCTTAGTGTAGAGGAGGTGGCAGCAGTACACCACCTCTTGGCTTATTCATACAGGCTCCTGGAGGTGGCTGCAGTTGTTTTTTGTTTCTTCTTGTGTCTTGGCTTATTCATATAGTATTATTCTTATAATTTGATACATTGATAATAATAATGAAGTTCATTTTGTTTTCTGTAACTTTTGGTAACTTATTATAATAGGCTCCTGGTTATCAGTTGAAGGATTTGGTCAGGATGTTGTTCTTCGAGCTGGAACTCAAAATCCCTTCATTAATTACAAAAAGTTTTAGTAGGGATAGGAGTAGGTCCCCAACTCAAACCACAACTGCTCCATCTGATGCGGAAGGATCATCTAATTTACCGGTTTCTGATTCAATCACCAGTGTTGTACCACCACCCTCAGACATTCCTAAATTTGATACGAAACTCTATCGCAAATTTTGGAGAGTTCTTCGCCGCGACTTGAATATTGATCCTGCCACAATTTATAATCTTGCGGAGAAAACTACTGAATTCCAAAAGAACTTTTTGATCTCCATTGATGGTCAGGCTGAATTCGTGGAGCATTTGAAGGGTATTTTTTCTTATAATTCTAATTATGATTTAAAGGTTTTTTTTTCCTTTCTAATTTGTTCTGTTTTCTGTTTTAGGTATCTTTAACCTATGATCAAGGTACCCGTTGATGGTGTGTCTGGTGGTCTCTAGACAGAGTAGAAGCAAATGAAGACGGGAAGGAGAACCCGGCCGCTAGATGTTGTTTCGTGTTTCTGTTAGTCATCCGATAAGGATGCAATTATGTAATCTTTTGTTTTGGGGAGTGCGGCTTTGTCCTCCCCTTTTGCTATGACTGTGAACTTCGCCCTCTGGGCTTTTGTATTTTGATATGCCCTTCGAGGCTTTATGAATGTTTCGTCATTTTCCTTTGCCATATATTTTATTTTAGTCGACTGATCTCTTCTTCTATCAATGAAATAGTGATGGGATTAGAGGAAGAGTTTGGATGTTTGTGTTGCTTATGTTAGAGCTTGGGTTTTGTGATATTGCAGGTTGAAATAGTGATGGGATTAGATCACAAATCAGCTTGAATGGTTGTGATGTTTTCAGAGTTTCATCCTCAATATTGAGCCCAAACTCTTCCTCTAATCCCATCACTATTTCAACCTGCAATATCACAAAACCCAAGCTCTAACATAAGCAACACAAACATCCAAACTCTTCCTCTAATCCCATCACTATTTCATTGATAGAAGAAAAGATCAGTCGACTAAAATAAAATATATGGCAAAGGAAAATGACGAAAGATTCATAAAGCCTCGAAGGGCAAATCAAAATACAAAAGCCCAGAGGGCAAAGTTCACAGTCATAGCAAAAGGGGAGGACAAAGCCGCACTCCCCAAAACAAAAGATTACATAATTGCATCCTTATCGGATGACTAACAGAAACACGAAACAACATCTAGCGGCCGGGTTCTCCTTCCCGTCTTCATTTGCTTCTACTCTGTCTAGAGACCACCAGACACACCATCAACGGGTACCTTGATCATAGGTTAAAGATACCTAAAACAGAAAACAGAACAAATTAGAAAGAAAAAAAAAACCTTTAAATCATAATTAGAATTATAAGAAAAAATACCCTTCAAATGCTCCACGAATTCAACCTGACCATCAATGGAGATCATAAAGTTCTTTTGGAATTCATTAGTTTTCTCCGCAAGATTATAAATTGTGGCAGGATCAATATTCAAGTCGCGGCGAAGAACTCTTCAAAATTTGCGATAGAGTTTCGTATCAAATTTAGGAATGTCTGAGGGTGGTGGTACAGCACTGGTGATTGAATCAGAAACCGGTAAATTAGATGGCCCTTCCGCATCAGATGGAGCAGTTGTGGTTTGAGTTGGGGACCTACTCCTATCCCTACTAAAACTTTTTGTAATTAATGAAGGGATTTTGAGTTCCAGCTCGAAGAACAACATCCTGACCAAATTCTTCAACTGATAACCAGAAGCCTATTATAATAAGTTACCAAAAGTTACAGAAAACAAAACGAACTTCATTATTATTATCAATGTATCAAATTATAAGAATAATACTATATGAATAAGCCAAGACACAAGAAGAAACAAAAAACAACTGCAGCCACCTCCAGGAGCCTGTATGAATAAGCCAAGAGGTGGTGTGCTGCTGCCACCTCCTCTACACTAAGAAAAAATAAGCCACAATACAATACTAAACAGCCCGATTAGCACACCAGACTTTAGACTAACTGGACTCCAACAACATCGGTATCGAACGACCGCACCAAGAAACCTGAGGCAAAACTAGATTCTGCAACAACCAGCAGATACCTTACCAACAACACACCACCTCCGCCCAAAATCCAACTTTAACATCACCAGCTCGATCAAAATCTGAAACTCCTGATAGTGCTACACCAGAAAACACCAGCATACATACTGCCACTATAACGCAGAGGCCTAGACAGCGGAATTTGCAGCAATAAAGAAACATAAAAAAACTTACAGCTTTGAATTGTTTCAAGTGCTGGAGTCTAAGAGCCAAATCTTTCAACGTTTTTGGATGAATGTTGGGCAAACCTCTTGGATTGAGGATATTGTTCAGTTTGTCTCTTGCCACATTCCAAAAATCCAGGGATTTGAAATCACGTTGTTCAATCTCTCGTTTTTCTTGGGAATTCAAATCAATCAAACTCCAGAAGGAACTTACATACATCAAAGCAAGTATGTCAGAGATCTTCTGAAGAAATTTGACATGTCAGAAAGTAAGCCTTCCAAAACTCCTATGCATCCCACATGCATTCTGGAAAAGGATGAGGTAAGTAAGAAAGTAGAACAGAAGCTCTACAGAGGTATGATTGGTTCTCTCCTTTATTTAACCGCTTCAAGACCTGATATTCTCTATAGCGTCTGTCTTTGTGCTAGATTCCAATCAGATCCTAGAGAATCTCACTTAACAGCAGTTAAGCGGATTTTCAGATATCTGAAAGGTACTACTAATCTTGGTCTTTGCTATAGAAAGTCCAGAGAATACAAATTGGTAGGATACTGCGACGCTGACTTTGCTGGAGATAGAATAGAAAGAAAAAGTACCTCTGGAAGCTGCCAGTTTCTGGGAGACAACTTAATCTCTTGGTCCAGCAAACGACAATCCACCATTGCACTATCAACTGCTGAAGCTGAATATATAGCTGCAGCTGGATGCAGTACTCAGATGCTCTGGATGAAGAATCAGCTTGAAGATTTTCACATTTACGAGAGTAACATCCCTATCCTCTGTGACAATACTTCTGCCATCTGTCTTTCTAAAAATCCTATTTTGCATTTTAGGGATAAACATATAGAAATTAAACATCACTTCATTAGGGACTATACTCAGAAGGGAATTCTTTGTTTAAAATTTATAGACACAGACCATCAATGGGCTGATGTTTTCACCAAACCCCTTGCTGAAGATAGATTTAATTTCATTCTGAAAAATCTCTGTATGGAATTATGTCCAGAATGAAAATGTAATTTCTGTATTTTTAACTCTCAGAATTTTTTTTGTGAACATCTGACCAATAATTCTTCAGAAGTGAGAAGAAAGATTGTCTCGGAATCTATTCAGAAGATCTGAACTTTTCATTTCAAGGATAGATCACTAAGTTCACCCTAGCAAACACCTGTCAACCTACGCTCCAGATATTTCTCTGAAGTTGAACTCGTGTCAAATTCTGGAAAACTGAACGACTGTGTTGACATATCGAGGCGCCAAGTCACATCGGTAACTGTTCCCAAAATTTTTCACGCTATCTCCCTTGTCAGAAATCATTACAGCTATTAATCATTATGTTTATTGTCTTTAATTGCTATTTATTTCCTTGGTCTCTCTTATATATATGTCACTTCTAACACCCTCACACGCTCACTATCACTCACTTCGCTCTATTGCTTTCTCCTCCTTATTTGCATTTCTTGTTTGCAATTCTTGTTCTCTTCGTGTTCTCCAAAACCCAAAGTCTGTGAACAATGGCTTCTTGCTCTCAACAACCGCTGTCTCAAGAATCTGCTGACCAAATCAATGAGGAAAGGTACGTTGAGCCTACAAGAACTCTTCTCACTCCCATTGCTTCTCTTGGTGGATTTTTGAAAGCATGACCTTACTCCTGAGGTTAAGTTTCAAGGATGGACCAAGTATTTTGATCGCTTAATGGGTCCAGTTTTTCCTAAACTTGTTAAAGAATTCTGGATTTTTGCCTCTGCATCAAATCATCAAGTAACGTCTTATGTAATGGGAAAGAAGATTGTCATCACTGAAGAACTCATTGGTAAACTGATTGATCATGATGGATCAGGAATCAGATGCAGTGAGATGGAAAAGAAGTTTGACCTAAAAACTGTATCAAAGGAAATCTTCACCTCCGGACAACACTCCAACAAAATCAAAGATCTAAAGGAGCGTCACAGAATTTGGGCCAGAATCATTCTGGGTTGCATCTATCATAGGAAACCTACAAGCTCCTCTGACTACATCAACAACGATCAACAGTTCCTGCTGTACTTCATCTCCAAAAATACAAGAGTAAATCTTCCTCACAGTCTATTCAATCATCTGAAAAACAGCGTCAAGGAAACAAGAGAAGACGAAAGAACCAAGAGAGATTGGATCCCTTTGGGTAGACTAATCTCAGACATTCTAACAGAGAATAAACTGTTAGAATAGCCATTCCCAAACCAAACCCAAAAATATCCAAATCAGATGTTGGTAACTCTCTATTGGCATTCGAGGCAGAAATGCATGAATGGGTCAATTTTCTGAAGCAGGGCTGTGTGGAGAATCTGAATCCAGCTGCTTCTGATTATCTCTGGACTAAGTTCAGAAAATGGTTTAATACTGAATCGCAGAAGATGGAGGAACTCAGCTATGAAATAGCTCAACAGAACTTATGTGATCATCTGAAGATCTTTAACGAGCAAGTTCTGAAGTTCTGGGAGAAGAAACTCATTCTTCATCTAGGCTGGAAAACTTCTATGGTTTCAGAAATTCAGGAAGAAACCTCTGAACAACAAACTCTGGTCATTGCAGAAGACAAAGGAAAGTCAGCTGAAGCTTCTCCAGAAAAAGATTCTACGAAAAGGGCTGAGGTATTTGTATCTTCTGATTCAACTCCATCCTCTCTTTTGCTGAAAACTCTGGATGAGTTGAAGAAAGAAAATGAGGTTGTCAAGAAACGTTTAGATATACAGGAGGAAACAAATGCAGAAATTAAGGGGATGCTTGGCAAGTAAGAAGAATCAGCCAATCAGATCAAAAGCCTTCTGGAAGCATTGTTCACACGACTTCCTCCTCCACCTCAACCTTAGTTTTGTTTTTTTTTTGCTTCTGTTGCTTTTGTTGTTATCTGCTTATATTAAATATATCCCTTTTGATCTTTGAGTTTTTTTTTGCTTTTTGATTACTGACAAAAAGGGGGAGAACGTAGAATATTTTGAGATATAACAGTGCACCGGGACTATGTCTCGAACATTTTAACCTCTCTGTTTCCACATATTGTTAGGTAAGCAGGAAAATGAAAATCAGAACTTCTTGTCAAGAAAGAAGCTTCAAACAAAACATCTTCAAGGAAATCTTCAACTCAGGGGGAGTCCTCTATACTCCATACTCTTTTAATTGATTATCAAAATATAAGTTTTTGTCATCATCAAAAAGGGGGAGATTGTTAGAACAAGAATTGATTCTACACTCCTAATAGTTTTGATGATAACAAATACTATATTATTATTTAGAACTTGATGCTCCCTAATTTAGTTATTATGATATGTAGGAAGTTCTAATATAAAGAAATTCTGAATTGGAAGCAAAAGCATTTTGCGCTAACAATTTCCAATCAAGCGAAGTTCTGATATAGAAGTATCACAAGATCTAATCCAGTAAAGTTCTAATCAAGCGAAGTTCTAAGTAAGCGAAGTTCTAATCAAGCGAAGTTCTGATGAAGAATGTTTCACGCTATCAGCACCAGCCGCATTTAAAAGACTCTGATATTCCAGAACTTCACGTACATTCTGACGCGTTATTATTCATTTAAAAGAGTATCAGCTAGAATCAGATGAGATCTCTATCTATGGAAAGCTCATTTAAAGAGTTTGATTGACATCCAAAAATAAAGCCCAACGGATCAAAAAGTCATCTATATAAAGGGGTTTGATGAAAGGACGAAGACACAACTGCTCACATACAATCTTACTGTTCATCACATTTTCGATTAAAATTTTTGTAAAATCACAGTTGTGCTACTGCTTTCTAGAAGCAACTTTTTACACTTTTTCTTGCTGTTTTTGTGATTCCTTGAGAAACCAAGTTGTGGTTCTATCTCAAGAAGACATTGACGTAAGTCTTTGTGTTTGTGTAATCAAAGTTTTGATTAGTGGATTAAGACCTCAAAAGAGAGAGGCGAAATCACCTTGGCGGGTGGACTGGAGTAGTTTGAGTTCAAACGAACCAGGATAACCAAACGTGTCTTTTTGTCTTAATTTTTTTTAGAAAACCCCAATTCAAACCCCCTTTCTTGTGTTTTTCTTTTCTTCACAAAGAACTGGGAACAATAAGTCCTATTAGAAATCCATATATTTAAATTTTATCCAAACATGTGACATTGGCATTAATGGTTCATAATCGGTAGAAACTTGTAGCACAAGAAACACAAAAAATATAAGATTTCAGACTAAAGAAAAAAATTTTGATCTAGCTCAAACCTGGCTGCACGCCATGCAGAATACTGCCATGGCAGGTGTTTTGACATGGCTTAGTTGTGTCAGATAAAAGGCGGGACCCAAAAACCGAATCGATTGCATGATCTGCCATATTCATGAACATTAAGAGCATAATCATTTTGAAGAGTGAAATGAAAGCCAAAAGCAGATGTGATTATCTTACTTTTCGAACAGCTGTTATAAAAACGCCTTTGCTAACTAATGTGTCAGCTATCCATCCTCCGATATTTGCAAAAACAGCCATGAACGCATAAGAGCACAGATTCTGTGAGGTTGAACTTCAGAACCTGAGATAATGATGCATTATCTTGTTGATTCAATGGACTAAATGGAAATTGTGATGTACTAAATCCTACAAATTCTTTGCAAAGATACATCCAACTATAAAAAATGTATTAAACGAAGCGTTCAAGTTTACTATAAAAATTTGTTTTAAATTTGTTTTAAAAATGTTAATAGAATAAAGGTCTATTAAATCGGTACCTAAAAGGATGAAACGGATGGAATTTAAATAAGTAAAGACAGACTTACATCACAGAGAATTGAAAGCATATCCCTTGGACCACATTTCAATATAAACTGATCAATGATGCTAATTGCCATGCCAAAAACTTTCTTGAAATGCCAGCAAATTTTGAAACAGTCTTTGGCAGTTCAAAGGAAAGAGCATCAACAACTTCCTGTCAAATCACCAAATAATCAATAAGGCACTCTTATTTTCTCTTTCTCACTCCCTTGAATAGAACATACATGATTCTGTGAGATTGAAAGAAGTCATGCTCCGAATAATAACGATGTGTCTCTGTGTTGTTTGGTTTCTATATTCTAAGACTATAGGTGCGTTTGAAATAATTTTATTTGGGCTTATGTCACAGACACTTGCGTAGGTAATCAAAAGAGCTGATAAAAATAGTTTATGACAAGCAAAGAAACTGCTTTGAGCATATTTTCATAATCTGTCTTGGAAAGCTTAACGAAATAAGTTGAAAACAGTTTATGGACATGTCATAAGTTGGTTGCATTAACTCTTCCATATAATCTCACAGGTGCTTATCCCAATAGATACACACAAATAAGTCAATCCAATCAGACCCATATACAACAAGCGCTTATTGAAGTTGAACAAGTGTCCAAACACCTCCTATATTATGAGACAGTCAAATGATTATGAAACATGACTAAAAGTTAACTCACCTGGTCAAGAGACGGAGAACAGATGTATTGATAGATCTCGGACAGAGCTTCAAATGCAGTGTTCTTTTTATGTTCATTGTCTGGATCAGACAGAGCAGCATCCAATAAAGAATCCAGGAAATTAACAAGCTCGGAGATGGTGTTTTGATACTCATTATTAGAATCTCCAACTTCGACCAACTACCAAGCATGTAAAAAATCATCACTGTCAACAGCAAGTTAATAACCTTTCAATTACCTAACAAGACAATCAATCATCCTATTTTATCCTTTCAACTTTTTTTCTTGCTACATAGCACAATAATGCCCTATATGAATTGACTTATTTGAGCTTATCTAGCAATAGAAGCACTTATAAAACCAAAAAAAGAGTTAAGATTAGTAACTCGAGAAAAATAGGTTACATAACTACATGTTTTGAATCAACTAAAAACAGAATAACCTTTTCCGGGCGATAGGTTATGAAGCAAGCCTAGCAGCTTCTCCTGGTTCTTCCAGGGAATATTTCTCACGTCTCGAGGCTTATTAGGATTAGCGACAAAAATCTGGATAAACATGCAATAAAAATAATTAAAACAAAGACCTGGATAAACATGTAATAAAAATAATTAAAACAAAGATCCAAATGTACACGTGTTGATCGATTAACTTGAAAACATGAAGCGGGAAAATCACCTTGAAAATGTGAAAAAGCCGATAACTGAATGTTTTTACTTGAATCCTGCTCAACCATGTAAGCATATTAATTAATCGCGTGGAAAAACAGGAATATCGCACAATGACGCAGGATTAAGAGGAGTTATACCGTCAACAATGTCATCATGACTTTCAAATAGCGAACTTCTAAGATGTAGCGCTTCATTATCTGAGCATTGGGCGATTCCAAAAGAAAATCTGAGAGAAGCTAAAATCCATATAAATTTAATTGTTAAAATCAAAGATATGATCAGAAAGCAAAAACATTTTAAAATTAATGGCAGAACAGAACTGACCTTGATAGACTGCCTCGGTGTGACATAATTTGGAGACGTCAAGAGGTTTTCGTATTGATCAAAGAACTGGGAACAATAAGTCCTATTAGAAAAGCATGAGCATAGTTGTTTCTCAAGCAGCATTTTGTGTTGCCTTGATATGTTCAAATAAGATAAGTATGCCAAGGAGGACGCAAACCTCATCATAGTGAGCCGTCAAAATTTTGGCGACCACATTTCCATGTTTAATGAGAAGGTCCTGCAAAGCAAGCAAATCCAAAAGTATATATGAAATGGCTATAGGAATACAGCAAGGTAAGTCATTATGAGACTTAAAGAGGTGAGAAAGAATTCAAATTTGACCTTAAATGTAGAAAATGCATCAAAGTTAGGCAACTCTACAAATCTGACCTTATCAGAACGCTACTTAAAACCAAGCAACAAACACATCAAAACTACAAAAGAGAGCACCTATTGTGCTCTAAATTGAACTTCTGTTGCCTCATCCTATGGTCCAAGAGTTTATCTTTCAGTTTTAGAAGGGGGGTTAACTGCTCTATTATAGACTTTTTGTTCACTG
The DNA here is from genome assembly GCA_022829125.1 of Lathyrus tuberosus. Lineage (NCBI taxonomy): Eukaryota > Viridiplantae > Streptophyta > Magnoliopsida > Fabales > Fabaceae > Lathyrus > Lathyrus tuberosus. The sequence goes on from JALAZF010001040.1 coordinate 21,773, forward strand.
AATATTTAGGATTACACATGCATTTATTATTATTCACAATTTTGCTAGATGCCTCCATCTTTTCACCTGACGGGATCTCACTTGTAATGAGTCCAACCTGTTACTAAGTGTGAAGACATCTACTGTTCCTCCAGTTTCGGGCACAGGAACTTATTTTGAAGTGCTCTTTGGCTTACTTCATTTACACACTTTGGTGTGTTTATTAGCATGTGCAGTGTATCCTATGTGCTAAGTCTTTAAAGAGAAGTGTGAGCCTCCCCTAACTAAATCCTTCGAAGAGCTCTTATTCCATATTTTAAGGCAATTCAAATTTTTCAAAAGGCTATCTACTTTTCTGACTACCAGAGGCACAACAGCGATGATCAGAAACAAAATAAAGTGCATAGATCAGCTGTCAAGACCTGGCTTCTAACATTGTCACAGTCCAATTAACTTCATTCTAAGTCTTTAGAATTCACTGTTATTGACAGGAGTTGTGGTTAGTTATGTTGCCCCAACACACACAAGATATATAAAAGCACTCTGACATCTAATAGTTAGAACATCAACATAGAAAGTTTTAATATATTCCTCATTTATTGAAGGGTAGTTTATGAAAGAATATCAACATAGAAAGGTTTTACCACTCAACCTCATATTCTAATTGATCCTCACATTCTAATTGATCTAGGTAGCTTACTAAAACTTGTTACACAAGATTCACATCAACAAACCATTAGGGCCTATTTTTCATAGTGAGTAGTAAAAACACGAGGAAAAAAAAGGTTATTTTCACCATTTTTTTACAGCACTTGAAAAGAGGAATAATACATCCAACTATAGAAAGTGATGTAAAAGATGTATTAAACGAAGCGTTCAAGTTTACTATAAAAATTTGTTTTAAAAATGTTAATAAGTAATAACCTGGTTGTAGTAAGTAGGCATCCATGTCAATAGAATAAATGTCCACCAATTGTGACAGAAATGAGAGATAAGAGCCCAAACTGACACTTTTGATAGAATTAATTTCCAAGGAATATCTGAAACAGGCGCTTTTGATACGTCGCCTTCTAGTATTATCCTTTTTTCCTCTGCCCCGAGATCCGGGTCATCCTTCGGTGAGCTATATGCCTGGAAAGGAAACGAGTTTACTTGCAGACTTATGAAATTGAAGTCAATAAACCGGATCCGGCTCTCTGCAATAAATAATTCCTTGCATTCACGCAGTTTGACCATTGGTGAATTCAAGCTCGGTTAAGATCTGTGTTTTTTTAGACTGTCATATCTTGATCAGGCTACCGATGTCCCAAATGCGTGAATGCGGGATTCTCAAAGAACGGGGAATCCGAATTCCAATAAATGAGCATAAAGTGTTGGTCATGAAAAGATAATATTAGATACATAAAGTAGAATACATCAAAATTAAGGGAAAGTTGACTTACTTTTTGCAACCAAAAAGCAAACAAAATACTTCCAAGGGATCCAAACGAGTAAAACACTGATGGCCACCCAAGGTGTCCATCAGTGTTTTTATTTAGCTTTTTATTTTTCGTATAAGGCACATTCTCGCATCTCACATCTTTACATGGATAGAATAAGGAACGTTTTCTACAAAATTGTCTTTTGATAAAAAACACCTCATTTCTATTATCACTGAACAATCTTCTAAGTTGATCCAGTATATGAACTTGACTACTAAACTTTAGATCTCCTTGTCTAGCATGAATCTTTTGAATAGTAATGTTATTAAATCTTCCTTCCTATAACAAAGATATATGTGAATTATGAACACAAACTAATGGATTATGGCGCTAAGCTAAAGCTAATTCTAGATACCACACTAGAATCTAATGAAATTTCAAAATAAAAATCATGAAGATAGTAGAACTTGAACACATGAAGTAAAATACTTTTCATTTTTGCAATTGTTTAGAAGATATGTCCAATATTTGACCATTGAATGCATATAACTCTATAAAGTCATAATAGAAGCCAACGGTTTTCCAAAAGCTTATTATCTTGTTAAAAAAGAAAAATAGTAAAAATGGTAGGTATAACATACCAGGTAAGAGATGGATAAGAACACTGCCGATTTTGTCAACAGAACTGAACACCAAACTGCAACGCCAAACAATCAAAGCCCATGCTAAAGGCTCCTGCAACAGAAGCACTTAAATAAGGCGCAAAATCGACCAATTAACCGCTCGTCTTCTAAGATGTCAAATTACCGTAAAACACTTACCTCAGCAAATGAGAAGCAAACCAGAAAAAGCTTTTCATTCTTAGGATAAAACAGAAGGTAAACCAAGAACATTGTATTCGCATAGTAGCAAAAATCCTGAAACACATGAACAATACTTTAGAAACCTTATTCTTATTAGTTATGTTTCAACAGAAGAAACTGAAATAAACTATTAACTTTATCCTTATGATCAGCAATGGAACTGAAACACAGTTTAAAATTAAATAAACAAGCCTTCTTCCAATGACTTCGCAGCCATGTGTCTCTGAAAACATTTTACCTAAAAAATACACTTTCTGACAGTACAGTTAACATCGAGAAGCCTAGGATCTCTCAAGAATAACTTCCAATTTCTAGTCTGCCCACTCCCCTCCATAATCCTTCTTTTTATTCAACTACTGCCGATCTCTCTCCCCTCGCCCATACCCCACTTAGCCCACTCAACAGGTAATTTTATAAGTGGAATTGTTCCTGTTTCCCCCCTCTTCTTTTCTCTCAGGTACACCCTCTCATAACGCGGTGTGCATCTCCTCTAATTAAGATGGTGTGCATCTCCTTCAATTAAGGTGGGGGGCTCCCTTCCATACAATGCCTCATAAGGGGTAGTCCCACTGTTTCGGTTTCCTCCCTGTCAAACATCTTAGATAGGCATCTAAACATCTGTTTACCACGTGTCTGCCCATCAGTCTGTGGGTGATAAGCACTACTAAACTTCAATTTAGTACCTACTTGCTTGAATAATTCAGACCAAAAAGCACTCAAAAATACCTTGTTCCTGTCAGACACTATAGAGCTTGTTCCTGTCAGACATTAATGTACCAACCTCACCAATTCCCATAAAGGCGCGCATAATATTACAATTTACAATACAAACAAAAATGGTGTCTTGTCCACATAAGAACTCATTAGTTGTTCACAAACACTAACATGAAAATGCTTGCATCAAATTACTTATACTGATATTCTTTCAATTTCCTTGATGATAAACTCATTTTCCTCTTCAAATTGCTCATCTTCTGAACCTGAAAACCAAAAAGAGTTAAGATTAGTAACTCAAGAAAAATAGGTTACATAACTACATGTTTTGAATCAACTAAAAACAGAATAACCCTTTCCCGGCGATAGGTTATGAAGCTTCTCCTGGTTCTTCCCAAGAATATTTCTCACGTCTCGAGGCGTATTAGGATTTGCGACAAAAATCTGGATAAACATGTAATAAAAATAATTAAAACAAAGATCCAAATGTACATGTGTCAATCAATTAACTTGAAAACATGAAGCGGGAAAATGTGAAAAGCCGATAACTGAATGTTTTTGCGAATCCTGCTCAACCATGTAAGCATTTTAATTAGTTGCGTGGAAAAACAGGAATATCGCACAATGACGCAGGATTAAGAGGAGTTATACCGTCAACAATGTCATCATGACTTTCAAATAGCGAACTTCTAAGATGTAGGTTGTAGCGCTTCATTATATGAGCATTGGGCGATTCCAAAAGAAAATGCGAGAGAAGCTAAAATCCATATAAATTTAATTGTACAATAACTCACGTAATTAACTTAGAATTCAACTCAGAGGAATGTTTCCAAAAATTGGCACAACTCTAAAGTGTGTGTGTGGTGTGTGTGGTGTGTTGCACTAATGTTATCAGTCACACCAATACTCTTCAGTTAAGATAGCTAGCCTGAATTCAACTTTCGCTGCCTCATCCTATGGTCCAAGAGTTTATCTTTCAGTTTTAGAAGGGGGGTTTAACTGCTCTATTATAGACTTTTTGTTCACTGAATATTTAAGATTACACATGCATTTATTATTATTCACAATTTTGCTAGATGCCTCCACCTTTTCACCTGACGGGATCTCACTTGTAATGAGTCCAACCTGTTACTAAGTGTGAAGACATCTACTGTTCCTCCAGTTTCGGGCACAGGAACGTGTTCCTCCAGTTTCGGGCACAGGAACTAATTTTGAAGTGCTCTTTGGCTTACTTCATTTACACACTTTGGTGTGTTTATTAGCATATGCAGTGTATCCTGTGTGCTAAGTCTTTAAAGAGCAGTGTGAGCCTCCCCTAACTAAATCCTTGGAAGAGCTCTTATTCCATATTTTAAGGCAATTCGAAATTTTCAAAAGGCTATCTACTTTTTCTGACTACTAGAGGCACGACATGGGACCATCAGAAACAAAATAAGATGCATCAATACACGATGGTTAAACATGAAAATGATATACTGAAACAGAATTTATGAACTTGGGATATTATCTTCAAGAAACCTAGGGCTAGGATTCACATAATTAACCAACAAGAAATTTGCCCAATTAACATCTAATTTCAATCTCAAATTATCACAATAACACACAAAATATACAATCTGACATAATTGAACCTAAACACAACAGGATTAACCATAAAATAGAAAAGGAAAGCACAGATACATTTCCTGAAGAACATACCTAAGAGATCATATTCAAAATAAGGTTAGGAATTAAAAGAACATACCTAAGAGATGCATAATGAATTTATCTAAAAACTGTATCTTTCGTTTCTTATTAGGTTTTGGTGCCAAAGAAAATGAAATCTGAGAACCTGGTGAATCCATTAGAACAGAACAGAGCAAGATTATTAGCGAGAGATTGAAACAACGTTGTTTGTTTCTTGAATTTGTAATTAGCGAGAGATTGAAACAACGTTGTTTGTTTCTTTGTATTTGTAATGTTTGGCGGATTAGGGCGCAACGGTTACTTAATCAAGGCGGTGCTAAGACAAACACTCGCTAATGCTTTTTTTAATAAGTAAACCATTATTACTTACTTTTACAATTCATTCTTATTATTTAATTATTGATTTAAATATATATATATATATATATATATATATATATTGACTAGTTAGTTCACTTTTATTTTTTATTGGAATTTTTTTTTTTTGGTTAAAAAGGGTGAGTATTAAATATTTGTAGAAATTTTTTAAAAGGATGTATTTGATTGAGATTTAAAAAAATAATAATAACATAAATTTTTTGAAGTCAACTAAGTTTTAAACACACCATTTTATGAATTTTATGGAATACAAAAGAGAGATGTAGGGTTTGTGAAGGAACCAAGATTGAAAAAAAATGGTGGATAAACAACGTTGGAGAAAGGAAGGGAAAAAACACGTTATCCAGCGATGAATGAAAAAGGATAAAGAGTGAACAATCATTAATCACACTTTATGCTGATGAATTAGTCTTGTCGATAGCTGATGGAGGAAGAACAAAATATTTAAACACGTCATTGTGACCCACGGTAGGGGTGGGAATAGCATATGTGAAGTGTGAATATAAAAAAACACAAATAGTTGCATTGAGGTATTTTGTTTTTTTGCTTAATTGTAATTTTGTTCCTTCTAGTACTGCAGAAATATGGGGTCTGGCCCCGCAGCTGTTTTCAAAAATAGGTTTTGATCGTACCTGATCAGAAAGTAGATCGGTGGCCAGCAAATGTCATGAGCTCCGATACTCCGATGATGATGAGACAGTGGGGGGTGTACCTGCAAGGTACTCCGATGCTAAAGTCAAGAACATAGCAAGCAAGTACCTAAAGGTAGTGAGAGTGCGAAATTAGAATACCTGACCCTCTAGCGAAAGAGGGTATTTATAGTGTCCCCTCAGCGCTGGGCCAACGGTAGTCTGCATTGGTTAGGTTATTAGGCCCAATGCAGATAACTGCCAGAGCTTACGTGGCATAGGGAAGACCAGCACATGGTCTTCGCCCTGGAGTAACGGTCCCGTGATCTCCGAAAAGTGGGTTGACCAGCTCTTTCGAAAGTGGGGGTTACCTGATGACGTGTCCTCGCTGGGGGAGCACGTGGATTCCGTGGAGGAGGATGCTCGTTCTCTCCCCGAGCCATGTAGTCTCTACTCGACATCCATGGGATATGAGTGTGCTCGACGAAAGAGAGGAATGAGTCTTATTGAATGAGTCTTATTGGGCCTCATCGCAATATTGGGTTGGGCCTGCCCGACGGATGAGCAGGCGTCGGCCCAGTCCAGAACAGGAGCCCCCCAAGTCGTTGCTCTGAAGTGTCGGAGTAATGCCTTAAGGGTCGGCTCATTCGTCGAGGACATAGTATGTGAGACTCGTACCTGACATATCGGGTTAGCGGTGGACGCTGGTGACACGGGGCAAAGCGGGATTCGCGGGGACGTCTGTTCGTCCTACGCCAACAGATCAACTTTGTCGGGGGTGTCCCTCTTTGGCATCTTGGTCGACCATGCGGGGGAGACGGAAAGAAGTGGACGTGGTGAGGCCGCGAGCACGTAGGGAATTGAAAAGCCGTACGCAGGGATTCGTGGTCCCACGTGGCATGAAGACGCCTCGAGTCTCGTGTTAGGGTTATAGATAGGTGGTGAGTCCTTGTCATTTGCACGCCTTCGTTCCACTAATCAGTCTTGTACGCCTTTCAAGCTCTCTATCACCGTCGCTGCTTTAACACCCCGATTTATTTTAATTATTTTTCGTAATTAAAATTGAATGTTGTTGTGTATTTGTGTATGATTATGTGTGTTTTGGTTGAGGTTGGGTTGCTCTTAGTATGGGGTAGTGACCTTAGAATTATAGAGAATAAGGTATCGGAGGGTGTGTGACTAATTGTATAGAAATATGTGGCGTGGTTAGTAAGTAATTATTAATTTAAATAATTTAGTTAGAATTATTTAGATTTAAAATAATTAGTTTAATTATTTTATTTATTTGAAAAAAATTGGATACTATGAGTGGAGAAATAGTAAGGGCAAGGTGGTCCATTCATGATTAGTAAAGGTAAAGAAGTAAAAACATATTAGGGGTCTAAGGGTTATAGTGGGAAAAAGAAGAAAATTAAAAGAATCATTGTGGTGATCGATCGTATTCTGAAGAAAATAGGGAATCAGAGCTAGGTGTTGTACCCCAAATTTTACCCTCCGATATTCTGATCGTTTGTATATCCTTTTCATTGGTCTCTGTTTTCGCATTTTAGTAAACATATCAATAATCATGCATTTTTCGTTAGAGTTTAATTTGTTACTAACTATTTTCAATTATCTTTTTTATTATTTTTAGTTTTATTATTATTATTTCTTTTTTACTATTATTATTATTATTATTAATTTTATTATTATTAGTTTTATTATCATGATTAGTTTTATTATTATTAGTTTTATTATTACTAAGCATTATTATTATTATTATTATTACTTTTATTTTGTTTATCTTCATGGTAAGTGGGGACCACTACAATACAAACACTTCACATGGATTGCCAACTTGGATTTATCAATGGCCAAAAAACATTCTTACACTTCAATTATCAATGGCCAAGAATCATTCTCATAAAGTCACATGGATTGCCAACTTGGATTTATCAATGGCCAAAAAACATTCTTACACCTCAATTATCAATGGCCAAGAATCATTCTCATAAAGTCACATGGATTGCCACATCAACACTCCCACTTTATTCACACTATAAATAAGATCTCTCATTCTCTCATTTTACACTAGATTCACCCCACACAAAGGCTGAATACTCTCTTAATTTTCTCCCTCAATTATTCTTGCAAATTTTCTGGAGAGAAGACTCGTCTTCATTTTTTCCATAACTCGTGTCATTGAAGAGGCAGTGGACCGTCTCCACTAGGTAACATTCACCTCTTTTATTTCTCCGTTTTCAAAGTACCATGATCATTTATCTATGCTGTTATCAAGTTCATTAGCATGTTAATATTTTTCTGGAAAAAGTATTGTAATATCCTATAATTTTTGTTTGGTTTTATTATGAATGATGTTTAAAAGATAAGATAAAAATTCAAAAAGACAAAAAACATGCTTCATCACCACCCTTTTATTATTTCATACTATTTTTATTTTATTTTCCATTTATTTCTTAATTTTGTTTCTCTAGTTTTTATTTTAGGAGCACTTTGAATTTTTAATTTCAATTTATCATGTTATTTCTTGAATTCATAACTTTTTTCTTTCGAATTTCGTTTTGATTTTTATTTTTCGCTTACGATCTTTATTTCTATTTTTAGGGCCAATGATATTACAAAATCATGACTTAGTTGATTTATGCAAAATGACTAAAAAGTCTTGATATGTATGAGGCTCATTTCTTTATTTTTGTTGGTCAATGAAAGTCGAATATCAAAAGATTATCGATCCTCCGATTAAATCTTGATAAAGACGAGACTAATTTTATTCTTCATTTCGAGTCCATTTTCTTTACTTTAGGCCGATGACATTGCACAAATCTTGACTTTGATTATTTCAAATCAATAAAGTCTTGATAAATATGAGGCCACTTTTTACTTATTTTTATTGGTCGATGAAAGTAAAAAATCTAAGATTATCGATTTATCGATTTAAATCTTGATTAAGATGAGACCAACCTTATTTTTTCATTCCAGTTTCATTATCTTTATTTTGGTCGATGATATAACACACCTCATAGTTTGATTGATCTCATTAAAGTGACAAAACTTTGATCAATATAAGACCACTGTCTTTTATTTCAGTTTCATTCACTTTTTGGTCGATGAAAGTCAAGAATCATGGTTGTCAATCTTATTGATAAACTATGATTAAGACTAGACCATTTTTTTATATATCTTTTAGCAAGCAAACATAATATAGCATAAACTAAACAAGAGGTTCCCGTAGAGTACTACGGACGTTTAGGGTGCTAATACCTTCCCTAGACATAACCAACCCCTGAACCTTAGATCTCCCCCCTTTAGGTTTTTTAACGATCTTGAACCTTTCCTTTGGATAAATCAAAGTCGGTTATAAAAGAAAATGATGCAAGTTAATTAATAGCTTGTTATCCGATTTTCACCGCAATAGAAATGGCGACTTCACTGGGGAATCAGTTATACCTATTGTTGGTCCTTTCCTAAGAGGGTTAAGCCAATCTTGTTTTTATGTTATTCATGTTTGCTTATTTACTTGTATATGCTTATGTATGTCATATTTGCTTATATAGTTGTATCTTTGTTCTTGCTTTATTATCCTGTTTATTTCGGGTTATCATGGTATCTATGAGTGAGATAAGTCCTAACTCGGACTTGAGAGAACACATATGTTTAGGAACCGTGGACATAGTCAAGGGAACTTCGAGGGAGAAATCCCAAAGGAGGGAACTTGAAGTCCACACTCAGTTGAGGCCCTCTTGGAGGTGGTAAATGTTGAACGAGCAATCGTGAATGCGTTACTACTTTCGACCTAGGAGCCAGAGATACTGATGACCTTTAGTTATCCCTTTTCCCCAACTGGCCTATTTAGGATGTAGTGCGATGATTATGAGGGAGTAATCCTAAATGATTGCTACACGATACTACGCTCAGACGAGACTCTCTTGAGGATTTTATTGATCACCGAGCAATTGGGAAGTTGATAAAATCCGAAAGATGGGTTGTTGACTCTGGGAACTCTTTAGAACCTTGCTCTGCAGATACAAGAACCCTAGTACACACCCTGTGGTTGGTTCTTTACCCAGACTTCATGTTGTGATCTCGAACCCTTGATCCTGTTGCATGTGTTTTTGCATCCTGTTTGCATTGCATTTGATTTGCATCTTTGCATGTCTCATTGCATATGTCTGTCTGCCCAACTACTCATTTCCAGTGGTCTCTATCTTCCAGTGTTCATCTGTGAGTCGTCAAGCTAATTCTTCGACACCGATACCGAACTAGAGCTAATTACATACGCAAGATGTCAGAACAAGATATACACAATGTTGAGGTCCGAATGGAGATCGATGACCTCAAATCAAGTATGACTAAACTCACTGAGATGCTTCAAGTTTTGCTTGCTAAAGGAGAGCCTCCCCAAAGGACAGTCATCCAAGAAGTTTCAAGTGCTGATCCTCCACCGGTTCAAGTGCCGTCTTCAACTTGGCCAGAGTTTGGTTTGCCATACAACTATTCTCCACCTCTTGCATCTACTGCTATGATAGGTCAGGCTGCCAGACCAGTGTTTCAAGCTCCTGTTTTTGCCGAGCCTCAACCTATAGTTCAGATTACTCGAACTCGCTTTGAGAATCCCCTCTATGAGTACAATGCTGCCAGTGCTCAAGGTGAGGACTGTGAAGACTTTGTTGAACCTGAAGTTGTCCGAGAGCAGTTTCAGAGCATAGAGAAGAGACTCAAGGCCGTTGAGGGTACTGATTTCTTTAATGTGGATGTAGACAATATGTGTTTAGTATCTGACCTTGTTATGCCTGCTAAGTTCACCACTCCAGATTTTATGAAGTACAAGGGTCACTCTTGCCCAAGATCTCATTTGGTCATGTATCTTCGCAGGATGACTGCTCATGCCAAGAATCAGAAATTGCCTATCCACTGTTTTCAAGACAGCTTGAGTGGGGCATCACTTAAGTGGTATATGGGTCTCAAGCAAAACTCAATTCACTGCTTCCAAGATCTCACAAATGCCTTCATGAAGCAGTATAAGTATAACCTCGACATGGCTCCTGATCGCCGTCAACTGCAAAACATGTCTCAGAATGATAAAGAGTCTTTCAAGGAGTATGCTCAGCGCTGGAGAGAGTTGGCTTCCCAGGTTGAACCTCCCTTGGCTGAGAAAGAGTTAACCAGAATGTTCATGGATACCCTGTCCCCATTCTATTGGGAGAAGATGGTTGGAAGTGTTTCCTCCAATTTCACTGATTTGGTTACTATTGGCCAAAGATTAGAGGAAGGTCTTAAGAAGGGAAAAGTATCCAAGGCTGTTGAATCTTCCAATGCTATGAAGAAATCTTATGGTAACTTTCAGAAGAAAAAAGAAGATCATACTAACGCTGTCATGGTTGAAACAAGAAGGCCTCGTCCCTAACCTCGGTATACCATTCACCCTGTTGTTGCTGCTGTTACTCCTGTGGTTGCTGCACCACGACCAACTCAAGCTTTCCAACGTCCGGCTGCAGGACAGAGCCAGTATCGTAATAGGGTCAATTTGATCCTATTCCTATGACTTACACTGAACTTTATCCTGGTTTGGTTCAACAAGGTTTGATTACCACAAGGCCTCTGCCTCCTCCTCCAAATCCTCTTCCAGCCGGCTATAGGGCTGATCTTCATTGTGAATACCATCAAGGTGGTACAGGCCATAACTTGGAAAGTTGCTTTGCATTGAAGGCTAGAGTACAAGAGCTGATGAGGAACAAAATCCTCTCCTTTAAGGACAATCCCAATGTTCAGAGCAATCCTCTGCCAGGGCACGCCAAGTAAAGCTTCAGTCAACTTCAGCCCAGCTACTTCTTAAAGACAGGATAACTCATCCTTGTGTTTCTTATTGTTTGCACTTTCTTTATTTTGTAATAGTTATTTGCTTTCAACTATGTTTGTACTTTCTCAATTAATGAAATGAGCATTGCAACTTTTTGATTCAATTCATTTGTGTTTGCTATTTACATCTCCATGCTTTCTTTTTTAATAAATACTTTATCTTTTTTTTTTTTTCTTTTTTATTATGCAAAGATTGGAGGGACGATGATGATACTTAATACTCATAACTGCTTTTAGTATGCTTTCAAATCAAAACTTTGCTGACGATGTAAGGCATTGTTTCATCCCTAAACACTGGAGAAATAAGGAAGATAACCCCTCGTCAACCCCTTTGAGCCTAGAAGTAGGAGTTTATTTTCTTTACAAATGAGAAACCCACAATCTTAACCTTGGGGTGGGTAGTTCTCAGTTAGCTCAATTGTGCCAAAGTAGCATTCAAGACGCCTTTCAACAAAAGGTTGCATTCACAAGTTTTCCTTCGCACACAACAAGCAAGTGTCGAAGATGTCTTTCAAGTCGAACGCCAACGATGGTTCGTCGTAATCCTTAAGCAAAAAAAAAAAGAAGAGAAAAATGCTAAGAATGAAAAGTTTGTATGACAACCAAAGGAGGAAATCTTTAAATCCTTCATCCTGAAAATCCTCAATGGAAAACAATTTTGTAAGGAAGTAGTGACCGCCATTTCAAAGTCTCTTAACTTCTGAACCATCATCATTACTATCATGAGTGCAATTCCTAACTCATGGGAATTTGAGTGCATAGTTTGAGTTAACTGGGCATAGGACTGAAGTTCATCACGTAGATTGGGTGGGTCACAAATAAACTTTGAGCCTTTATCCTTTGTTTCTTAAACCGTGAACCAGGCCACGTTATAACCCTCAAAAGACCTAATTGAAGCGAGGTTATTTTGAAAGCATACTACAGCAAGGTTGCGTAACCTGACTCCTAAAGATTTTTGCAGATCATTTGTTTTCGCATTACACCTTTTGCTTTACCTTTCACTTTAATGTCTTGAACCACCGTGTTCAGACCAGTTACTCATATACTTTGCACCTCTTTCAAAATGATTTTGATTTCAAAAGTTGCATGAACTTTACATTTACCATGTTTGTACAAATACTTTTGTTTGCAAACTAGCTTTCTTCTTAAGGAATTTTTAAACAATTAAGAAACTTGGTTGGTGATCCAATCAGGGGCAAGTTCCTTTCATATCCTGTTGAGAATCAGTTCAAGATTTGTGGTTTAATGGCGACTTCTCAGAATTGGTTTATTCAGAAGATACTTCAAGACTCATATTGGGGCAAGCTTTCCCAGTGTACAGCAAAAACAGTCATCTTTCAAGACTTAGACTGGGGCAAGCTTTCCCAGTGTATAGTAAAATAATTAGCTTTCAAGACTCAGACTAGGGCAAGCTTTCTAAGAGCACCATGAAACAGTCATTTCAAAATCAATCAAATTGAAGCAATGATCAGATTATCTACAACAGTCAGCTAATCTGGGGCAGTTTACTTGAAGAATCCCCAAGTAGCTCTTCATCCTTCCTACGAGGATCATCAATTTGGATATAGTTTACCAGTGTGGCAATGATGTGTTTAGCAGTTGCATCTCTAGTCCCAAGTGGAATGGCAGTGATCTCCGTGTGGAGGAATCAGTCTTCCAGTTTTGTCTTCTCCACAAAAGAGTCGTGTTGTGTCGTCAGCATCTTCATCTGCATAATTCATATACATATCATGGGTGTTTCATCCTCATTTAAATTTCTCCCGAGGTAGTGTCATTATCCACGTCTTACCTTACCAAAACGTTACCTGTCCTTTTCATTCAGTGTCATTCCTGAATGTTGTCATTGTCTTGCGCATATAATCCTATTGATAGATGTTTATCTTCTCTCATTTCAGTGTTATTCCTGGATCTTTATATTCTTTCACTCCAGTGTCATTCCTGGATGTCTTTCTCACTATCATTTGATACTATTCCTGAATATAGTGATTTACCTTTACTTTCGGTGCCATTCCTGAAAGTTCACAGTCATTTAATGTTGTCTTGGATACTGTGATCCCTTTTATCCAACGCCTTCTTAGATTTCACCTTTTGTCTCATTCGTATCTGATGCCTTCTCAGATATTATGAGTTATACCTTTCATCTAAAGCCATTATTGGATGACTGGTGTTTTTTTACATTCAGTGCCATTCTTGAATGTAGTCTTTGTTCACACTCATCTAAAGCCATTATTAGATATTGTGAGTTACACCTTTCATTCAAAGCCGTTATTGGATGTCTGGTTTCTTTACCATCCGATGCCTTTCCGGATGTGTCTCTCTTTCTGATGTTTTTTCCAGGTCGGGTCTTTGTTCACTTTATCTAAAGCCGTTATTAGATATTGTGATCTATACCTTTCATTCAAAGCCAGTATTGGATGTCTGGTTTCTCTACCATCTGATGCCTATCTGGATGTGTCTCTCTTTCTGATATTGTTCAGATAGAGTCTTTGTTCACTTTATCTAAAGTCGTTATTAGATATTGTGATTTATACCTTTTGTTCAAAGCCATTATTGGATGACTGGTTTCTTTGCATTCAAAGCCATTCTTGAATGTAGTCTCTGTTCACATTCATCTAAAGCCATTATTAGATATTATAATTTGTACCCTTCATTCACAGCCATTATTGGATGACTGGTTTTTTTTGCCATCTGATGTTTTTTCGGATGTGTCTTTCTCTGTCTTTTCTGGTTTTTCTTGAAGATCCTGTTTGAACTCTTCAATATAAGAAAATCCCAGAAAATCTTTTGTTGATGTCTATTCTTTTATTTCAAATTGATCCCCAAGGGAGATCATGTCTTCTTTCTGGTTCCATGCCCAGTAAAGAGTGTACTTTTATTTCCCCAGTATCGTCCGGTCACCTATAAACATGTCGTCCATCTCCTTGGACTTTTCCCTAATGGAGAGCCCCTCTTTGGCTCCCATCCCTAGTGAGGGCCTGTAGGATTTCCTCTTTATTTTTCTATCCCCGGTGCATCCTTAGAGTCTCCCCAGTGAGTCTATCGTTGGACAGTCTGTATCCCCAGTGAGTCTTTCTCGTGAATGTTAACCTTATCCTTCCCCAATAAGCTCACCTGTGGTGGATTGCCCTTCATCCTTGGTGTTTTGTTTGTCTGCCCCTTTGCATTTAGCATTCCATCATTTTCATCATATTAGAGTTCATTGCATGTCAGTATTTTTGTCCATAGCATTGCATGTCAGTGCGTCTGAGGGCAAAATTTTCGGTTATCTATATTTAAATACCTTCCACCATGATTTCATGAAGACTATCATCACTCATGTCATCTGGTGAAGATATTTAAATAGGGGCAACTGTTGTACCCCAAATTTTACCCTCCGATATTCTGATCGTTTGTATATCCTTTTCATTGGTCTCTGTTTTCGCATTTTAGTAAACATATCAATAATCATGCATTTTTCGTTAGAGTTTAATTTGTTACTAACTATTTTCAATTATCTTTTTTATTATTTTTAGTTTTATTATTATTATTTCTTTTTTACTATTATTATTATTATTATTAATTTTATTATTATTAGTTTTATTATCATGATTAGTTTTATTATTATTAGTTTTATTATTACTAAGCATTATTATTATTATTATTATTACTTTTATTTTGTTTATCTTCATGGTAAGTGGGGACCACTACAATACAAACACTTCACATGGATTGCCAACTTGGATTTATCAATGGCCAAAAAACATTCTTACACTTCAATTATCAATGGCCAAGAATCATTCTCATAAAGTCACATGGATTGCCAACTTGGATTTATCAATGGCCAAAAAACATTCTTACACCTCAATTATCAATGGCCAAGAATCATTCTCATAAAGTCACATGGATTGCCACATCAACACTCCCACTTTATTCACACTATAAATAAGATCTCTCATTCTCTCATTTTACACTAGATTCACCCCACACAAAGGCTGAATACTCTCTTAATTTTCTCCCTCAATTATTCTTGCAAATTTTCTGGAGAGAAGACTCGTCTTCATTTTTTCCATAACTCGTGTCATTGAAGAGGCAGTGGACCGTCTCCACTAGGTAACATTCACCTCTTTTATTTCTCCGTTTTCAAAGTACCATGATCATTTATCTATGCTGTTATCAAGTTCATTAGCATGTTAATATTTTTCTGGAAAAAGTATTGTAATATCCTATAATTTTTGTTTGGTTTTATTATGAATGATGTTTAAAAGATAAGATAAAAATTCAAAAAGACAAAAAACATGCTTCATCACCACCCTTTTATTATTTCATACTATTTTTATTTTATTTTCCATTTATTTCTTAATTTTGTTTCTCTAGTTTTTATTTTAGGAGCACTTTGAATTTTTAATTTCAATTTATCATGTTATTTCTTGAATTCATAACTTTTTTCTTTCGAATTTCGTTTTGATTTTTATTTTTCGCTTACGATCTTTATTTCGATTTTTAGGGCCAATGATATTACAAAATCATGACTTAGTTGATTTATGCAAAATGACTAAAAAGTCTTGATATGTATGAGGCTCATTTCTTTATTTTTGTTGATCAATGAAAGTCGAATATCAAATAATTATCGATCCTCCGATTAAATCTTGATCAAGACGAGACTAACTTTATTCTTCATTTCGAGTCCATTTTCTTTACTTTAGGCCGATGACATTGCACAAATCTTGACTTTGATTATTTCAAATCAATAAAGTCTTGATAAATATGAGGCCACTTTTTACTTATTTTTATTGGTCGATGAAAGTCAAAAATCTAAGATTATCGATTTATCGATTTAAATCTTGATTAAGACGAGACCAACCTTATTTTTTCATTCCAGTTTCATTATGTTTATTTTGGTCGATGATATAACACACCTCATAGTTTGATTGATCTCATTAAAGTGACAAAACTTTGATCAATATGAGACCACTGTCTTTTATTTCAGTTTTATTCACTTTTTGGTCGATGAAAGTCAAGAATCATGGTTGTCAATCTTATTGATAAACTATGATTAAGACTAGACCATTTTTTTTATATATCTTTTAGCAAGCAAACATAATATAGCATAAACTAAACAAGAGGTTCCCGTAGAGTACTACGGACGTTTAGGGTGCTAATACCTTCCCTAGACGTAACCAACCCCCGAACCTTAGATCTCCCCCCTTTAGGTTTTTTAACTATCTTGAACCTTTCCTTTGGATAAATCAAAGTCGGTTGTAAAAGAAAATGATGCAAGTTAATTAATAGCTTGTTATCCGATTTTCACCGCAACACTAGGGCTTAGAGAGCATCTGAAGAATCTTCATCTAAGGTAAGGGTGGGGTTCTTTAATCATTTAAGGGATGAATAATGCATGTATAAGGGTAGATAAATTGTTAGGTTCATCTCTAGGCGTCTCTCTAATTGTTCTGATAGTTTCGGTTGCGTGTCAATAATCCCAATATGGTGAAAATTGTACAAATTGATTGGTTTTGGAAGTATGATCTTGTGTTGAAAAGGATTATGAATGATATATGTTGTTGTTGTATGATAATCACGTGTTTATGTGCAATCCTTGAATTGTATACTATTATGAAAAAAAGGATTTTTGGGGGTCTGGACTGTGCAGAATCGCAACCGCAGGGTTGCTGATTCGCATGCTTACGTCGGCCTAATGGGGTGTCTCGCGGGGCGAAGCGGTCTCGCTTGGAGGTCACCGGGCGAGTTGAGAGGCGTCTGAGGAGTGGGAAATAGGAGCCACTGGAAATTATATGGGGAAGGAATTTCACCTCTGCTTCGCTGGGCGAGCAGTGGGCGAAGAAGGAATTCGCCGGGCGAATGACGATTTTACCGGGCAAAGGGGAGTTTGCTGGCGTCTCACTGGATGAACGTCAGGCGAAAAGAGACAGTAGTTGACTGCTACTGGGACGAACAAAATTTTCTAAAACTTCAAGAATTCATATCTTTTGATCCGTAGGTCCGTTCCAGTCGCCGTTCGAATCGTTGGAAATCTGGCTCCATGAAATTTCTATAAAAATCCATTTTATTGCCAGAATTCCAACTATTAGACGTGTCAGTTGTGTTCCCATATACGTTGTGATGTATGGTACGTTGAAACGATGAATTCGGTTGGGTGTATGTGTGTTGTGGTTGTGGATTGCTGTTGTTGTGTGTGTTGGCAAGTATATGCTGTATGTTGGATAATTTTAGTATGATGTATTGACACATTGAGAGTCATATGCATTTAGTTATAGTTGTATAATGTCGTTGTATGCATACCATGTTGCATAAGTTGTGTGATAAGTCGTGTGCCCATGTGGGTGTGAGCGCCTTATCGGGATTCTTTGATATGAAATCATGTTGTTGTTACTGTTGAGGTGATCGTGTGCCCATGTGGGGTGTGAGCGATCACGGATGTCGTGTGCCCATGTGCGGTGTGAGCGACTGATATAGAAATTCTAACGGGAATTATGATCATGAAACAGGGATCGAATTGGTACCACATGCATTGAGTCAAGTCGTGGGTCACATTGCATTACATTATGTTGTGTCGTGGTGTATATGATTGTCTGTTTGTGTAGAGATTTGTATTTGTATTGATGTTGTGTTGATAGGGTGAAGTGTATAATGATTTTATGCTTTTATATTTATATTATGCATTTCTTAAATTGATTGAGAATCTCACCCCTTCTGTTTGAATGTTACCTCTACGTGGGTAACGTGCAGATAAGCAGGATTAGTGCGGAGTTGAAGTTAGTGAAGACAGAGTCTTCTCTTTTATTTCGTTGAGTCGGCGTCTGCTCTGATTGTAACACTAGGCTTTTGGAACGATTGTTGTTGTTTATTTTAGTATTTGATGTCGCTTTATTTACTTGATGATGATTATGTGATACTAAATATGTTATGTTTCAGTTGATTTTCCGCTGCCATATGAAAAGATTAATTTTGCATGGTTTTATTAATGTTATCTCTCTGTTACCTATAGTATGAATGAGCAGATGTTTGTTGAATTTAGCATCCTAACTGATTGTATGTCTTATTTTACTATGATATTTTATTATCAGAGCAGGTCGGTCCGTCCGGCCAAGTTGTCGAGTCGTTGTCGTGTGACAGTTGATTACTGTCGATGTCGTTTCCTTAACCAGCGTGTTTTGTTGTTGACGTGTAACAGATTTGGAATGGCTGGAAGGAATGATGTTGTTATTACTGTTGCTTTGCAGGCTTTTGCTCAGACGGTACATAACCCGCCTCATGCTAGTGAAAATGACGAGTTTCGGAAGAATAAACCGCATACCTTCAAGGGAAGATATGATCCGGATGGAGCGTAGACTTGGCTCAAGGAGATCGAGAGAATCTTCTGGGTTATGGAATGTCCTAAAGCACAGAAGGTGCGGTTAGGTACCTCACAGGAGGCTGATGATTGGTGGGTTAGCACTCGTCAACTGTTGGGAGCAACAGGAAAGGCAATCACTTGGGTTGTGTTCAGTAGGGAGTTCTTGAGGAAATATTTCCCTGAAGATGTCCGAGAGAAGAAAGAGATCGAGTTTTTGGAACTGAAGCAGGGTAACATGGCGGTTACAGAGTATGCTTCCAAATTCTCAGATCTGGCTAAGTTTTACCCTCACTACAGTGCGACAACTGTTGAGTTCTCAAAGTGTGTCAAGTTTGAGAACGGATTGAGACCTGATATTAAACAGGCAATCGGCTATCAGCGAATCAGAAGGTTTTCAGATTTAGTGGATTGTTGTAGGATCTTTGAGGAAGATAGCAAGGCTCGATCGACTCACTACAAAGGACTGGCCAAGAGGAGGGGAAAGCAACCGCTGAACCATGGGAAGCCTTATGCAACTCCAGCCAAGAAAGGTAAACAGAAACACACTGACAACAAGAAGCCAAGTGGGGGAGATGCCCCTGCCCCTCTTAAGTGTTACAGGTGTGGTGAACTAGGTCATCATGTCAGTGAGTGCATGAGTGATGTGAAGAAATGCTTCAAGTGTGGACAGGCAGGACATTTGATTGCAGACTGCAAGGTTAAAGTGGTGACTTGTTACAACTGTGGAGAACAGGGCCATATTAGTACTCATTTCCAGAAACCAAAGCAAGCTTCAATGGGAGGAATGGTGTTCGCTTTGACAGGGACTCTGACTTCTAGTGATGACAGACTGATCAGAGGTACATGTTATATTAATAATACATCTTTGATTACTATTATTGATACTGGTGTTGCTCACTCTTTTATTGTTGCTGATTGTGTGAGAAGGCTATGCCTTGTTGTTTCTCCTATGAAGGGAGAGATGGTTATCGAAACTCCTGCAAAGGGATCGGTGACCACTTCTTTAGTCTATTTGAGTTGTCCCCTATCGATCTTTGATAAGGACTTTAGGATGGATCTGATTTGCTTACCGTTGGAAGGTCTCGATGTGATCTTGGGTATGAATTAGTTGGAGTTCAATCATGTTCATATTAATTGTTTTAACAAGTCAGTGCGATTTCTTGCTCATGAAGAAGAGGAAGAAGATGGTTTTCTATATGCTAGAGAGTTGAGAGAGCTCTTAGAGGAAGAAGCTCATGTGCTTGCATTGTTTGCATCTTTGTCAGTGGAGAGTGAGTCGGTGATTAATGAATTGCAGGTAGTGCGTGAGTTTCCAGAAGTATTTTCGAATGATATTATTAATGTACCACCAGAGAGATAAGTGGAGTTTACTATTGATCTTGTCCCTGGTACCAGACCTATTTCTATGGCACCATATAGGATGTCGGCATCAGAATTGACAGAGCTATAGAAGCAACTTGAAGAGTTGTTAAAAAAGAAATTTGTGAGACCAAGTGTATCGCCTTGGGGAGCTCTGGTGTTGTTGGTGAAGAAAAAAGATGGCAGTATGTGGTTGTGTATCGATTACAGACAGCTGAATAAAGTGACGATTAAGAACAAGTATCTGCTTCTGAGAATAGATGACTTTATGGATCAATTAGTCGGTGCCCGTGTCTTTAGTAAGATTGACTTGAGGTCGGCTTATCATCAGATACGAGTGAGGGATGAAGATATTCAAAAGACGACCTTCAGAACCCGATATGGACATTATGAGTATGTGGTGATGCCGTTCGGAGTTACTAATGCACCTGGTGTATTCAAGGAGTATATGAATCGAATTTTTCATGCTTACTTGGATCAATTTGTGGTTGTCTTTATTGATGATATTCTAGTATATTCTAAGTCAGAATAGGAACACGCTGAACATTTGCAGATCGTGCTGCAAGTGTTGAAAGAGAAGAAGCTCTATGCTAAGTTGTCTAAGTGTGAATTCTGGTTGAGGGAGGTAAGTTTTCTTGGGCATGTTATTTCAGGTGATGGTATTGTTGCGGATCCGTCCAAAGTAGATGCAGTTCTACAATGGGAGGCTCCGAAGTCGGTAACTGAGATTAGAAGCTTTTGGGGCTTGGCGGGTTATTACCGTAGGTTTATTGAAGGCTTTTCGAAGTTGGCACTTCCGTTGACTCAGTTGACTTGTAAATGTAAGGCATTTTTGTGGGATGTCCACTGTGAGAAGAGTTTCATTGAACTGAAGAAAAGATTGACTACGACTCCAGTTTTAATTCTACCCGAACCAAATAAACCATTTGTGGTGTATTGCAACGCTTCTTTGATGGGTTTAGGAGGTGTGTTGATGCAGAATGGTAAGGTTGTGGCTTACACTTCGCAACAGTTAAGGGTCCATGAGAGGAATTATCTAACTCATGGCTTGGAATTAGCTGCAGTGGTATTCGTACTAAAAATTTGGAGACACTATCTTTATGGTTCTAGATTTGAAGTGTATAGTGATCATAAGAGCTTGAGGTATCCGTTTGATCAGAAGAAATTGAATATGAGGCAAAGAAGGTGGTTAGAGTTCTTAAAGGATTATGATTTTGGCTTGAACTATCATCCCGGTAAAGCTAATTTTGTGGCTGATGCTTTGAGTCGGAAGACATTGCATATGTTTGCTATGATGGTTAAAGAGTTAGAATTGATTGACCAGTTCAGAGATATGAGTTTGGTTTGCGAGCAGACACTGCATAGTGTGATGTTGGGTATGCTGAATATCAATAATAAATTTCTTAATAGTATCAGAGAAGGTTAGAAGTTAGATGTGAAACTGGTGGATTTGATGATTGGAAATTACTAGGCGGAAGGTAATGAATTCAGAGTAGATGAACAAGGCATGTTGAGATTCTGTGATAGGATTTGTATTCCTGATGATCTTGAGTTGAAAAGAATGATTCTAGAAGAGAGTCACAGGAGTAGTTTGAGTATCCATCCAGGAGCTACGAAGATGTATCAAGACTTGAAGAAGATATTTTGGTGGCCTGGATTGAAACGTGATGTGGCTAAGTTTGTGTATGCTTATTTGACTTGTCAGAAGTCTAAGGTGGAACATCAGAAACCTGCTGGTTTGATGCAACCGTTAGATATTCCAGAGTGGAAGTGGGACAACATCTCTATGGATTTTGTGACTGGGTTGCCTAATACGCCGAGAGGATATGATTCTATTTGGGTAATGGTAGATAGACTGACGAAGTATGGATAAGTTGTACGATAAGTGTAACACCCCAAAATTTGTAAGAATATTTATTTAATTTATTTAAATATAATATTCATGAATTTCTGTGAATTTTGGTGATTTGTGTCAATGTCGGTATTTTTGGTGGAGTTTTGGTTATTTTAATTAAATAATAGTATATAATATGAATATATTAGTATTATTATTAATTTAAAATAATATTAGAGGAATTGAGAGTAAGATGGACTTTTAAGGAGGATTAGTGAGGGTATTATGGAGAAAGCCCAATTTTGGAGGCCCAAGGGTTTAACAAAAAGGAATTGGGAGGAATAGGATTCATTTGGTTAGATCGTGAAAACAAGGAGAAAGTGCAGAGCTCTGAGGAAAGAAGGAAAGGGCGAGGATTCGTGAAGGCTTCAAAAGAATTCATAGAGAAAACACCAGAACGATAATCTAAGGTATGGGGAGTATTGCATTTCATTGTTTTCAATATAGGAGTGATGTGTTTATGAATGGGTTTTGAGGTTTTTGGGCTTTTTGAAGGGTTTATGAGTTATTGATGATTTAGGGGTATTTCGGAGGATCGATGATGGATTATTAAGGGTTGAATTGATTCGGGTAAAAAAAGCCTTCGAGGCAAAACCTTTTTGATGATATGTGGGATCTTGTATGAGAAAGGGATTTATGGGGTTTATAAGAAGCTTGAGAGTTTTGAAGGTTTAGGGGATCTAAGGTTTCCCGTAGTGTCCCTAACCGACCTAATAGTCGTAGGTATTATGCCTTTGATTACCTTGATGTTTCAGGACTGTTGTATGGATCTTTTTGGGTCATTTGGGGCTATAATCGCAGGTACTTCTGAGGTTGTGGGGCTACTGATGCGTAGCAGTGATTTGTTGTAATCGCAGGTTCGCTAAGCGAACCATTGCTTCGCAAGGCGAATGTTCGCCAAGGCTCACAAAGCGAGCAATGCAGCGAATGCCCGATAACTTGTGTGTGGGGTACTGGGATGATTCTGAAGTGAAATTGGGGACGAAGCAGCACTTCACGTCGGTCGAGCACCCTCAAACGAATGGACAGGCTGAGGCGGCGAACAGAGTAATCCTACGAGGACTTAAACGTCGACTAGGCGACGCTAAACAACGGTGGGTCGAGGAGCTACACAGCGTCCTCTGGGCCTACCGAACGACCCCACATTCCACGACCGGGGAGACCCCTTTCCGTCTGACCTACGGAACGGAAGCGGTGATCCCCGTGGAAATCAGGGAACCCTCGAGGAGGACAGAAGCCCCCCTCGACGGGGACGCGAACGACGAAGCCCTGAGAGAAGAACTCGACTTCGTCGAGGAGACACGTTCGGGTGCTTCTCTCCGAGAAGCTTCACTTAAACAAAAAATAACACTACGTTATAACGACAAAGTTATCAAACGTGATTTTTAAGTGGGCACCCTCGTCCTACGAAGGAACCAGAAAGACTCGCGAGAAGGCAAACTTGTAACACCCCACTTCCCATTTTTCAAAATAACAAAATATATGAAATAAATCAGAGTTTTCACACCTAAAGTAGGATGCCACATTTTAAAATCAACAAAACAAATCTCCTTTATTTTAATAGAATCAAACAGCGGAAAATTTATTCAATTATTCGATTTATGGCCATCTGCCTATAACACCAAAAACTCCACCTAATCGTGGTCCACCATAATATTCATCAATTCAAAGATACGTAACAAGTATACAACATAAAACAATTAGTAAAAACTCCCAAGTCTCGTGTTACGTATCAGAGCGACTCTCTAAACCCGAACAAGCTACACAAGCTCCAAGCACTAACCTGGCACCTGAATATCTGTACATCCGAAGAAGCACAGACACAACAACAACAGAGGGGTGAGAACTACATTCAATATAAAAAGGTGAATAATACATATAAAGAGGTAGTATCTCACACCAACAACAACAACATATAATCACGACCTACTGTCATATTCAATCACCAACAATCAACATGTGATAATGTAATGCAACATGACACCATGCATGCGGTGCCGACTCATTGGTTCATTCAATCGAACCCCGTATAGATCACATACACCTCTACTTGGAAATGATCCATCCCCACCATTCTCCATATAGGAGTACGGATGAATCACATACACTCCTCCTGAGCAATGATTCATCCCTCCAATCACCATGAATATGCAAGACTCAACTATGCACAACAAAACATATATACAAGCGTAAATACATGCACACGATCCTCCTGATCACATCATACATATAACACACATGTATATCAAATGATAAACAATTCACGATCCTCCTGATCACAACAAACGTACACATAACACACTTATATAACAAATGATAAACAATTCACGATCCTCCTGATCACAACAAACATACATATAACACACATGTATCATAATAGACATACATAGTTACGATCCTCCTGATCACACATGAGACACCTAATCGTTCCCACTTGCACCATAATCATTACACCCTCACAAGTCACCATAATTCACCAAACCCTAATTAATTCCTAAAAATTATGAAATTAATTAGTTTCATCACCAACTGTGTATTACTCAGCATCTGACTCCCAATCCCAACCTCTCAAACCAAGAGAAACCGAATCGAACACGAAAACGGGAAAGAAATCGCGAAACGGTAAAATTCTGCAACTTCGCAGGCCATACGCGTATTGCCCCATGCCATACGCGTATTGCCAGCTCACTCGCCCAACCCATGCGCGTATTGACTCCCTTCATACGCGTATTCCCTCACAGTTCCCAAGTCCTTACGCGTATTGCCTTATGTCGTACGCGTACGAACAGAGACGTCTTCTCACTGAATTTCCCAAATTCCAACACCATACGCGTATAGTCCTCCTATTACGCGTACTACCTAACTCTCATACCCGTATTGCTGCGTATCATGCCACTCCATACGCGTATCGCCCTACTTGATACGCGTATCACCAGATCTGTTACGCAATTCCCAGAAGCCTCACTATTCTGCATTCTGCTACGATTTCCACACTTTTTCACTTCCAACCAGTCCTATAATCGTTTCTACATTGATTTTAGGTTCAACCTTCATCTTCACACTTGTATCTAGAATTACTACAGGCATTATAAGTCTAAAATCTCAAAATCATTCTCCTAACTCGAGTCAAAATCAACAGGTCTGCAACATATGTTCATACAACAGCAACAACCACAACAATTCATGAAAATACAAATCAATTCATGCACGATTTTCAGAATCACAACAGACATATACAACAATCATCAATTCAACAGTTTTGCATAAAAATGCCTACGGGGTTAAGGACTCCCCACTACCCTTATACGATTTAATCACCAAATATGAACCCGTTCTCCCCCCTTACCTCGAATTGTTCAGAAATCTGGAGAAAATTGAGAGGAAATCCTTGCCCTAGCACCTCTTCCTCTTCCTTGTTCTTCTTTCTCTCTTTTTCTTGTTTTACGTGAAAACCACCTTAGTCCACTAAACTCCCCTTAATTCTCTTTAATCAGGTTTTATTTATTTAATTAATAACAAAATAATATTGATAATAATACTCCTAATAATAATAATGATAATAACAAGAATAATAATAGTAACACTAATATTAACCATATTAATGTTATTATATTTGTATCACTATCCTTATTATTAGCTAAAGTCTTAATTCACATTAATTCACTAATGCACCACCCTTCACTCACCCTTAACCAGGCCCAACAAACAGAAATAACAACACGACGATTAATAATTTAAATTGGGGTGTTACAACTCTCCCCCACTTAAATTATTTTCGCCCTCAAAAATATAACGGAAATGAATCACTCCGGGTACAACTTTCTCACAATCGACAACCAATAATCATACTAACAAAAGGTACACCATGAATGACACAAACTAACAGGCGACCTTGCTAACAGCAACTACAACAACGACAAGATGCAATGCCCATACAATGCCCTTGACGACTAATTCACGACCCAAAGAATACTCAAGTTACGAACACACCAAGATCGTTACCCTCACCATAGGTAACCCTCTCCTAATTCCCCACCATAGGAATTAGCCACTCGCACTCGAGCCATCACCCTAGGCAGCGAGACAACAACAAAAGTAAGAACATAAAGTTCCACGACACAACATCGTTTCAACAACCTCTACATAACCATGATATCAACATCCTTGTCACACAATATTATTACAACAATGCTACGATTCATCCATCAACATAAGACTAAAACATCCATCTACTTAATAGTCCAAGAATAATATTTAACCTTTTCCACCTCCATTCTGAAACGTCCAATGGTCTCATCGCTCCTACATATCTCCACTGTTCAACCTATGAACTCGTACCAGTTACGCACACACACACGAAAGGTACCATATCACGCTTTCGATGCGCACTCTGATTACTCGCAACAATCAATTTCACCAAAGTCATATCCAACTTTTGACTCTCTCTAATCATCACCAGAAAAAAATCATAGTTCATTACTAATATACCCAACCTCACACTCTACTTGTTATCTCACACACCAGACGCAAGTCTCTGAACTGCTCAAATAGTTCTAATCCATCTGGTCATCAAAACAGACATATATAAAAACTTTCGACTTAACTCATCTGGCACGGCATCAACTTCTCCCATAGGATGATTCCAGCTAAGGTCATACTCATCCGGAATCTTAACCGTCCTCGTTGTCTTATGCTCTATTATTTCCGACCAAACAGGCACTCAATATTCTTGTGATTACTAAACAATTTGAATTTAAAACCATAAAAATAATATTGCTAGATCCTCAACACAACAATAACCGCAGCCATCTTGAAATCCTGAATTCTCAATTGTCGTAAAGCATAAGCGACGACTTTCCATCCTGCATCCACACACCGACTAAATTCATCATGGACACATCCCAATACCTCACAATGGTTTATTAGGATCATGAAGAAGCAAAACTGGGGCCGCAAACAAATTCTACCTTAGCCCTCTCAAACTCCTTCACAATGAACATCTAAAACAAACGACTTACCCTTTGCAAGTCAACTGAAGTAACAAAATTCCAACTTGGAAGAGCCTTTCATAACCTCCGGTAATAACCAACTAAAGTCCACCAACTTCTAATCACCTTAACCGACTTCGGAGCCTCTCATTGTAGAGCTGCATCTACTTCTGATGGATCCATAACAATACCATCATCAGAATTAACATATCCAAGAAACTAATCTCTTTTCAACCAAAATTCTCACTTGACTAATTTAGCATAAAAATTCCTTTCTTTTCAACACTTGAAACTCAATTCTCAAACACCATACATAGTCTCCTCCTGACTGTATATTAGAGCCGAACATCCCTAATAAACACTACTCCGAACTCATTCCATCTTGTCCAGACTCATATACAAGCTTAACCGAGTAAATAACAACTCATTCCGATGATAACAAACATAACTAGTCACATGAAATCGATCAAAGCCTCGACCCACACAAACCCACCACTCTTATCAAACGTTCCAAACAATTGTAATTCCAATCAAACTCAACCAACTATTCCAATCCTCTCTTCTTGAAAGTGGGCACTTATTCTCAATCGTTACCTCCTTCAACTGCCAGTAATCCATACGCAATTTCATTCTCTGAACAACCCACATTTCACAATTTCTAACATGTATCAACAATCAACCAAAGAGAATTCTCAATCCCAATATTACATCCACACCCAAGGGTTTTCTCAAAATTTCCCTTAATGCCCTAAAACTCCAAGACTTCTAAAATTCATCCAAACTCTAGGTTTGCTTCCCATAGCCTCACTACCTTATACACATCACGCTTGTTATTCCATCCAGAGTCACATCTGGAAATCATGCACAATTAGCAGCCCTCTACTGTGGCTTTCCTGTCAATTCTAGAACGATACTATCACAAACATAGCAAACATCTTGGTTTCATCGCCTAAGAGTTTTTCCCTCAGAGACATCCCGACCTGACCAACATACCAAAACCTCTAATCCGCTTCATTTTCCGATATAAGAATCTTCAATGATAACCTACTAAGTCCAAGACACCCTTAGTCTGCGTCACTGTCTTCAAAAGGTTTTCCCACCGAAGCACTGTGCTAATTTCCCGATGGATCTACCACAATACCCTCGCAAAAATAACTTGTCAAAATAAACTCACCGTTTACAATCAAAATTCACAATTCGAAACTTGCGAACAATTCATTATCCTTCTGCACCTACAAAACAATTCTCATATGCTCTGCGTGATTTTCCTTCGATTCGGAATACTCAAACATCATCAACAAATCCTGACGGTTCAATTCACATACTCCACAAATACACCCTGCATCTACTTTCGTACGGAGTCAATAACATCGGACTCGTACCATGTGTCGGATCAATAATCACTTCTATCTTCTTAGCGTGCCTATGATCCACTTATCTCGCCTGAAGATAAATCCAAAAAGAAATTCACAAACAACCAGAAACTCGACACGTGCAACTTCACTACTAACTCGTCACAACGCGAAGGGTACATACACTGAGGCTTCACCTGATAAATATTCACCCATTCGCTCAGCACACCACAATACCAGTTCCCTACCATTGTCCAATTCGGATCCTCACCTCAGAAAGACATCTAGGATTACCTAACACCGACATCTCTCTAGCCATCACCTTGTTCTCTACTCCCTGACAAGCAATCACTAACCATACCTGATTGTCCCCCCCTCGAAGATATTCTTCAACTTGATTGACCGACAAGTACTTCTCTTCTACATCCTCTTTGAGATAATAAAGATCTCCACCGACTCAACACAACCATCTTCCACATCACATGCTATCTTAATTGCCAAGGCGCATCTATCCATTCATCTTGATTCTGACTACTATCAACAATAGATTGAGGGTGACCAGTTCCCCAATTTGTGTATAAACAGCCGATCATCACGATGAAGTATAGACCCTCCCTCACCAACTATGATAACACTCCATTACTTACCAATCCGTCCTTCCAGAGTGGAAGCATCCTGGGGAAGCACCAGCTTCTCCCCCCACTTATCTCAACCTCAACTCCTGCAACCAACCGGTTAGAAAACAAGTACGTACCGACAATGTTCTACACACATGTCGCATACCACGACACAACTCATGCTAGACAACCTGGCCGGACGGACCGACCTGCTCTGATACCAATTGTAACACCCCACTTCCCATTTTCAAAATAACAAAATATATGAAATAAATCAGAGTTTTCACACCTAAAGTAGGATGCCACATTTTAAAATCAACAAAACAAATCCCCTTTATTTTAATAGAATCAAACAACGGAAAATTTATTCAATTATTCGATTTACGGCCATCTGCCTATAACACCAAAAACTCCACCTAATCGTGGTCCACCATAATATTCATCAATTCAAAGATACGTAACAAGTATACAACATAAAACAATTAGTAAAAACTCCCAAGTCCCGTGTTACGTATCAGAGCGACTCTCTAAACCCGAACAAGCTACACAAGCTCTAAGCACTAACCTGGCACCTGAATATCTGTACTTCCGAAGAAGCACAGACACAACAACAACAGAGGGGTGAGAACTACATTCAATATAAAAAGGTGAATAATACATATAAGGAGGTAGTATCTCACACCAACTACGACAACATATAATCACGACCTACTGTCATATTCAATCACCAACAATCAACATGTGATAATGTAATGCAACATGACACCATGCATGCGGGTACCGACTCATTGGTTCATTCAATCGAACCCCGGATAGATCACATACACCTCTACTTGGCAATGATCCATCCCCACCATTCTCCATATAGGAGTACGGATGAATCACATACACTCCTCCTGAGCAATGATTCATCCCTCCAATCACCATGAATATGCAAGATTCAACTATGCACAACAAAACATGTATACAAGCGTAAATACATGCACACGATCCTCCTGATCACATCATACATATAACACACATGTATATCAAATGATAAACAATTCACGATCCTCCTGATCACAACAAACGTACACATAACACACTTATATAACAAATGATAAACAATTCACGATCCTCCTGATCACAACAAACATACATATAACACACATGTATCATAATAGACATACATAGTTACGATCCTCCTGATCACACATGAGACACCTAATCGTTCCCACTTGCACCATAATCATTACACCCTCACAAGTCACCATAATTCACCAAACCCTAATTAATTCCTAAAAATTATGAAATTAATTAGTTTCATCACCAACTGTGTATTACTCAGCATCTGACTCCTAATCCCAACCTCTCAAACCAAGAGAAACCGAATCGGACACGAAAACAGAAAAGAAATCGCGAAACGGTAAAATTCTGCAACTTCGCAGGCCATACGCATATTGCCCCATGCCATACGCGTATTGCCAGCTCACTCGCCCAACCCATGCGCGTATTGACTCCCTTCATACGCGTATTCCCTCACAGTTCCCAAGTCCTTACGCGTATTGCCTTATGTCGTACGCGTACGGACAGAGACGTCTTCTCACTGAATTTCCCAAATTCCAACACCATACGCGTATGGTCCTCCTATTACGCGTACTACCTAACTCTCACACGCGTATTGCTGCGTATCATGCCACTCCATACGTGTATCGCCCTACTTGATACGCGTATCACCAGATCTGTTACGCAATTCCCAGAAGCCTCACTATTCTGCATTCTGCTACGATTTCCACACTTCTTCACTTCCAACCAGTCCTATAATCGTTTCTACATTGATTTTAGGTTCAACTTTCATCTTCACACTTGTATCTAGAATTACTACAGGCATTATAAGTCTAAAATCTCAAAATCGTTCTCCTAACTCGAGTCAAAATCAACAGGTCTGCAACATATGTTCATACAACAGCAACAACCACAACAATTCATGAAAATACAAATCAATTCATGCACGATTTTCAGAATCACAACAGACATATACAACAATCATCAATTCAACAGTTTTGCATACAAATGCCTACGGGGTTAAGGACTCCCCACTACCCTTATACGATTTAATCACCAAATATGAACCCGTTCTCCCCCCTTACCTCGAATTGTTCAGAAATCTGGAGAAAATTGAGAGGAAATCCTTGCCCTAGCACCTCTTCCTCTTCCTTGTTCTTCTTTCTCTCTTTTTCTTGTTTTACGTGAAAACCACCTTAGTCCACTAAACTCCCCTTAATTCTCTTTAATCAGGTTTTATTTATTTAATTAATAACAAAATAATATTGATAATAATACTCCTAATAATAATAATGATAATAACAAGAATAATAATAGTAACACTAATATTAACCATATTAATGTTATTATATTTGTATCACTATCCTTATTATTAGCTAAAGTCTTAATTCTCATTAATTCACTAATGCACCACCCTTCACTCACCCTTAACCAGGCCCAACAAACAGAAATAACAACACGACGATTAATAATTTAAATTGGGGTGTTACAAAACTCGCCACGAACTGGGAAGGCCCGTACCGCGTCCGCGCAAAAACGGGGACAGGAGCCTATTTCTTCGAAAATCTGCACGAGGAAGAACTTGCTCGACCATGGAACGCTGAAAAGCTCAAACAATACTACAGTTAAGCACTGCCCGCATCTCACGAACACCGTGATTACGAGGACGCACTAAGGTACGAGCATGTTGTCGCTCCCGGGATTTTCATCCAAGTACAAACGCGAAAGTGGCACCGAACAGAGTCGCCAGCAATGTGTATTTATCTCAAGAGAGGGAAAGGAAACACCGCATAAACCTGAGAGAAAGGAAAGAGCATGGTCTTGCGACCAAGAGAATTGGGTTCGGGAGTCGGTTACGCGCAGGGAAGGTATTAGCACCCCCACGCATCCATCGTACCCGATTGGATCCACGCTTGCTTGTCTCGATCAAAGGGTGATAGAAAAGATACTGGAAAAAGGAACTGGAAAAGGAATGGAAAGAGAAAGAGAAACAAATGTAGGGAAAATAAAAGAAGTGCTCGAATGGGCCCTACCCCACTGCCTACGTATCTCATCGGGAACATGAGAATCAGAGCGACGTAGTTCCCCTAACTAGGGATGGATTGTTTGTGTTTTTTAATGGAATACGTCAACGTTCGCGTCCCAGCAGTTTAGGTGTTGCGGCTCGCTGTATGGAGACTTAGGCGTTACCTGTTTGCGGTAGAACGGAAATGACGCATCCTTAAGGAATGATTGAATGAGATGAGGAAAGAATTCCCGAAGGAAAGACGTTATTGTTTGTTTTTTGTCTTTTAGAAGAAGTATTTTGATTATTGGTGTTTTAGTAACTCACATTGTATTTAAGTCCCTCATATGAGATTGAATGCCTCGCACATCGTCCCCAGACGGTACGTATGCTAAACATTCTCCCAAAGAAATGAGAGAAGACCCCTCACCTCCTTGTTCCCACATGAAAGGCCTAAATACAATATTTGTTATGCCTTTATTAAGTATTTTTTACTTTTATTATGAGATGAGATAGAAGAGACTCAAGAGAGAGGTAAAGGTGAAAACTAAGGGGAGACTAAGACACACCCTAATGTTAGCATGCTCGGAGATCCTATGGTCAATGTGGTTTAAGAAACCTACTTCTAAAAGAAAGAAGAAGAAGAGCAAAAGAAACAACTTACTTCCAAAAGGGAAGTTAAGTTGATCTTAAAGAGGAATGGAGAAGAATTATTCAAGGGAAGCATGTAAATGCTTATCAAACACAAATTGAATTATTTAAAAGAGATAAGAAAAGATGAGGGAGAGAAGTGTATGTGGAACTATGTCCCCACACTTACTTACCATGCACCTACATGAAAAATGTTAGTCCACAATATTTACAAGTATGAAATAAAGGAAAAAACAACAAGTGATGATCAAATCAATTAAGAACCAAAGAAATAGGATCCTAAGAGATACAAACTAATCAAGGTCAGAATCTAAACAATAAGAGTACTCTCTATTATTAAGACATCAAACACACATCAACTATGTACAAGTAAGGTCCTAAACATTAAAGAAGTGAACCGTAGAAGAAATAGATGAAGAATGGATGGAAATGCGAAGTGATCATGCATAAATGCTTCATATAAAGTCAAGGTCAGAATTAAATTCAATTCAAAAAGGTCTTACAAAGCATATGAACCATCATGTAATTCAAGAATAGAAGAGTGCAAGTGGAAGAGATAAGATGAAGTAGAAGAAAAGAGAAGTGAAACATGTTCAATTAAATGCACAAAATGAGATATTATAAATGCATAACATGTGAAATGGTTAATGGATGCACATGGGCAGTAGCATATTATACATGAGATGCAAATGGCATGAAGGAAATGGTACACCAAAATGCAAACATGAATCACATATAGCATAAGAAGAAGTGAGAGATGAAAACAAGTCATAATTCAACTTAGAATGTACAAACTCATATCAAATGTAAATGCAAACCAAAGTGACTTATAATGCAATCAAAGGTGACCTATAATATCATACAAATGACCTATAATACCACATGAGTGGATCATAAAATATGCAAATGCTCATACAAATATGCCCAAAAGAAATCATGCAAACATGCACTAAAGTTAGAATGATATGACATGTATTAGGCTTCAAATGTAATGCATCAAACAAAAATCAAATGGGCTTAGGAAAATTATACAAGCATGGTATTAGAATACCTAAGTCATAAGTAAATCATACATCAAGATAGCATGTCAAAATTCAAAGCAAAATGACTTCAAACAATGCAATTAAGTCAAATTAAAACATCATGCAAAGTGGTGCAAAAACAAGTATCAAAACATGTCATAAAATGACCTAAAAAATAAAAAAAAAATCATATAACATGCTTCCATGTATTAGTGAATCAATACAAAAAGAATCAGGTCAAAACAGTTTGTAATGAGCAAGAAAAAAATTATATAAATTCATGTATCACAATTGGAATGCACACAAATGGAAATTCAAAGAAAATTATGAAAAAAGGGAAAAAATGTAATAAAATAACTAAATAAAAATATTAAAAATTTTCTAAATGTCTTAATAATGTTCATGAATTTTTCTGGAATTTTCTAATGTTGTTTTGTATTTGAAAAAAACAATAAAATGAAACGTGTATGAAATGAAGAAAATGAAAAGGAAGTAAAACAAGAGAGGGGTGCAACAATAGTCATTTTTCAGTTCAAAAGCCATGGGCCTAAAAAAGAGGGGGGTGCGAAAAATAGTTTTTTATTCCATAAATCTGCAGAATCATGCGTGAGAGAGTGTATTTTCCATTCCATGTACATGCCATTCAAACCACACGATCAAACTAGATCTCCACATCAACGGCTTGGGATGCACGTACACGCAAACTACCACGCACATGCGCGCACCGGAACGACCTGACCTCTTAAACTTGTGTCACGTGAGAAACATAGACTTTCATTAATGCGGTGCTGAATTGTGATTGGCCAGCCACAAAGCACATTGTATCAACCAATCACAACTCGCCATTCCTTCTCTCTCTCTTTCTAATCATCATTCCATTACCACTCAATCATTGCATGTCATTATTTAATCATTACTTAATTACTAAAGTGGAAGAACACTACCAATAAAACGCTGCCACGTGGCAGCCTTCATGCAAATGGAAATTAATACTCCTACAGCAACTAAAAACGCAGCACATTTTTTCCAAACTTCTACACCACATAACTTCCTCATTTCTTAATGAAAATTAACAAAATAAGATACCAAACTGAAGCCCAAACTTCATAGATCATGAATATACCAATTAAATCACCAAAATATCATTCTAACATCAAGAAAAATGGCACGAAAGTGACACATTCAAGCACCAATTTCACAAAAATCACAAAATCACATAAATTCCAAATTGAACAAACAGAGGTGTGCCATCATTTCAGGACTTCCAGATGCAATGCATGAGTACTAATTTCACATTGTAAATCTCTAAAATTATGATGAACTAAAGAAAAAGTTTCAAGATCTCTAACCTTGTGTGATGCAATTTTTTGTTTTAGAAATCCGAAAACTTCCTGCAAGATCTTCAAATCAACACTTTGTGCCAAATAAAGGCGAAAACCAGATCCAATACTTGCTTGGAGTAGAAATTGGAAGTGATGAGTGAAACTTGAGATTTTTCGATGGTGGATTCAATCGAATCTAATGCATACAGTAGAAAGAGGAGATTATGGAGATGATTCTTCTTCGAAGATCTTCGAAAATGATGAAGAAACGAAAGAGAAATCTGGATCTGAATTCTTGAGAGTGAAAGAGAAATTTGAGATTTCTTGAGAAATTGTGATGAAAAGTGTGAGAAATGTGTGATATTAGAGAGAAAATTGAGAGAATGATTGAGAATGAGTTCTGAGAAATGTGGAAAAATGAGAGAGAGAGTTGAAATTGTGTGTGTATTTGTTTATATAGTTAGGGTTTAGTGTGATTAACCATGGTAAACTGAGTGAGTTAAGTGAGTTAGAGTTGGGTTAACTGAGTGGGTTCTAACTAACTGAGTCATGACAGTTAGAGGTGAGTTGGGAAAATTTATTATGGCGTGGGTGAGTTTATGACGTGTATGGTGGGGTTTAAAATGGAGGGTGGTGATGTAAAGGAATTTTTAGTTTAATAAAATGGAATGTGGACTGGTGTGTAGCATGTATGAGTATTTGAATTAACCACAACAACAATGTTATTTTTTTGTTTTTATAGCAGCATAAAATAAATTAAAACAAGCAAGTTTGATGATGAAATTCTCTCACTTTATTGAATGAAAATGTGTAATTTTTGTGGCAAATGAAAGAGTAGATATAGGAGAATAATTTTGATGTTGAAATTGAATTGAATAGAGGCTTGTAGAATAGTGTAAAATGACTCCAAACATCATGGTTCAGAACTGGTGCATGGGCTTGGCAAGTTGGTAGGGTGGCATGGCAATCTGACTTGGAAAATTCAGCATGAACAAGTCAACTTGGGACTATCATAACTCCATCATAACTTGCTCAAATGGAAAAATGTCAAACATCAAAGTTGAAGAGGACATTGAGATAAACAACTTTGATGTTCAACATTTTTTCGTTTGGAGCTTCCATCCATGAGAAATTAAGCTTGACATTTGGCCCACCAAGTGTTTGTAAAAATGATGGCGCATGGGCCTGGCAAGACTTGGTCATGGCCTGATTTTGGACCTACTTTGCTCAAACTTTGATCAATCATATCTCACTCAATTTTTATCCAATGGAGCTGTCCTTTATATGGATTTGAAGCTTGAAACAAGATCTTTTGTTGTGGCCTGGTGGAATTTTTATTTGATGCCTCAATTTTGAATGGCCTTGGTTCAAAGTTTGGTGCAAAATGGCCAAAATTTACTATTTTTGGAAACTCCAAAATTTCTATTTTTGGCAGTTTTGCAATTTCTTGATTTTTCGTGATCCCTTTGGAGTTTCTTGATCAAATTTTGTACCTTGGTCACATGTAACATGAATTTCATGAATTTGGCCTCAAAAAGTCAAGAGTTGACTTTTTCCTCTGATTATTTGACTTGGCCCCAATTTCCCTAATTTTTTATCTTTCTTCCAATTGAACCACTTCTAAAACCAATTGAGAGGCAATCTTCCACACACATACACTTAAGGACATGTAGAATACCATGACATCAAGTTTTGTCCAAAAAATCAGAGATAACCTGATTCAATTGGAGACCCTAGTTTTGACCCCCTCTAGTTAGGAGGAAAAAGTGCAGTCTTCAATTTCAAATTCCTCAGAGTATGTTGTGTATCCTCTTAAAAGATGATGAGATATGCCACTTGAGGATGACTTTGAATCAATGAACTATCTCTTTTGAGGGTTTTCCTTCAGTTTTTTGAACCTCTTGCATGATGAAGTATGCATTGTTTCAATCTCCTATTGAATCTCACTTTCTTGAGGTATTGGATGGTCAATTGAGATAATATGAGACATGGAAGACCTCTTGGCTTGCCTTGAGACAACTTGATTGACCTTTTGTGCCTTGACTGACTCCTTGATTGTCCATCTCCCCCCTGATCACATGCCTTGATGGTAAGAGGGATGCTATGCTTCATTTTTCTATGTTAAAGATGCAATGCAATGCTAATGAGGTGGATATGATATGATAAATGATAATGTCATGCTATGATGCCAAAAGGGAGAGCAAATTTTGGGGTATTACAGCTGCCCCTATTCAAACGCTGTAGACCTGAATGCCTGAAAGCGAATGCTTTCAGACTTTCAAGGTATATAGTGATTGAATACTAAATATAACTAAAAAATTTGCTCTGGATGATGAAGAAGAAAAGGGATATAAACCCAATGACACTGCTGGGTTGAATCTTCAAATGAACGCTGTCGGAGAGCTCTGTCTTTTGAACGACGCCAGGCGACTACTGGCTTGCCACACTATGGATGGACTTTAATAATGTCTTTTTGAACGAAGCCTGACGACTACTGGCTGGCCACACTGTGGGTGGACTTTCAATAATGTCTTTTTGAACGAAGCCAGACGA
Organism: Lathyrus tuberosus; assembly: GCA_022829125.1. Lineage (NCBI taxonomy): Eukaryota > Viridiplantae > Streptophyta > Magnoliopsida > Fabales > Fabaceae > Lathyrus > Lathyrus tuberosus. Next base: position 59,439 of record JALAZF010001040.1, read on the forward strand.
CTACTGGCTGGCCACACTGTGGGTGAACTTTCAATAATGTCTTTTTGAACGAAGCCAGACGACTACTGGTTGGCCACACTGTGGATGGACTTTCATAATAACGTCTTTTGTACGACGCCAAACGACTACTGGCTGGCCACACTGATGGTGGACTTTAATAATAACTTCTTTTGTACGACGCCAGACGACTACTGGCTAGCCACACTGAGGGTGGACTTTAATAATGTCTTTTGTACGATGCCAGACGACTACTGGCTGGCCACACTGAGGGTGGACTTTAATAATGTCTTTTTGAACGAAGCCAGACGACTACTGGCTGGCCACACTGAGGGTGGACTTTAATAATGTCTTTTTGAACGAAGCCAGACGACTACTGGCTGGCCACACTGAGGGTGGACTTTCAATAATGTCTTTTTGAACGAAGCCAGATGACTACTGGCTGGCCACACTGAGGGTGGACTTTGCTGAGAATATAGTTGTTTATCATCATCCCACATGCTGGAATAATATGAACAAACCGTCTGCATGCCAAAAATAAATTGGACTTTGGATTGCAAATGGACATTGCTGAAAATTATACCACTTGCTAAAAGATTCTGTCGATCTCTTTAAACCTTGCTGGGGAATGCCTTCTGAGAGGATTTTACAGAAGACCCAACGTCTTCAAACTCTACTGGGGATAATAGATCGGGAGTATCCTTTGTTGGGGAGATAACATGCCCCCTGCATGGGATGGTCAATAACTCCGCTGGGGATTAATCATTGACAAATTTCACATGCTGAAACCTGTGGGAGATATAATACTACTGCTTACTGGTACATCCTGCCAAGAGTAAACTCCACAAGGGATGTTACTGCTAGAAGTTTCGTCTCTTAAGAGGATTTTATAGAAAACCAAGTGTTTCAAACTCTTATACGAACCCTTTGCCTTGAACTACCCTTCACATCGTCTGCAAGGTACCGGAAGGTTGGCACTTGTTATTGACCTGGAGCGTTCACTGCATTAATAACCCTTATCAACACAGAAGAATTCCATCTTCGACCGCCGTTGTCGTCACGAAACTCAGTGGGAACTCTTGAATGGAAGAATCGACTTAATAAGATACAACAGTATCAAGTCAAAGCAAATATCTGTCGATTGTGCTGAGATAACTTTCGTGCTGCTTGGGTCGATCGTACTCATTACCTGCAACAGAAAAAGAATATGCACATGCCCCAGGATATTGCGTGGTCTTTTGAGTCCACCATCCAAGGTTGTCCAACAAGCAAAGTAATTTTTATTGTCTTTGTGCATGTTTTTGCAAGGCCAAGATATTTTCAAAGTAATGTTTTATTATCAAAAAATCGGACGTTTTTGCAAACAAAACAATAAAATGAAAATAAAAGCTCGTGACTGAATATTCAACTTTATTGATGAAATGCCAAAATCGGCGACTTTACAATCAGAAGCAAACCCCTGAAAGAGGCGATTGCCATAAAATTGAGAAAAGAAATCTATCCTAATGATAATGCGGAAATTGGATTCCAACTGATTTCTGATTCTGTTATAGCCAGTATGTATTCCAACTCTCATGATTATCTTTGCCTTAAGAAGTTCATGGTCGGACCAATTCCTCCTTTTGAATTTTGCCAGTTCGCTGAAGAGTAGAGAACATACAGATCAATTCAGATTACAGTCATTCGCTTTAATCCCTCTTTTGCGTGGATTGCCTTTTCAGGTTTTCAATCCACCGGGATACCCATTTTTGCCTAAGTTGCCCTTTCGGGTTGTCAACTTACCGGGTGTACAATTCTTTTCAATTATATCCCTAATTTTTGCCCGAACCTTTATTCTGTTTTTGGTTCGTCGGGATGCCCCTTTTTGCCTGGATTCTTTTTTTCTTTTATCCAGCGGGTCTCTTTATACGAAGTATTTTTTAACTGCAACTGAATTAATAGGGGATGAAAAGTCTTCACCATCCATGGTTGTCAGTAATAAGGCCCCACCTGAGAAAACCTTTTTAACCACGAATGGACCTTCATAGTTAGGAGTCCATTTGCCCCTGTGATCTGTACTCGGGGGAAGTATTCTCTTGATTACCACATCCCCGACCTTGTAGACTTGGGGTCTAACCTTTTGATCGAATGCCCTCTTCATTCTGCGCTGATATAGCTGGCCATGACACACTGCTGCTAATCACTTCTCCTCAATAAGGCTCAGCTGATCAAATCTGGCTCGTACCCATTCAGCTTCCTCTAGTTTAACATCCATCAACACTCGAAGAGAGGGAATCTCAACTTCGATCGGTAAAACTGCCTCCATACCGTATACAAGTGAGAATGGTGTTGCCCCAGTGGACGTGCGGACTGATGTTCGATACCCATGCAAAGCCAGTGGTAACATCTCATGCCAATCTTTGTACGTGACAACCATCTTCTGCACAATCTTCTTGATATTTTTGTTGGCCGCTTCGACCGCGCCATTCATCTTCGGGCGGTACGGAGAAGAATTATAATGTTCGATTTTGAAGTCCCGGCATAGTTCAGCCATTATCTTATTATTCAAATTAGAACCATTATCGGTAATGATTCTTTCGGGAACTCCATATCGACAAATGATATCTCGTTTCAAGAAACGAGCTACTACTTGCTTAGTGACATTGGCATAAGATGCTGCTTCAACCCATTTAGTGAAGTAATCAATGGCGACCAAGATGAAACGATGGCCATTTGAAGCAGTAGGCTCAATTTTCCTGATCATATCAATGCCCCACATGGCAAACGGCCACGGAGAGGACATGATGCTCAACGGATTGGGAGGAACGTGTACTTTGTCTGCATAGACCTGACATTTGTGACACTTGCGGGCATACTTGCAGCAATCTGACTCCATGGTCAGTCAATAATACCCCAATCTCAACAATTTCTTAGCCATCGCATGCCCCCCGGCATGGGTACCGAAAGACCCTTCGTGCACTTCAATCATCAACAGGTCTGCCTCGTGTCTATCCACACATCTGAGCAAGACCGTGTCAAAATTCCTCTTATACAGCACGCCATCTTTATTCAAGAAGAAACTACCAGCTAGCCTTCTTAATGTCTTCTTGTCTTTGGAAGATGCCCCAGGCGGGTATTTTTGTTTTTCCAAGAAGCATTTAATGTCATGGTACCAAGGCTTATCGTCAGACACTGCATCAACCTCAAACACAAAAGCAGGCCTATCAAGACGAGATATATCAATCCTGGGCACAAAGTTCCAACCATGCACCTTGATCATCGAAGATATAGTGGCCAAGGCGTCTGCAAACTTATTTTCATCCCTGGGAACATGGTATAACTTGACAGTTGTAAAGAATGTCAGCAATCTCCTCGTATAATCTCTATACGGAATCAAATTCTGCTGATGTGTGTACCAAGTTCCCTTTACTTGATTGATTACCAGTGCTGAATCACCAAAGATATCGAGGGTCTTGATTCGTAAATCAATAGCTTCCTCAATCCCTAGTATGCAAGCTTCGTATTCTGCTTCATTGTTGGTGCACCCGAAGGTTACTCGGGCAGTGAAGGGCATGTGAACACCTTCTGGCGTAATGAGGACTGCACCAACTCCGCACCCATTCATATTAACTGCCCCATCAAACATCAAACTCCATTTGGATTCAGGGTCAGGCCCCTCCTCCAGAAGTGGTTCCTCGTAGTCCTTCGCTTTGAGAAACATGATGTCCTCATCAGGGAAATCAAATCTCATGGGCTGGTAATCATCAAGAGGCTGTTGCGCAAGATAATCTGACAATATACTTCCCTTGATTGCTTTTTGCGAAGTAAATTGAATATCGTACTCTGTCAGTACCATCTGCCACCTTGCAACTCTGCCTGTAAGTGCTGGTTTCTCAAAAATATACTTGACCGGATCCAATTTTGAGATCAACAGGGTTGTATGTGTGAGCATGTATTGTCTCAATCGTTTGGCGGCCCATGCGAGTGCACAGCATGTCTTCTCAAGCATTGAATAACGTGATTCACAATCTGTAAATTTCTTGCTCAGGTAGTAGATAACGTGTTCTTTCTTACCCGTCTCGTCGTGTTGATCGAGAACACAACCCATGGATCCTTCGAGCACTGTTAAGTACATAATCAACGGTCTCCCTTGAACTGGAGGTATCAGAATCGGAGGTTCCTGCAAATATCTTTTTATTTTATCGAATGCATTTTGACAATCATCATTCCACCTGACCGTTTGATCTTTTCTTAGCATTTTGAAAATTGGTTCGCAGGTGGCAGTTAGGTGAGATATGAACCTTGAAATGTAGTTCAATCTCCCTAAAAAGCCGCGAACTTCTTTCTCAGTTCTCGGTACAGGCATATCTTGTATAGCTTTCACCTTAGCAGGATCAACCTCTATTCCTTTTTCACTGACAATGAAACCAAGCAATCTTCCGGACCGCACGCCGAAAGTACACTTGTTAGGATTCAGTCTCAACCTGAATTTCCTCAACCTCTCAAACAACTTCTTCAAGTTGATCAGATGTTCCTTTTCTGTCTTTGATTTAGCAATCATGTCATCCACATAGCACTCGATCTCTTTATGAATTAGATCGTGGAATAATGTCACCATTACTCTTTGATAAGTTGCCCCTGCGTTCTTCAACCCAAAAGGCATTACTTTGTAACAGAAGGTACCCCATGGGGTAATGAATGTGGTCTTCTCCAAGTCTTCAGGCGCCATCTTTATCTGATTGTACCCGGAGAATCCATCCATAAATGAGAACACTGAAAACTGAGCGGTATTATCAACCAGTACATCAATATGAGGGAGTGGAAAGTCATCTTTAGGGCTCGCCCTGTTGAGATCTCTGTAATCTACACACATTCTAACTTTGCCATCTTTCTTCGGCACCGGTACTATGTTGGCCACCCAAGGAGGATAGTTGGTTACTGCCAGAAAACCTGCATCCAACTGTTTCTGTACTTCTTCCTTGATCTTCAAAGCCATTTCTGGTTTTGTCCTGCGCAGCTTCTGCTTGACCGGTGGACAGTCCTCTTTCAATGGTAGTCTATGCACAACTATGTCTGTATCTAAACCTGGCATATCTTGATATGACCAAGCAAAGATGTCAACGTATTCACGTAGCATGACTATCAGCTCTTGCTTTACATCAGCCCACAGACTCGCACCGATCTTGATCTCTTTCTTGCTTTCCTCCGAACCAATATTGATAACCTCAAGAGCTTCCTGATGAGGCTGAATGGTCTTTTCTTCCTGTTTCAACAATCTAGCCAATTCTTCCGGGAGTTCATAGTCTTCATCACTTTCCTCCTCAGCTTGATAGATCGGATTGTCAAAATCATACGTGGGCATAACAGAATCATTTTCAGAGGAATTCACAAAATCAAGTCTGCATGATTGGATTGATGCTTTATTTTAGATTATCTTTGCTTAAAAACAAAAGAAAAGAAAGTGCATTATCATTTTTAATTTTCTTTGTGCAAAAATAAAAATAAAGAAGGAATAAAGGAACACAAATTTGTAAACAAAAACGTCCTTTTATTGATATTTGAACATTATATGAGAAAATATGGTGGCCCTATAAATGGATCCTCACACCTTGGGCAGAGTGTGGGATTTTATGCACTATGAAAGACAAGAATTATTACTCTGAATGGTGTACAACATGAACGACTTCTTCGCTAGACCAGTTCTGCAATACTTCGCCCGGAGCCAGTGCATACACCCATCTGTCCAGGTAAGCTGAGCTTTCAGCGTCATCTTCTATTGCTGAGCAGGACTGATTGGGATTGATAACTCCTCCACTGTTGAAATTGATTGGCCCACGGAATCGGGGAACTGGCGTCCGGCCCGGCTGGTATCCAATCCCAAACTTATCTTCTTTCACGAACACATCTATAGCTTTACCTCAACCTTGGGCATTTCCGCTTTCAACCACTTCTCTGGCCTGCTTGTAGGATGCAATTGATGCGCTCGGCCCACCTGGCACATTCGACACCACTGCTGCTGAAGTAGATTCTGGTAAGTTATTGATATTCAGGGCTTCGAAAGACTGGCACAGGGTTTCATGAATTTCTCCATCCATTTCCACATATTTAAAAGTGGATAGATGGCTCACAAATATATCTTACTCACCGCAAATAGTGACCACTTGACCCTCGAACACATACTTGACCTTTTGATGAAGCGTGGAGGTAACTGCGCCCGCTGCGTGAATCCATGGTCGGCCCAACAAACAGCTATAAGCAGGCTGAATGTCCATAACATGAAAGATCGTCTTGAATATCTGTGGACCAACATGTATTGGTAGTTCAACCTCCCCAAACACCGATCTTTGGGATCCATCGAAAGCTCTCACAATCAGATCGCTGGGCCTCAGAACCAATCCATCTACTTCGATTTTCATCAGGGCCTTTTTGGGTAACACATTCAAGGAAGAACTTGTATCAACCAGCACATGCGACAAAACAGCTCCTTTGCATTCAAGTGTGATGTGCAACGCCTTGTTGTGATCACGTCCATCTGGAGTCAAATCCTTATTCGTAAACCCCAACCCATGGCTCACATTCACATTAGAAATTACTCCCTCCAACTGATTCACTGTAATCTCTTGGGGAACGTATACCATATTCAGAACCTTCAACAAAGCAGCCCGGTGTGCATCTGAACTCATTAACAGGGATAATATCGAGATTTTAGAGGGTGTCTGATTGAGCTGGTCAATTATCTTGTAGTCGCTCTTTTTGATAATCCTCATAAATTCCTCGACATCATTATCAAAATTGACTTTAGGGTCCTCTTCCTGAGCAGGCACCTGATCATCAACAACCTGCTTTCCTTTTGCTCTTGCAGCGGCTTCAGCCTCTTTATCATTCCTTAGAGTATGGGGAGCAAACAGTCGACCACTCCTGGTGAAACCACTTGGTCCACTGACATTCTCAACACTGGTACCGACAACCTCTGCTTTCTGTCGACTTCCTCCTTGATGAGTATCAGTTCCATATTGCCATGGAACTGCCCTATTGGACACATAAGCAGCCGATTCAGGAACTATAATCGTAACTGGTCTCGGCCTCTCGGGCACGATGATGGCAATCGGAGCTTCAACAGGCACCTGTATCTCAACTGGATTATAATAGATGGTAACAGCAGAAACATCCTTTTCCTTCTCTACTTTGTCAAACTGAAGGCTTCCTTCGTCCATAAGATCCTGCAGTCCAGCTTTCAACTTACTGCAGCCATTAATCTGTATCGAACAATCCTCTCAATCAGAGGCACATCCAGGAAATACCTTTCCTTTTAACAAACGTTCTTTTACAATTAACAGCGGGGTCTTTACCAAATTAACATCAGTAATCAAATTCAGCTTCTCACCATCAGAAATAGCATGCACGCCTGCATCTCCATGATTAGGCATTGGATTATCATGAACATTCGGGGGCTTAGAGAAATTAATAGCTTTTGCGTCAATCAGGTCCTGAACCTTATGATGAAAAGTCCAGCACTTTTCTATCGAGTGACCTAGCGCACCAGAATGAAATTCACATCGAACATTGGCATCATAATTTTGAGGCAACCTTCCAGTATCTGACGGCCTCATAGTTCTAAGTTCAACCAACTTCTCTTTAAGCAATTGTGGTAACAAAGCAGCATATGTCATAGGCAAGGGATCAAACTTACGGTCCCTTGTTCTATTAGTCTGGAATCGGGGTCGAGCTTGCTGATCTGGAGCTAGCTGTCCTGCTGGAACCGGAATGGTTACAACGTCCACCTGATGATAGGATTGATTCCTGCCTCTGCCAGCTCCTCTATGCACAACACTGGACTCCCCTTCTCTCTTCCTTGGCCCATTAGCAAAGGGTTTCTTTGAACTTGCAGCGCCAGTCCCACTGTCATCTTGAATCTTACCCAACTTCAGCAGACTCTCTATTCGTTCCCCAGCAACGACAATGTCGGCAAACCCTGTGGAAGGACATGCGGCAAGTCTATCTAAATACGTCCCTTGGAGTGTGCTCATGAACATATCAGCCATCTCACGATCACCCAAAGGTGGTTGAACTCGAGCAGCCAATTCTCTCCACCTTTGGGCGTACTGCTTAAAGCCCTCCTTGTTATCCTGAGTCATACTCTGCAGTTGAATACAATTAGGTGCCATGTCCAGATTATATTGATACTGCTTCAGAAATGCAGCGCACAAATCTTTCCAGCTCTTTATATGAACCCTGTCCAGCTTAATGTACCATTCCAAGGAAGCGCCTGACAGGCTATCCTGGAAAAAATACATCCAGAGCTTTTGGTCCTCGGTGTAAGCGGCAATCTTGTGATTGTAAGCTTGCAAATGGGTTTTGGGACAGGTACTGCCGTTGTACTTATCCATAACAGGAAGCTTGAACTTGGGAGGGATTCACACACCCTGCACGAGGCCCATGTCTTCTACATCAATTCCCAGAGGATTTTGGCTCTCAATAGCCTTGAGTCTTTCATCCAGCCCTTCATACTTCCGGTCGTCATTGTAGAAACCCATGTTATTATTGAATGCAGTGAACTGGTCCTCTTGACCATCCTCATTATTGTCAAATCCCAGATGTATCCCACCAGTAGGGATTGTGCCACCAGGAGGAGTGCGCACATTGCGATTTGGGATTTCAGTTTCCAGCCTCTGGATAGTGGTTCTCATGACATCTTGACCAACCCTCATAGTTTCCTGACTAACCCTCAGTTCCTGCTGACCTTGAGCAATCCCTTGCATAAGGTTCATGAACTGTTCCATCCTTCCCCTCAAATCAGCTAATTCAGTCTAAACTTGCTCCATGACTCTGGCTTGATTGCGTCGGGTAGAATATCGGTGAACTGGGGTATCAGCTATCGTGCCTGTAAACCAAATAAAGGTTAGCAGGCGCCTGCAAAAAAGAAAACCTGTAATGCAACAATGATATGCTATGCAAATGCAAATGCCATGTTTATCATTTCTGAGGTGGCTCACACCCTGATTCCAACCTTAACCACAGAAATCTGAAGACCAGAAATCGTGATATAAAGAGACGTGTCGTGGTCATGTGCTTGTGTTCAGATATCTGATAAGGACTAATTCTGAATGAAACTGTTCATCCCCATTCAATAAAGTGTTCAAGTACATTCAAAAGAAATTCATCAACAACTAAAATACAAGGGAAAGATGGATCCATCAACAAGCCTGATGGTAACCATTAACAACAAATTACAAGAAAACAAAGAACATCAGTCTGACAATTCCACGTCCTTCAGCTTATCACTTGTGTATTTGATCTCCTCGAAGAGTATGCGAGTACGCTGGTGATTCGACTTTTCAATCATCTCTCTGATCAAAACATCCCTTTTCTCTAGAGCCTCTGTTAAGGAACCCATATGCAGTATCAAAGCTTCGTCATCGCACACTCCTTTGTGTCTTTTTATGCCAACTTGCATCTTGAGTATCTCCCTTTCCATCAGGACTTCTTCAAGCTCTTTCTTGGTATTCTTCAGCTCTCTTCTAGCTTCTTCTAACTGTTCTTGACTTTTACCGAGACTTTCCCGATACTTTCTTCTTTCTACATGTGCTTTCTTCAGCTCTTCATCTTTATTTCGCAAATGTTCCTGTAACTCAGCATTCTCGAGCCTGACCTCATCCCAAGCTTGCTGAAACTTGGCCAACTTCTCTTTGTTCTGCGCTAAGGCCTGTTTAGTTTGCTTATGGGCTTGAGTGGCATCATCAGCACCTCTGCTAATTTTCTGAAAATGTTGCGCTCTTTCGGCAAAATCCCTTTCTTTTGCTGCTAGGACTCTTTCAGCATCTTGGGCCTTCCGTTCCAGCTCTTTGTTGGCATGTAGAGCATTCTGAAGACGGCTACTCAACTCGGAATTCTCTCCTTGAAGCTTTTTCATCAAGGCTTGCAACTTGTCAACTTCTTCCACAGTAGCAGTGCTTCTTGCTTTCTCATTCTCCGGATACAAAAGGGGTGCCTTACTAAAAGGCAAGAGAAAATCTTCAACTCTTTTCTTCACCCACTCTTCATATGCTGGACAGGCCTGGTTGTTGGGTCTGCCTAGAGCAACTTTCCCCTTCTTCCGTATGCTACCCCAGCTTTCAGAAGCTTTTTGTGCTGTTTCCCAACCATCTGATGCATGAAAATATAGGGACTCCTCTACATCTCTCTTAATAGGCGGACCCGTCAGGGCGTACCCAAATTGCCGAACGGCCAAAGAAGGATTGTAGTTAATTCCCCCCATTCTTCCTATCAGTGGAACATTAGGGAACTTACCACAACTGTGGATAATATTCTTGCTAATCAGCCCATGATCTACCCATACGATGTCCTTGGCCACTAATCCCATTAAACGCTGACTCCACTCTAGAGAATCTTTGGAATCCACAAAAGCCCCTGATTGTGGCAAGCGACTTGCAAACCACTTATAGAACAAAGGTGCACAACAACGAATTATCCCTCCTCTTTTATTTTCGTTTCGGTTGTACAAGGAATAATGAAGATCTCCCAGCAGTGTTGGTACCAAATTTTTCATCATGAATATCCGTATGGCGTCCGTATTAATGAAATCCGGCTCGTTGGGAAACAATACAATGCCGTATACACAAAGGGCTAGCAAAGCATTAAAAACAACCCAATTCTCGCCTTTAGCTGCTTCCTGAGCCTTCTTAATCAGATATTCCAGCTTGTAACCACGAATCTTTCCTTTACTGGAGACATTGGTTTCTAACTCTGATTTGCTCAAATAAAGAGCACCAGCCATTTTTCCAAAGTCAAGATCACCCACAGACCCAACGAAAGGAGGCTCCTCCTTGATAGCGATCCCCAACATGTTGGAATATTCCTCCAAAGTAGGCACCAACAAATAATCCGGAAATACAAAACACCTCAGCGGAGGGTCATAGAACTGCATCAAAGTATGGAGACCTCTGGCTTCATAATCACTGACATTACAGACCATAGATAAAATCCACCCATATTTCTCTTCAAAAGCTGCTCGCACTGCAGGGCTCGCCATTCCCTTCAGAATAATAATAGGGCCCAGATTAGGCGTAAAGAACTTGTAGCTGATGATATTCTTCCTCTCTTTAGTGTTCATCTTTGCAAGGACCTGACGACTGGAATCAAGGGTAAAATATGCACCTGGAAATGAATAAACATGTATGTTAGGATATGATAATGCAATGCAAAAGGCATGGTATCAAGGTGCCAAGTGTCTGTGCTGAACTGTGAACGGTGTCAGTGTAACTCGGAGATCAATATAGAACCATAGATAATAACCATCTGAATACAATAGGATGAAACTTCCTTTTGTGCGATGATGATAGAAAACTGGGTATGTAGGAGGTCATGGTTACCTGCAAACCTGTAAACAACCCGCCCTTCTCACATGTGGGTACTAGGATACAATAATGATACGTTCACCATTTCTGGTTTGGCATCATCATCAATCGAGGAGGCCTCAACTGATTCTCCAAAACGAAAGGTCCTCAGCTTCGGGCACTGAGGTCGAGAAGCAATAGTACATTCATCCCTCAGGGTACAGTACTATCGCCAATCGAGGAGTACCTCCACTGATTCTCTTTCAAAAAGGGTATCCTATAGCGAGTTCCTAGCATTGGGTCCTCGGATCGAGAATGTACAATGGGTTTGCCACAAAGCGTGGTCAGCCACTGTCACATCTCGGGAGGAGTGCCGCAACTGAGTTCTCGGGAATGGTCACCAGAGTCGACAGTTCCTCAAGAGAATAACTACTAGCCTGCATAACATGCAGTAGCAGAAAGCTCCTGATAGAACCTCGTCTGGTTGTGGGTCTCATGAACAACAATACGTGGTCACCACCACGCAAGCGTCATGACTATCCACTCTAAAATCTATGTGTGTACTCAATCCTGGGTAGTGGGCTTATCTCTCAGAACACCCATCCCGCCAAACAGAAAACAGCAGCACAGTCCAGCACAACAGTAATAATATGATATGTAATGCTAAAAAGCAGTAAATACAGTAATGTACAGTAAAGCAGTAAATAACCATACAATAAAATGGTAAATATAGCACAACAGTAAACACCCAATGAAAGAAAAGCAAACAAGCGCTAGGATCGACTCACTTAGGATGAACCAGCAATAGGTCAACCTGTCCCCAGCAGAGTCGCCAGCTGTCGCTCCCGGGATTTTCATCCAAGTACAAACGCGAAAGTGGCACCGAACAGAGTCGCCAGCAATGTGTATTTATCTCAAGAGAGGGAAAGGAAACACCGCATAAACCTGAGAGAAAGGAAAGAGCATGGTCTTGCGACCAAGAGAATTGGGTTCGGGAGTCGGTTACGCACAGGGAAGGTATTAGCACTCCCACGCGTCCATCGTACCCGATGGGATCCACGCTTGCTTGTCTCGATCAAAGGGTGATAGAAAAGATACTGGAAAAAGGAACTAGAAAAGGAATGGAAAGAGAAAGAGAAACAAATGTAGGGAAAATAAAAGAAGTGCTCGAATGGGCCCTACCCTACTACCTACGTATCTCATCGGGAGCATGAGAATCAGAGCGACGTAGTTCCCCTAACTAGGGATGGATTGTTTGTGTTTTTTAATGGAATACGTCAACGTTCGCGTCCCAGCAGTTTAGGTGTTGCGGCTCGCTGTATGGAGACTTAGGCGTTACCTGTTTGCGGTAGAACGGAAATGACGCATCCTTAAGGAATGATTGAATGAGATGAGGAAAGAATTCCCGAAGGAAAGACGTTATTGTTTGTTTTTTGTCTTTTAGAAGAAGTATTTTGATTATTGGTGTTTTAGTAACTCACATTGTATTTAAGTCCCTCATATGAGATTGAATGCCTCGCACATCGTCCCTAGACGATACGTATGCTAAACATTCTCCCAAAGAAATGAGAGAAGACCCCTCACCTCCTTGTTCCCACATGAAAGGCCTAAATACAATATTTGTTATGCCTTTATTAAGTATTGTTTACTTTTATTATGAGATGAGATAGAAGAGACTCAAGAGAGAGGTAAAGGTGAAAACTAAAGGGGAGACTAAGACATACCCTAATGTTAGCATGCTCGGAGATCCTATGGTCAATGTGGTTTAAGAAACCTACTTCTAAAAGAAAGAAGAAGAAGAGCAAAAGAAACAACTTACTTCCAAAAGGGAAGTTAAGTTAATCTTAAAGAGGGATGGAGAAGAATTATTCAAGGGAAGCATGTAAATGCTTATCAAACCCAAATTGAATTATTTAAAAGAGATAAGAAAAGATGAGGGAGAGAAGTGTATGTGGAACTATGTCCCCACACTTACTTACCATGCACCTACATGAAAAATGTTAGTCCACAATATTTACAAGTATGAAATAAAGGAAAAAAACAACAAGTGATGATCAAATCAATTAAGAACCAAAGAAATAGGATCCTAAGAGATACAAACTAATCAAGGTCAGAATCTAAACAATAAGAGTACTCTCTATTATTAAGACATCAAACACACATCAACTATGTACAAGTAAGGTCCTAAACATTAAAGAAGTGAACCGTAGAAGAAATAGATGAAGAATGGATGGAAATGCGAAGTGATCATGCATAAATGCTTCATATAAAGTCAAGGTCAGAATTAAATTCAATTCAAAAAGGTATTACAAAGCATATGAACCATCATGTAATTCAAGAATAGAAGAGTGCAAGTGGAAGAGATAAGATGAAGTAGAAGAAAAGAGAAGTGAAACATGTTCAATTAAATGCACAAAATGAGATATTATAAATGCATAACATGTGAAATGGTTAATGGATGCACATGGGCAGTAGCATATTATACATGAGATGCAAATGGCATGAAGGAAATGGTACACCAAAATGCAAACATGAATCACATATAGCATAAGAAGAAGTGAGAGATGAAAACAAGTCATAATTCAACTTAGAATGTACAAACTCATGTCAAATGTAAATGCAAACCAAAGTGACTTATAATGAAATCAAAGGTGATCTATAATATCATACAAATGACCTATAATACCACATGAGTGGATCATAAAATATGCAAATGCTCATACAAATATGCCCAAAAGAAATCATGCAAACATGCACTAAAGTTAGAATGATATGACATGCATTAGGCATCAAATGTAATGCATCAAACAAAAATCAAATGGGCTTAGGAAAATTATACAAGCATGGTATTAGAATTCCTAAGTCATAAGTAAATCATACATCAAGATAGCATGTCAAAATTCAAAGCAAAATGACTTCAAACAATGCAATTAAGTCAAATTAAAACATCATGCAAAGTGGTGCAAAAACAAGTATCAAAACATGTCATAAAATGACCTAAAAAATAAAAAAAAAATCATATAACATGCTTCCATGTATTAGTGAATCAATACAAAAAGAATCAGGTCAAAACAGTTTGTAATGAGCAAGAAAAAAATTATACAAATTCATGTATCACAATTGGAATGCACACAAATGGAAATTCAAAGAAAATTATGAAAAAGGGGAAAAATGTAATAAAATCACGAAATAAAAATATCAAAAATTTCCTAAATGTCTTAATAATGTTCATGAATTTTTCTGGAATTTTATAATGTTTTTTTGTATTTTTAAAAAAATAAAATGAAACGTGTATGAAATGAAGAAAATGAAAAGGAAGTAAAACAAGAGAGGGGTGCAACAATAGTCATTTTTCAGTTCAAAAGCTATGGGCCTAAAAAAGAGGGGGGTACGAAAAATAGTTTTTTATTCCATAAATCTACAGAATCATGCATGAGAGAGTGTATTTTCCATTCCATGTACATGCCATTCAAACCACACGATCAAACTAGATCTCCACATCAACGGCTTGGGATGCACGTACACGCAAACTACCACGCACATACGCGCACCGGAACGACCTGACCTCTTAAACTTGTGTCACGTGAGAAACATAGACTTTCATTAATGCGGTGCTGAATTGTGATTGGCCAGCCGCAAAGCACATTGTATCAACCAATCACAACTCGCCATTCCTTCTCTCTCTCTCTCTTTCTAATCATCATTCCATTACCACTCAATCATTGCATGTCATTATTTAATCATTACTTAATTACTAAAGTGGAAGAACACTACCAATAAAACGCTGCCACGTGGCAGCCTTCATGCAAATGGAAATTAATACTCCTACAGCAACTAAAAACGCAGCACATTTTTTCCAAACTTCTACACCACATAACTTCCTCATTTCTTAATGAAAATTAACAAAATAAGATACCAAACTGAAGCCCAAACTTCATAGATCATGAATATACCAATTAAATCACCAAAAGATCATTCTAACATCAAGAAAAATGGCACGAAAGTGACACATTCAAGCACCAATTTCACAAAAATCACAAAATCACATAAATTCCAAATTGAACAAACAGAGGTGTGCCATCATTTCAGGACTTCCAGATGCAATGCATGAGTACTAATTTCACATTGTAAATCTCTAAAATTATGATGAACTAAAGAAAAAGTTTCAAGATCTCTAACCTTGTGTGATGCAATTTTTTGTTTTAGAAATCCGAAAACTTCCTGCAAGATCTTCAAATCAACACTTTGTGCCAAATAAAGGCGAAAACCAGATCCAATACTTGCTTGGAGTAGAAATTGGAAGTGATGAGTGAAACTTGAGATTTTTCGATGGTGGATTCAATCGAATCTAATGCATACAGTAGAAAGAGGAGATTATGGAGATGATTCTTCTTCGAAGATCTTCGAAAATGATGAAGAAACGAAAGAGAAATCTGGATCTGAATTCTTGAGAGTGAAAGAGAAATTTGAGATTTCTTGAGAAATTGTGATGAAAAGTGTGAGAAATGTGTAATATTAGAGAGAAAATTGAGAGAATGATTGAGAATGAGTTCTGAGAAATGTGGAAAAATGAGAGAGAGAGTTGAAATTGTGTGTGTATTTGTTTAAATAGTTAGGGTTTAGTGTGATTAACCATGGTAAACTGAGTGAGTTAAGTGAGTTAGAGTTGGGTTAACTGAGTGGGTTCTAACTAACTGAGTCATGACAGTTAGAGGTGAGTTGGGAAAATTTATTATGGCGTGGGTGAGTTTATGACGTGTATGGTGGGGTTTAAAATGGAGGGTGGTGATGTAAAGGAATTTTTAGTTTAATAAAATGGAATGTGGACTGGTGTGTAGCATGTATGAGTATTTGAATTAACCACAACAACAATGTTATTTTTCTGTTTTTATAGCAGCATAAAATAAATTAAAACAAGCAAGTTTGATGATGAAATTCTCTCACTTTATTGAATGAAAATGTGTAATTTTTGTGGCAAATGAAAGAGTAGATATAGGAGAATAATTTTGATGTTGAAATTGAATTGAATAGAGGCTTGTAGAATAGTGTAAAATGACTCCAAACATCATGGTTCAGAACTGGTGCATGGGCTTGGCAAGTTGGTAGGGTGGCATGGCAATCTGACTTGGAAAATTCAGCATGAACAAGTCAACTTGGGACTGTCATAACTCCATCATAACTTGCTCAAATGGAAAAATGTCAAACATCAAAGTTGAAGAGGACATTGAGATAAACAACTTTGATGTTCAACATTTTTTCGTTTGGAGCTTCCATCCATGATAAATTAAGCTTGACATTTGGCACACCAAGTGTTTGTAAAAATGATGGCGCATGGGCCTGGCAAGACTTGGTCATGGCCTGATTTTGGACCTACTTTGCTCAAACTTTGATCAATCATATCTCACTCAATTTTTATCCAATGGAGCTGTCATTTATATGGATTTGAAGCTTGAAACAAGATCTTTTGTTGTGGCCTGGTGGAATTTTTATTTGATGCCTCAATTTTGAATGGCCTTGGTTCAAAGTTTGGTGCAAAATGGCCAAAATTTACTATTTTTGGAAACTCCAAAATTTCTATTTTTGGCAGTTTTGCAATTTCTTGATTTTTCGTGATCCCTTTGGAGTTTCTTGATCAAATTTTGTACCTTGGTCACATGTAACATGAATTTCATGAATTTGGCCTCAAAAAGTCAAGAGTTGACTTTTTCCTCTGATTATTTGACTTGGCCCCAATTTCCCTAATTTTTTATCTTTCTTCCAATTGAACCACTTCTAAAACCAATTGAGAGGCAATCTTCCACACACATACACTTAAGGACATGTAGAATACCATGACATCAAGTTTTGTCCAAAAAATCAGAGATAACCTGATTCAATTGGAGACCCTAGTTTTGACCCCCTCTAGTTAGGAGGAAAAAGTGCAGTCTTCAATTTCAAATTCCTCAGAGTATGTTGTGTATCCTCTTAAAAGATGATGAGATATGCCACTTGAGGATGACTTTGAATCAATGAGCTATCTCTTTTGAGGGTTTTCCTTCAGTTTTTTGAACCTCTTGCATGATGAAGTATGCATTGTTTCAATCTCCTATTGAATCTCACTTTCTTGAGGTATTGGATGGTCAATTGAGATAATATGAGACATGGAAGACCTCTTGGCTTGCCTTGAGACAACTTGATTGACCTTTTGTGCCTTGAATGACTCCTTGATTGTCCATCTCCCCCCTGATCACATGCCTTGATGGTAAGAGGGATGATATGCTTCATTTTTCTATGTTAATGATGCAATGCAATGCTAATGAGGTGGATATGATATGATAAATGATAATGTCATGCTATGATGCCAAAAGGGAGAGCAAATTTTGGGGTATTACACATGTCACCCCTATACAGAACACGATGATCAAAGGCCACGTCGTGTGTGTGCAAGGACTTTTGATCCGACGGGGATACCTCGATCGAGCTCCGCCGTCATTGTACCAATTAGGCAGAACACCCAGCTCGCGATGGGAAGTTCACGCCACGAAGCTAAGACCTCGATCGTGATCTTAGCCTCGTTGAAGGTCGGAATACGTCTCCGACCACCCGACCAGCTCTCCACGCGGTCAGGAACTATCAAGGTCGAGCAAATCCCAAGGTCTTTATTACTTAGACAAAAAGAAAGTATAACAAAAGCAATGACATCACACACAATTAAAACCATACAAACATCACACCAGCAGATAAACAAAAATGCATTAAAGAGGGCAGAAGCCCATTGTACAAATATTACAAACAAATGTCAAAAAGCCCCTGGCACGCAGGCCGGGCAGAAATATCCCAATAAATAAAAATGACTCGCAGGTCGAACAGAACGGGGAAGAAAATCCTACTCAGCGACGGTCCCTTCAGGCTGCTCGGGATCATGAACCTCGTCGACTCTCATCGGCTGCACGATCTGACCTCGACCACCTCGTAGTCGGGGTTGATCCCCTCGGTCGAAAGGTCGGGGTTGAGGACTCGAAGCTGCTCCACGGCGTTCTTGAAACCTATGCCAGCTACCGCGAGATTGTCTTCCTCGGCTTCCCCGAGCTTCGATATCAGCGCTGCCCGCGAAGTCAGCAACCTGTCCTCCTCGGTTTCCTCCTCGGCTGGGCGGACAACCTCCTCCAATTCAGCGTTCCTCGCCAAGAGACGATCCCTATCCTCTTCAACACCGACGAGATGTTTCTGCTCCTCCTTAGCACTCTTCAACTTTTCCTCCAATTTCTGTTGAAGCTCGACTTGGGCCTGGTTCTGGCTTTTGTAGTCAGCCAGCTCCTTACCCACCTTCTCCATTTCAGCCGAGATGGACTGGAAACTTTCTCGCAACTTGTTCAGCTCGCCTGCGGGGCACGCCTCATCGTTCAGAACCAAGGCAGCCGCGCAAATCCGCATCACAGCAGACACATCCTCAACCAGCATCCTTCTCCGAGAAGCCTTGTCGACGCCTAAGATGGCCTGAGCTTTAAGGGCACCCACGCATAGCAAATTATTCCTCATGAATAAGTTCGGCCTTGTGTGACAAGGCGGGACCACAAATTTCACGACAGGGGGGCTCTCGTGCTCAGTAAGGTCGATGTCCACTGTGTTTGTAAGCCGCTGCCTCTTCGGGGAGCTCTGAGGGCTGAGAGAATCACTATCCTAGTGAGAACCAGAGGAACCCCGGGTGTCGGGGTGGGTACGAGCTCCTACACTCAGAGCTGGTCGACACGACTCTTGCCTCCTTTCTTCGCAGCACGGGTAGCCTTCAACTTCTTGAAGCGCTCCTCAGCACTCGACATCTTTCCTGCAAAAATAAAATAAACATGTCAGTAAACCGGAGGTCAATATACAAAGAAAAAGTAAGTCGAAGAGGATGGCACCACCTAGCAGCTCGAGAGCATCCTCATCGGAGAACGTCTCGAGGAGAGCCCTCGTATTGATCAGACGACATTTTGTCAACACCTGCCAGTTGTCCCCCCGGACGAATTCCCCGTCCATCGTCACGAACTTGCCCCTATTAAAATTGTTGACGAATGCTACTATCCACTCGTAGGCCAAGCGATCCCCCTCGTCGAGACGGCTAGGCCTGACCTTGTAGATGTCTGTTCCGTACTTGAAGTGTTCTTCAGTCCAGAACAACGGAAACCTGGGCACGAGGGCCTCCTCTCGCCGCCCACCTAACTCCTCGACAACCCGACGGTACACTGTGTTTACGGCCTCATGTGTGATCGACCTCACGAGATAGTACCGGTACTTGAAGTCTCGCACGGAGTCCAGGTAAGTGTGAAACAGGCTGTTCACCTGTTTGAAGGACACCCAACCGTGCCTACCGTCGACGACCTATCGCTGAAGGTGGAAAATGCAGAAAAACAAGGGCACGGTTGCCCCGATCTGCAAATATTTTCACACTAGCTCGAAGACCCTAATGAAAGCAAGAGAGTTGGGGTGGAGTTGGGAAGAGGCCAAACGCAGCCAGGTAAATACGACCTGCTGGAAATCCATGAAAGGCAGACGCCACCCCGCCTCGTCGAACATAAACTCATAGACGGGAAACTGCATCTCGCTGTACGTCGCACATATCCGATGATGTGCCTTCGGCCTGAACACGTTCCATGACTTCGACGAGCCCACCAAACGGTGCTCGACGGTGCAGAAGATGTCGTCCTCGTCCCCATCGACGAACAGAGACATCATGTTTGCGGCCTCCTCGCAGGTCCATTCGTCGGGCGAACTCTCCCCGCCGCTGGTTATCTCTTTCATAGGGGAATCGGGCCCGTCGTAAATATCCAAAGATCCCTCAGCCACGGGCAACACATCCATTTACCTGAAAAGTAGAAGGAAATGGTGAATTCGATGACCCGTATTAAATCCACCCCTCCATCGCTGATCAAGTGAAAGGGCGAGGAGGGAACATCGGGAACACGAACACGCGGCCATCCTCGATTCTGCGAGGAGCGGCGTTGGGCGGGACCCGAGAGATTCGACCCATGTCCCCGAGACAAACTTCGGTCCCCCAGGGATCCCGTCCTTATTCCCCGGGACATTTAACAAAAGAATTGAGAAACGCTCGAGGAGTATGCTATCTTAGTTGGTATTCATATTACCCCAAACCTTCCTTACTCTGGTTTGGAAAGGACGCCTAAGGAGAAGGAAATTGCAGAAGCGGCTCATCTCAAGCTGTCAGAAGTCAAGGCTAACTTGGTTGTCAAGGGAGGACTTTTTGGGTTACCTGCCAAGTTTCTAATGGAGAAAGCCAGTTATTATGTTAGCATGAAGAGTATGGTGGATTATGAAGCTGTTATGACCCTTCTCATTTATGGGTTATTTATGTTTCTCAACATTGAGAACTTTGTTGATATGAAGGCAATCAAGATCTTCATCATTGGAAATCTAGTTCCAACATTACTTGCAGACGCCTACCATTCAGTGCATTTGAGGACTACTCATAAGGGAGGGATGGTAACATGCTATCCCACAATGTGGTATAGGTGGTTTATTTCCCACTTACCCTGTTCTAAGACCTTTTGGGATCTCCGAGATGGACTTCTTTGGTCAGAAAAGATCATGTCTCTCACCAACACTGATCTGGAGTGGTACCACCCATTGCTCAAAGGCAAAGATATGATTGTTAGCTGTAGAGGATTTGCTAATGTACCACTTCTTGGCACAAAAGGAGACATAAGCTACAATCTCGCTTTGGCTTGTCGGCAACATGATTATTCTATGGAAGCTAAGCCCAACAACATTTACTTGGAAGGTTTGTTCTTTGAAGAGGATAAGGACCCTGTGCTTAGGGAAAAGATGGCTCACACTTGGCGTCATGTTCACACAAGAGGTATCTCTGCTTTGGGGAAACCTGAGTGTTTGGCTTCAGAATCTTACACTCAGTGGGTGCAAAAGAGGGTTGTTGAGTTGAAGATGCCATATGATCATCATGATCCTATCCCATTAGCTCCCAGAGATCCTGTTCTTTACTTCACAAGCAATGAGGACGAATTGAAGATCCGGTTGGCTAAAGCAGAACGAGAAAGGAATGCATGGATGAATAAGTATCAGATTCTTGACTTTGAGATGAACGAACTTCAGAAGAATCTCAGGAGGAAGGAAGAAGAGTCTGTCAGAAAGAGGAAGACGCAGGGAGATTTATTTTCTCCTAGCACATCATCTCCACCAGAACCATGGAAGTCACAGTTGGCCAAGCTCGTTGTTGAGAATGAGAGGTTGCAGAAGGAAAACCAGAAGCTCGCCATGAGATTAATGGGAGAAGACTGATTGGATGGTTTAGAATTTAGCTTTCTTTATTTCGTACTCTGTATTTTGGCTTTTGAAGGTGTAATTGTCTCTTTTTGTAATTCAAACTTTATTATTAATGAAATGAAATGAGATTTTTTCTTCTAAGAAAAGTGTTCCTTAAAATTTGCAAAATACAATGTTGAGTTCCTTGAATTACACTCATCATGCTGCATTGCATTCTGCTAAGCTATCAAGACACTAAACTTTGTTTTGCAGACTTTGTAGAGAATGGAGGCTACCAAGAAGATAAACTGGCCCTTTCCTTTCCTGATCCCTAACGTTGAGCAGCTGATAGAGATCGGAGGAAGAATTAAAGACCCGCTAAGTTTCATCGAGAAGTATGGAGACCTCCTGTCACTAATGAAGTTACAATTGAGGGAAGGATTGCTGGAAACCTTGGTGCAACTGTATCATCCCACATACCGTTGTTTCATATTTCCTAATTTCCAGCTGGTTCCAACTATAGAGGAATATTCAGCTATGATGAGTTTACCAATTCAGCATCACCCTCCATTTTCTGGTGTGGAAGGGGAGTTCCTTAACCAAGAGATTGTTGCAAGGTTAAGGATCCGAAAGAGGAATATACGAGAGAACATGACTACTAGAGAGGGGTACCGTGGTTTACCAGCTCCGTTTTTGATTGAAAGGGCTCTTCACTTTCAAGAAAGGGGAGACTCTGCAATGTTTGAATCAATTTTTGCTCTGCTAGTGTACGGGTTGTTCCTGTTTCCCAATGTTGAAGACTTTGTTGACGTCCAGGCTATCCGAATCTTTATGAGTCAGAACCCTGTCCCTACTCTATTAGCTGATATGTACTTCTCAGTTACTACACAATTCATGAAAAGAAAAGGTGTGATTATCTGTTGTGCTCCATTGCTCTATAAGTGGTTCATTTCGTATTTACCTATAACTCCAACATTTTGGGAGGTAAGAGACGGTGCTCTTTGGGCTAAGAAACTGATGGAACTAGAACGTTCTGCTATTAGGTGGTATGATTCGGACCCAAGAGGGACCCTTATGATTGTAAGTTGTGGGGACTATCCCAACGTGCCGCTCATGGGACGAAATGGTTGCATCAACTACAATCCGGTGCTCGCTCGTTGCCAACTTGGCCATCCCATCGAGGAACAACCAGATCCCAAGGAGCTGGAGTTGATCTATTATGGGTATGGAGAGGGATTTAAAGACAAACTTAAAATGGGGCACACATGGTTCCACATTAATCAGCAGAGGTGGACCATTGCCGGTCCCGTTACCGAAGCTCATTTGAAGTGGGCGCAAGGGATTTCTCTCAGCATGAAGAAGCCTTTTCCATACTAAGAGACACCCACGATCTCCAAGCAGAAGAGGATGAAGTTGTTGGGGGAGCTGACTGTTGAGAAGGCCAGAACCAAGCAGCGCATCAAGGAGATCATGAAAGGGATCAACGAAGGCGAAGGGCCCTCCCATTTTGAGTTGTAGCTTTTAAGTTTCCTGTTTTATGATCAGTTGTTGTAATCCTGTTTTAAGTTGTATTTCTTTTAATGTAATTCGAACAATGGTTGTAATATTTCCTTTTTTGTAAGCACTTGTTTTATCTTTCAATGGGAAGGAGTTTATGTTGTTGGCAACCCTATTGTTTACACTGATTGCAAACAATTTTTTAGTTCTTGATGGTTTAGCCTGCATCTGCATCTCATTTGTATCTTCGCATGTGCATGTGCATTCTTCCGTGTCTCATCGTCGTTTTGTCTTCTTCAGAACCGTCACCCTGAGTTCTCTACATCGTTACAACACCCGGGCACAGGCTTGAAGAAGAAGAATGTCTGAGAATTGCGAGAATTTGGATCAGGTTAACGACGAACTCAACAAATTAAGAGTAGGAATGGGGCAGATCATGGAAGTTTTGCATGTTATACGAGCAAAGATGGATACGCAGGTCACTGTAGTCTCAGAAGTCGTTGCTACAATTGTAGAGCAGCCAGTCATACCTGTTGTGGACCCTACTCTAGGGATGCCATTTGATTTTATACAAACCATGGCTCCTCAGTCCACGCAACAAGCCGTGTCGTTGTTTGGTGAGAATCAGCAAGCTATTCCAACTTATGCTCCACCTGTGGTGCAGACCCAATTCCAACCTATTTTTCAGAATCAGCATCATTTGGATTATGACAATATAACTGTGGAGGAGGATGATCATAATGAGAAGTTGAGAGCGAGTGTGGAGGTAATGCAGAGGAAATTGAAGGCTATGGAAGGCAGTAATGTCTTCAGTACTGACCTCAAGGACATGTGTTTGGTTACAGATCTGGTAATTCCACCGATGTTCAGGCTACCAGGTTTTGAATTGTATTCTGGTGCTACTTGCCCCAAAGTGCATTAAGTCATGTATCTCCGGAGAATGGCTGCGTACATGGACAACGATAAGCTATTAATACATTGTTTCCAAGATAGCCTGAAGGGCACCGCTGCAAAATGGTACCTAGGTTTGGATCAGTCTCAGATCAAGTGTTTTCAAGACGTAATGGACGCCTTTGTGAGACATTATAAGTATAATTTGGATCTAGCTCCGGATCATAGACAACTGCTGACTATGACTCAAAAGAACACCGAGTCGTTCAAAGAGTACGCTCAAAGATGGAGGGAGACGGCCTCACAGGTTGAACCGCTGTTGACAGAAAAAGAATTAGCTGATTGGTTTGTGGACACCGTAAAGCCTGAATTTTATGAGAAGATAATCAGTAATATCGGTGCCAATTTTTCTAATATTATTGCCATTGGTGTGAAAGTAGAAGCGAGCTTGAAGAGCGGAAAAGTAGCCAATTCACCTAGTAGTTCCACTAGTAGCAGTGTCAAGAAGTCTCCGGGTAATTTTCATAAGAAGAAAGAGGGTGAGACTAATGCTGTTATGTCAAAGAGTCAGAGTCCCAGATGGAAACGATATCTCTTTCAACAACAACCAGGTCCCAGTTTCCCCCAACAACCGATTTACCCATGGCAGTTCGCACAACAGCCTTATGTGGCGGCTGTTACACCCACTTTTAATCATCAGGTGAACCAACAAGTTCCTGTTCCCCAGCCACCGAATCAACAGCAGTGGCCGAGGAACCAAAATCAGAATTACCAGGAGCAGCGGCGGCCAGCGCCACAGCAAAATACACCTCAAAGAAGACAGACGGTAACACCAAATTTTCCACCCATACCAATGACCTACACAACATTGTATCATTCTCTGGTGGAACAAGGATTAGTTATTACTAGGCCGTTGGGGCCACCATCTGAGAAGTCTCTGCAGTTCTATAACCCCAATGCAACCTGTGCTTTCCATCAAGGAGGGGTGAGTCATGATTTAGAAGGATGTTTGGCATTAAAGAATCTGGTGAAAAGTCTGATGGAGAAAAACATTCTGTCTTTCGCTAATAACCAGCCAAATGTGAAGAGTAACCCCTTGCCAGTGCATGGGTCAACTAATGCTATCGAAGACGAGAATGATGAATTGTTGGTCTCAGATGCAGCGAAGATTAAAACTCCCCTAAGAACGTTTCATGCCAGGCTGTTTAGCGCTGATTTGGTTAAAGTTTGCCATGAGGGTTGTGAAGAGTGTGGTGGTAGTAGTGAAGGGTGTCAGTTAATTCAAAATGATATTCAGCAATTGATTAATGAAGGTTTCTTACAGGTTTTCAGAAAAGAAAGCAGAGTAGCAGTGATTAAACCAGTGTTTAATTTGCCAAGGCAAGTGCCAGTGTTTGACAAAGAAGAGTACATATCAGTAGTTCATGTGTTCAACAATACATGGGCAAGTACTGTGAGTCCCGTGTTTAAACAATCAGTTCCAAGATTCAACAAACCCGAAGTTATTTCTCCTGTTAATCATGCCAAGCAAAATGATTTCCCAAGACCAGTCCCATTCAGGTTCAGAGGAACCAAAGCGTTATCGTGGATCTACGAAGACATTACATGTGGTAGGAAGAAGGAGGAAATGATCCCAAGGAAAGAGGTGGGGGTCGTTATAGAAGAACCAGTCCCAAGGAAAGAGGTGGGGCTGATGAGAAGAATGTGTCCAGTATAGTAGGAACGGGGAAAATGATGAGGAGTGGAAGGATTTATACTCCTATGAGCAAAGAAGTGTCCGGTAAAGAAGGTGGTATTCATGTACCCGCCAATGACAAAGGTAAAGAAGTGATCTCCAAAGAGGATGACGAAGAATTTCTCAGAATAATAAAAAGAAGTGACTACAGGGTTGTGGATCAGCTCCACCAGACCCCGTCAAAAATTTCCATTTTATCTCTGTTGATTAATTCACCAGTCCACTGATCAGCGCTGTAGAAAGTATTGGCCCAGGCTCATGTAGCTCAGGATATCACCGCCGGGCAGTTTGATCATATTATCCCTAACATTACTGCATGCAATACACTCAGCTTCAGTGATGAAGAGTTGACCCAAGCGGGTCGAAAACACAATCGTGCGCTACACATATCAATGAAATATCAGGAGGACACGTTGGCTAGAGTCCTTGTAGATACAAGATCTTCTCTGAATGTTTTACCAAAGAGAACTCTCGATAAGTTGGCATACCAAGGAGGAATAATGAGACCCACGTCACTAATTGTCAAAGCTTTTGATGGTTCACGTAGATCTGTGATGGGAGAAATCGAGCTACCTATTTTGATTGGCCCGCAGGAATTCAATGTTCTGTTTCAAGTCTTAGATATTAATCCTGCCTATAGCTGTCTGCTAGGAAGGCCCTGGATCCATGAGGCTGGCGCTGTCACCTCAACCCTACATCAGAAAATGAAATTTGTGATTGATGATAAGTTGGTCATTGTGCATGGAAAGGAAGATTTGATGGTTAGTAATTTGTCGTCATTCCATTACATCGAGGCTGATGAGGACGCATTGGAAACTTCTTTCCAAGCCTTGGAAATAGCTAATGCAGTTGTGATTGACAATGAGAAGCCGGTGGTACCGGAGTATCCATCCTTTGCTTCGTATAAAAGTATTCAGTCTGCCCTTCAAGTAGGCGTGCCTGCAGGTTAGGGTGAAGTTATTGAGGTTGAGAAGAGGAACCGACACCAAGGGTTGGGTTACAGACGAACTCCAGAAGATGAGGCTGCTTCAAGTATGAGAAGAAGAAGGATGAAGATAAAGACTATGCAGGAAACATTTGTCAGAGGGGGACATCAGGTCCACGCAATCATTGGAAGTGCTGAAGAAGAGGAAGATAGTGATTGTTTGGTTTTTCGCCAGGAAGGCGCGTTAAGCAATTGGGAGTCTGTTGAGATCCCCACTGTGTACCCAGAACTAGAGTAACTTGTTTTGATTTGTTGTTTTCATTTCCCTAGTCTTGCCCAAAGCTAGTGGATTATTTTGTACGGGCTTCCGTTTTCAATATCTTAATCAATGAAATGACATTTTACTAAAATTCTCGTTGTCTTTACTTTATTGCATTCCGTTTCTAAAAAATGGCAATCTTTAAAAAAAACAAAAACATCTTCATCTCGCATGTTCTCGAATTGTTGTGCATTTTAATAATATAAGTCATTCTATTATGCAGAATGAATCATAAACCTATTGTATTCAATGACCCTGCCCTCACCATTGACTTCAACTCCCCTGTCTATCAAGCTGAGGAGGAGGAAGAGCAGGTGGATGTCATCAATCTTGGCACTGAGGAAGAGAAGAAAGAGGTCAAGATTGGGGCATCGCTGAAACCAGAAATTAGACAGCGGTTGATTTCACTCCTTGAGGAGTATGTGGACGTGTTCTCTTGGTCCTACCAAGACATGCCTGGTTTAGATACAGATATTGTGGTTCACAAGTTACCGCTCAAGCCTGAGTGCCCGCCAGTGAAACAAAAGCTTCGCAGAAGTCATCCTGACATGGCCCTCAAAATACGAGATGAAGTTAAGAGACAGTTGGATGCCAGATTTTTAGCAGTTTCCAAATACCCAGAGTGGGTGGCTAATATTGTTCCAGTTATGAAGAAGAATGGAAAGGTACGAATGTGCGTGGATTATAGGAATCTTAACAAAGCTAGTCCCAAGGATTATTTTCCTCTACCGCATATCGACATGCTGGTAGACAACACGGCTTGTTTCGCAATGTTCTTATTTATGGACGATTTTTCAGGCTACAATCAGATTAGGATGGATCCAGCTGATATGGACAAGACTACTTTCATCACCCCGTGGGGTACTTATTGTTATAAGGTTATGCCTTTTGGATTGAAGAATTCCGGGGCAACTTACCAGAGGGCTATGGTGACCTTGTTCCATGATATGATCCACAAGGAGATTGAAGTGTACGTGGACGACATAATAGCCAAATCACAGAGTGAGGAGGAGCACGTAGACCATTTGTTAAAATTGTTTAAGAGACTTCGAAAGTATCAGTTGAGGTTAAACCCTGTAAAGTGTACATTTGGAGTCAGATCTGGGAAGTTGTTGGGATTCATTGTTAGCCAGAAGGGCATTGAAGTGGATCCAGATAAAGTGCGAGCAATTCAAGAAATGCCAGCTCCGCAAACCGAGTCTCAAGTCAGAGGATTTTTGGGCCGTTTGAATTACATCTCCGGGTTCATCTCCAACATGACTCCGATATGTGCACCAATTTTCAAATTACTCCGTAAGAATCATCCAGTAGAATGGAATGCTGACTGTCAACAAGCTTTCGAGAAACTCAAAAGTTACCTCCAAGAACCTCCTATTCTGGTTCCTCCGGTTCCCGGAAGACCTCTCTTTATGTATTTGACTATTTTGGAAGAATCTATGGACTGTGTTTTAGGACAGCATGACGAGACTGGCCGGAAAGAACATGCAATTTATTATCCAAGTAAGAAGTTTGCAGATAGTGAAAGCCGTTACTCACTACTGGAAAAGACTTGTTGCGCTCTGGCTTGGGCCGCCAAATGTCTAAGACAGTACCTGATTTGTCATACTACCTTGTTGATTTCCAAGATGGATCCGATAAAGTACATGTTCGAGAAACCTGCTCAAACGGGTAGACTTGCCCGTTGGCACTTGTTATTGTCTGAATATGACATTCAGTATGTCACTCAAAAGGCCATTAAAGGAAGTGTTCTTTCAGAATATCTTGTTGATCAACCAGTTGAAGACTATGAACCACTCAAGTTTGATTTCCCTGACGAGGATATTATGGCAATGAAAGATTGTGAAGAGTCAAGCTCTGAAAAAGATCCCAGGGCTGAGTATAGGTGAAAGATGATGTTCGACGGTTCGTCCAATTACAAGGGGCATGGAGTAGGTGTTGTTATAATTAATCCTGAAGGTGGCTACACCCCTTTTACAGCTAGATTGGATTTTGGGTGTACGAATAATATTGCTGAGTATGAAGCATGCATTCTGGGTCTGGAAGCTGCAATCGATCTTGGAATCTGTTTTCTTGAAGTTATGGGTGACTCTGCTCTAGTCATTTATCAAATCAGAGGCGAGTGGGAAACAAAAGTTGAGAAGCTTATCCTTTATCAGGCATATGCTTTGGAGTTGATTAAGTGTTTTGATGAGATAACTTTTCGCCATGTGCCACGTACTGAGAATCATGTGGCTGATGCTTTAGAAACTCTGGCTTCGATGTGGTAAGTTAGATTTATCAACGAAGATCCAGTAATCAGTATTGGAAAGAAGACTGAGCCTGCCTACTGCCAGTCTATTGAAGAAGAATCAGACGGCAAACCTTGGTTCCATGACATTTTGAGCTTCCTAAAGAATCAAGAATATCCGGCCAACGCCTCCGTTCTTGATAAGAAGACTCTGCGAAGATTGCCAGTCAAGTTCTTTATCAGCAATGGTGTACTATACAAAAGGAATCATGATATGGTTTTGTTAAGATGTGTCGATAAGAGAGAAGTAGACTTGCTGATCCATGATATTCATGAAGGAGCTTTTGGCACTCATGCCAATGGACATGCCATGGTTACGAAGATTTTGAGGGCTGGATACTATTGGTTGACTATGGAGACTGATTGCATCCAGTACGCTAGGAAATGCCATAAATGTCAGATTTATGTGGACAAAATGCATGTTCCTCCTACTCTGTTGAATGTGCTATCATCGCCCTGGCCGTTCTCTATGTGGGGCATTGACATGATTGGGGCAATTGAGCCTAAGGCATCTAATGGGCATCGCTTCATTTTGGTGGCTATAGATTACTTTACCAAGTGAGTGGAAGCCGCCTCTTATGCGAACGTGACTAAGCAAGTAGTTGCTCGCTTCATTAAGAACAACATTATTTGTCGTTATGGGATTCCGAGCAGAATCATAACTAACAATGGAACCAATTTGAATAACAAAACCATGAAGGAGTTGTGTGTTGACTTCAAGATTGAGCACCATAACTCTTCACCGTATCGTCCAAAGATGAACGGAGCGGTCGAAGCTGTAAACAAGAATATCAAGAAAATTCTTCAGAAAATGGTCAAAATATACAAGGATTGGCATGAGATGTTGCCATATGCACATGCATATAGAATGTTCGTCAGAACATCAACAGGGGTAACCCATTTTTCGTTGGTATATGGAATGGATGATGTCCTCCCTATAGAAGTTGAGATACCTTCTCTGAGGATATTAATGGAAACGAAGCTTGATGAAGCTGAATGGGTTCAAGAAAGATACGATCAGCTGAATCTAATTGATGAAAAGCGCCTGACAGCCATGTGTCATGGTCAGTTGTACCAGAAGAAGATGAAGAGAGCATTTGATAAAAGGTCAGCATTCGGGAATTCCGAGTAGGCGAGTTGGTACTTAAGAAGATTCTGCCGTCGCAAAGAGACGCCCGTGGGAAATGGGCACCCAATTATGAAGGTCCATTCGTAGTCAAGACAATGTTTTCCGGAGGGTCTCTATTTCTTACAACTATGGACGGTGAACAGCTTGCGCATCCTGTGAATGCTGATTCGGTGCGGAAGTATTATGCTTGAGACAAGGACACCTCACCGGTATCCAGGAATCCCCAAGGAAGCTAAAGTTTTGCTACAACTGGAGTCCTTAGTCATTAGGGTTATTGGTCATTGAATACAATGTAACCTTTGCCAAATCGCCATTTTGTTTCATTTGTAATATTTCATGGGACTCTGCTATTTGGCAAGTCACCACTTTTCAATGAATATCAGCTATTGAACCATCTTCTTGTTTAATACGCTATCATCTTTATTTTGCAAAACTTTGTCATTTTCACTTGATTTTTGAAAACGAAAATGTTGCAATTTCCAAGAAAACACAAAGATAAACTAAATTTTACTCTGGAATTAAGACATTTTGGAATCAAGTTTGTACAAGAAGAATTAGCAGTACTGTATTGGATCTGCCATCTCCAGTGAAGAGAAGATTGCCTCGGTTATCCTTGATGTTTGGGTTTCAGGGTGTTGGTTATGTTATCTTTTCTTCCCTCTGTTTTGCGTCGCCCGCGTCGTTTCTCGCATATAGCTAAGCATATGCATCATACCTTAGCATCTTTGCATCTTTGTGCTCTGTTTTGCTTGTGGTCTGTTGTTGGTGCCTGTCATTATTTCCCCAGTGAAGTAAAGACATTCTTGGTTTGCTTTGTGTCGTGCTTGTTCAGTCTTAACCTTTGCGTGCCAGATTTGAATCTTTAAACCTTTTGTTGTTCCCCAAGAAGTTTAACATTAAAGATTTTGTAAAGCTGTTCTCGTTTGAATTGTGTCAAACTTGAACTTGGACTTTGTTTGAATCGTGTCAAGCATCATCTCGTGTTTTAAAACTTGTTCTTGTTTGAATCGTGTCAAGCATCGTCTCGTGTTTTAAAACTTGTTCTTGTTTGAATCGTGTCAAACCTGAACAGAGTATTTGTTCGAATCGTGTCGGACACTGCCTCTTGTTTTAAAATTGTTCTCGTTTGAATCGTGTCAAACTTGAACTTGGACTTTGTTTGAATCGTGTCAAGCATTGTCTTGTGTTTTAAAACTTGTTCTTGTTTGAATCGTGTCAAACTTGAACTTGGACTTTGTTTGAATCGTGTCAAGCATTGTCTTGTGTGTTCTCGTTTGAATTGTGTCAAACTTGAACTTGGACTTTGTTTGAATCGTGTCAAGCATTGTCTTGTGTGTTCTTGATTGAATCATGTCAAGCATTGTCTTGTGTTTTAAAACTATTCTCGTTTGAATCGTGTCAAACTTGAACTTTGACTTTGTTTGAATCTTGTCAAGCATTGTCTTGTGTTTTAAAACTTGTTCTTGTTCGAATCATGTCAAACTTGAACTTGGACTTTGTTTGAATCTTGTCAAGCATTGTCTTGTGTGTTCTCGTTTGAATCGTGTTAAACTTGAACTTGGACTTTGTTTGAATCGTGTCAAGCATTGTCTTGTGTGTTCTTGTTTGAATCGTGTCAAACTTGAATTTGGACTTTGTTTGAATCGTGTCAAGCATTTCCCTAGTGATCAGGTTTTTTCTTTCTGGCTTCGTACCCAGGAAGAGTGTGGGTTTGTTTTATCCCCAGTAGTCTATCTCCCCGATTTTTTTTCCCAGTGGAGATTGTTTTTTGGTTTTTCCCCAGTGTTTCTTTGGAGTCTCCCCAGTGAGGCTCTTTCGTTGGTTAGCTTGTATCCCCAGTGAGTTTTTCTCATGGATACTAGCTTTCGTCTTTCCCCGGTGGAGCTTATCTTGTGCGTTTGCTTTCTGTTGTCCTTCGGTGTCTGGTCTGTCTGCATCTTTTGCATCCCTCCCGGCATCATATCATCATTTTAGAAGTTCATGGCATGTCAGCATTTGCATGTCTGTCGTTTGTCCTTAGCATTTGCATTCCATCTAATTGAAAAATTTTTGGTCTGCTATATTTAAATACCTTTCACCTTGATGCCCCTGGAACCTATGTTCCTCGTGCCATCTGGTAAGACTATTTAAATAGGGGCAACTGTTGTACCCTAAATTTTTACCCTTAGATGTCATCTTCATTTGTGCATCTTAGGTCAAGCATCTCTGCATTGTTTGAGCTAACCCATATCTTGTAGTTTGTTTATTTGTGTTCTAATTAGGTTTGCATATCACCATGAAGCTCCACAAGTTGTTTTGAAGCAAGTCAAGTCAACAAAAGATCTCCAGTGCAAGAACTTTGGAATTAGGGTTTTGCTTTGAAGAGATCACTAAAATTTTTGGCTCTATCAAGTCAAGATTTGTGTGATTCACTTACCATTTAAGGTCATCTACATCCAAGAGACATCATTCAACAGGAATCCAAGATCTATTGGTCCTTTACATGAGAAGTTGAGCCTCAGCCTCTCTATACCTCCAAATTAGGGTTTCTGTGACACTTATCAGTCAATGGCTTTGATTTTCATCAAGATGAACTCCCAAACCCTAATTCTTGATTCTATTGGTTTATCAACATCCTCAAGAGTCTCCTAGGACCTTTAGATGAGAAGGAAGAAGCAAATTTACAAGATCTAACCTCAGTGCATTCACAGTCAAAATTAGGGTTTGACTGAAACCCTAATCCTTGGAAATTTTGGTTCAAATGAAGTGTCAATGGTTCTAATCATCATAGAATGTCTCATGAGGTATTCAAAGAATCAAGATCAAGTTTCATGAGGTTTCTTGCAAGAGAAGTAGGGTTTTGATCATGAAAGATTTCATATGTGAGATTTTCCCTCTAATAGCACATTTTGAAATGACCATAACTCCTAAACTACACACTCAAATTGAGTGACTCAAAGCTCATTGGAAAGCTCTTTTCAAGATATTCAATTTGTTCCATATGACTTTTTGTCCAAAAATGCTTGGTTTTTGAGTTATGAAGCTTGCAAGATATTTGGCCAAACACTTAGAAAAATTTCAATACTTTTCTTCACATTTTCATCATACTTTAACCTCATTTTTCACCCATTCCTACTTGGATTCAAGACTTGGGTCCCAAATGAAAGTTTTAGAGCACAATGAGAGCTTTCCAACCATATGTGGAACACTTCATTTGAATGAACCATTCTCAAGTTATGAGGTTTTAAAGATAGGTACTTCAAGTTGTCAAAATTTCTATAACTTAGAAATTTTCTAAGTTCTTTTTGGCAGTTTTGGGCACACGACTTTATAAGTGATTTTCCCACAATTCAAGAACTTATCTCAATTAGATTTCCAAATAGAAGTTGTTGTATGAAATGCCTATTTTCTAAAGCACCAAAGAGCATATAATTTGGACTTTTGGTTGGCAAGTTATCATGTGGTAAAGGAGGGTCCACGACTCTAATTTCATCACCCAAACCATATTTCATTTTGAACTGATTCACAACCATCCCTCCAAGTACGACTCTGACTTCTTTTCTTCAGTTTCCAAGATCTTCTTTTGTGCCATCAAACCTGCCAAAAGCACCTTCATTTGTACTTGCAAATTGACTTCTACAAGCAAGACAAAGGAACCATAGAATACATGTTCAAACCACAGGATGCTGAACCAAAGTCCCTCCCCATTCTGACCTAAATTCAAATGAGCATCCATAAAGAAAGCAACCTCCACAACTTCACTTGGCTCAAGACTGAAAAGTGAAAGAGGGCTATGTGTGTAGTACCATTTCTCCCTTGTGCCAAACCAATGACCACTGAGTTTTTATGCCAATGAACCATCAGCTGCACTATAAAAGGAGGTGCATTTTTCATTGTTAGACATCAACAATAAACCATCCTTACAAACAACTCAGAAAGAACTTGGTGTTTTGGAGAGCTCGAGTGGCTACAAGGAAGGAGGTTATCACTACTTGCTTGGATACCAGGTTAGACCTCTTAACTCACTATTATGATGCCTATCATGTTTAGTTTTTATTCTGAGTTGCATAAGGTGATGCTTAGTTCATAGAGCACATGTTATTCTTAATGCTTGTGTGTTCATCATGTATAGGTGTGATTGGTACGTTGTTTTGAACCCCTGTTAAGAATGCTTAAGAGGTTTCATACCTTCTCTCATGTTGCATAGTGCAGATATGTTTGTTTCCATAATATGCAGTTATGAATCCATGTTAAAATGCAGGATATGGTTACTTCTAATCATTTGAACACTGAATATACCACCTTGGGATGCATGATATGTGTTAACTTTATGATAATATACTGCTAGGGTTTGTTTGTTTTTTGGCATGAATGATTATGGTCGAAGTATAGAGATGGAGTTTGTTTATTCTGGATGATGTTCATTATATGTGTGAATGACTTGGATGTATACCAACTTGTTTGTTGCTATTTCCAAACTGTTTGAACTTTAGACATTGTTAGTGTTCATATCATCTTGTGATTGAGATTCTGGTGTGTAGCTTGTTCATAATACATGTTGTTATTAAGTTGTTAAGGTTTATGTTGGTTTTGAATGGAAACAGAGATTGTTTTTGCTAAGTTTTCATTTTGAACGATGGATTCCCTTGGCTTTTTGCTCATGATATGGTCACTGTCTTGTTTAGATTAGGGCTCCATTGTGTTCTTTATTTTGAGTACTTCAGTTTAGCATGTTATTTCATGATATTTGGTTGTGTATTGAAGGATTTATGTTGGATTAAAGTTTAATGTTTGTGTTGAGGTTTCAAGTTGAAAACACGATGGGTTTTAGTTGTTCTGCATGTTGCAATATCCATGCTTGCGTGTGATTGGCTGCCGGTTTGTGTTTGTCGTGTAGCATTTTAAGTGAAACTGTGACCAATTGATACATGTTACTACACACTCAGTTCATGTAGCACGTGCGTTTTTTTATTTAATATATTGTATGAATTGTTTTGGGTTATATATTATTAGAAGCATATATATATATATATATATATATATATATATATATATATATATATATATATATATATATATATATATATATATATATATATATATTGGATGAAACATGTCGTCCCAACGGTCACACACTAGCCATGCCTTTGCCATTCACTTACCACACCTGGGTTCGATCCTGCGGATCAACCCTTTTGCTTTTTTCTTCTTTCGCCTGAGTTTTTGTTTTTTTCTTTTGGAATTTTCGCTTGGGCTTCTGCTATTCGTCCCTCCCATTTCTGGCCCAATTCATACTCTCTTGTTTTTTACTAACCCAATTACTTACAACCCCCCCCCCCCCTGCGCTTTTCTTTTTCTTTTCAGTTTTTTTTGTTAATTATTTTCTTTCCAAATCTTTTAAAAAAAAACCTGTTATTTTATTTTATTTAGTTTATTAAAAAAAACTCCCAAAAATATTTTAATCTTTATTGTTAATTAATTTGTGTTTTACTTCTTAATTGAGTATTATTTATTAATATGTGATTATTTCTTAATTGTTTATTAATATGTTAATGGTTTTATTTTTTTTTCTCTTATTTATTTTAAGCTTAATTTTAATATGTAATTTATTTCTTAATTGTTTATGTAAGCTTAATTAATATGGGGATTATTTCTTAAGTGTTGCTTGTTTATTTAAACTTAATAATTAATATGTGAATTGTTCTTAATTGATTCTTAATTGGATAATTGTTAACATTATTTATGAGCATCTTTATTGATCTTATGAGTGTTATTCACTAATGTTTGTTTAAGTCTTGAACTAATCCATCCATGTTTGATTTATCATATATTTGACTTTGATGTGAATTTTATGCTTCTTTAAATATCATCCTTAGTTAATATCATGCTCTTTATCTTGTGAGTGTTCCTTATGTTTGTCTTACTTAAGATTGAAACATATTGATTTGTCTTTATGATGATCATGTCCATCTTATCCATGCTTTAATACTTCTTGCCATACTCATGCTATTGTTGCTATTATCATATATCTCTCTTTTAATATCTTATCAACTGTCTTTCCCCCTATTCCAAAGGAAGGTGATTAATGTTGACTCTTAAAGTCATAGCCCCCACCTTAACCTAAGTAACCTCTTAGGAGAAAACTTTATTTTTTGGCCTCATCAGAGCCATAGAAATCATAACTAGCTTTAGGAAGGAGTTCTTAAACTCTTAGTGATATTCATCATAATGAATCATCACTTTTCCCACTGACTAAAACATAACATAGGTCCATTACAATTAGATTTAGAGAGTTCCTAAACTCTACAATGAGCTTGTACTCATTTCCTCTCTGGATATTGACCACAGTCAATCATTCAGTAGAAGTAGAACTACGCATACTCTGATTCTATTCCCGAGGATACATAGGCGCAAGGTCCGATGCCTTGTCGAGTATACTTAGATACTAACCCCTAGGGTTTTAACCTTTAGCATAGAACCTTTAGCAAACATAAGATAACATTTAAACAAGAGGTTCCCGTAGAGTACTACAGACGTTTAGGGTGTTAATACCTTCCCTAGGCGTAACCAACCCCCGAACCTTAGATCTTCCCCCATTAGGTTTTTCTAACGATCTTGAACCTTTCCTTTGGATAAATCAAAGTCGGTTGTAAAAGAAATATGATGCAAGTTAATTAATAGCTTGTTATCCGATTTTCACCGCAACACCCAACAATAAAAAATTTCAACTTCTTGTATATTTTGAAGGGGCATTTCATCTCTTTTTCCATTTCCCCCACTTCTTTGGCAAGTGTCACAATTTTGCGCATGAAGATTTGCGTCTTTAAAGATAGTAGGCCAATAAAAGCCTGATTGCAAGACTTTCATGGCCGTCCTCGAACCATTGAAATGGCCGCCATAAGGCGAGTTGTGATAATGCCAAAGAATACTTTGGGCTTCTTCACTCGTGACACACCTTCTCAAAAGGTTGTCACCTCCTAATTTGAACAAATACGGGTCATCCCACACATAGTAATTCGCATCCGACAGGAACTTCCTTTTTTGGTTCTAAGTTAGGTTTTGGGGCACCCAACCGGTTGCTTTGTGGTTAGCAAAATCTGCAAACCAAGGCCTAACTTGGACTTTAAACAATTTTTCATCGGGAAATTCCTCTCGGATTTCCTTTTCAGCTTTGGTTACCTCCACGTTGATCAAACGGGACAAATGATCCGCCACTAAATTCTCTGAACCCTTTTTATCCTTTATTTCAAAATCAAATTCTTGAAGCAAAAGGATCCAACAGATGAGGCTTTGCTTCGAATTTGGTTTAGTGAGCAGATATTTTATAGCCGAATGATCCGTGTAGACAACCACTTTTGACCCTATTAGGTAAGAACGAAACTTCTCAAGTGCGTATACAATCGCAAGCAATTCTTTTTCAGTTGTGGCATAATTTACTTGCGCCTCATATAATACCTTGCTTGCGTAATGTATAGCATGAAAAGTTTTATCCTTCCTTTGACCTAACACCGCTCCAACGGCATAATCACTCGCATCACACATTAGTTCAAAATTTAAAGTCCAATTTGGTGTGATGATTATTGGAGCGGTAATTAGTTTTTCAATCACAATTTGGAAATCAATAAGACATTCATCGTCAAAGAGAAATACTTGATCTTTGTTGAGCAAGTTGCTCAATGGCCTTGCTAACTTTGCAAAATCTTTGATGAAACACCTATAGAATCCCGCATGCCACAAGAAGCTTCTAATTCCTTTGACGTTGGTAGGAGGAGGCAACTTTTCGATTACTTCAATCTTCGCTTGATCTACTTCAAGGCCTTTGGAAGAAACTTTGTGGCCGAGCACAATTCCCTCCGTCACCATAAAGTTACACTTCTCCTAATTCTACACCAAGTTAGTCTTAACACACCTCTCAAGGACATTCTTCAAGAGCTCTTTCTTCTTCATCGGAAAACACCTCAAAAGATTCATCGAGAGCCATTTCCAAAGGAGATAATATATGAACATGCTTTGAAACCTATAAAGTTGCTTCTTCAATTGCATCGATACGAAAACTATCATGCTTGTCTCGAGAATGTTTCATTGCTTCAAAAATATCAAAGCAAACTTCTTCGTTTTGAACCCTCACTTTCATTAAATCGTCATCCACATAAATCATCATTCGTGCGGTTTTCATGAAAGGTCGCCCAAGAATTAAAGGCCCATCCTCACCTTCCTCCATATCGATAACAACGAAATCAACCGGAAAGAAAAACTTGTCAACTTTTACCAAGACATCTTGAGCTAACCCATGAGGATGAGTTGTGGACTTGTCGGCTAATTGTAACGTCATCCGAATGGCTTTCATCTCAATGTTCCAAAGCCTCTTTACAATGGACAAAGGAATTAGATTAATGCTTGAGCCCAAATCGATTAAGCCTTTCCCAACATAGACTTCACCAATTGTTACTGGCAAAGTAACACGCCCCGGGTCAACTTCTTTTTTCGGAAGAGTTCTTTGAATGATGGCACTACAACTTGCGTCAAGGATAATAGTTTCCGGTTCCAAACACCTCCGCTTCTTTGTGAGAATGTCTTTCATAAACTTAGCATATTTTGGCATTTGCTCCAAAGCTTCGGCAAAAGGAATGCTAATTTACAATTGTTTAAAAATATCCATGAAACGAGCGTAATGTCGTTCATTTTCTTTCTTTGAAGGAGCATGAGGGTATGGTAAATGTTGGATCGGAATAGTGCTCACTACTTCCTTTCCCTTCTTCACTCTCCTAAGTCTCTCCTTTTTCTTCAACTCCTCACCACTCTTATTTTCAACTTCAACTATTTCATCATCTTTCTTTTCAACTACACCTTCATTTTCACTTTTATTTTCAACTACTTCCTCATCACTATCCTCCTCCACAATACCATCAATTTTTTCTTCCTCCACCTTTTTCTCATTTTCTTTTACCAACTCCTTCCCACTTCTTGTAATGATTGCATTGCAATGCTCCTTAGGATTCACTGGAGTATTTGCAGAGAATGGACCCGATTGTTGCTCGACAAGTTGCTTGGCAAGTTGCCCCACTTGATTTTCTAGATTCTTTATCGCCGCATCACTACTCTTTTGATTGGCCATAGACATTTGCATGAATTGAGTCAAAGTGTCTTCCAACTTAGAGCTAGTAACCGGAGGTGGTGGAGGTTGATAAGGATTTTTCCGGTTTGACGAACCGCCACCATAACCTTGATTATGTTGATAGTTCGCCCTCGGTGGATATCCTTGATTGCCTTGGTAATGTTGTTGAGGATTGTGTTGTTGTTGTTGATAAGGTTGTTGTTGTTGTTGTCTTCCTTGATAGTCTCGTTGATTATTCATGTAGTTCACTTCTTCAAATTCCGGAGGAGGACAAAATCCGGTGTCATGCTCTCCTTTGCAAAGTTCACAACAAGCAACTTGTTTACTCTTGCTAGGTTCCTTTAATTCTTTAATTTGTTGAGTCAAAAGTTCCACTTGTTGAGACATGAGCTTGTTTTTTGCAAGGATTGCATCATTAGTTCCCAATTCAAGTACCCCGGGCTTATTTTGCAAGTTGTTACGGCTTTGAATTTGAAGATCATTGAGAGCCATTCTATTGATGATATCCGTAGCTTCTTCGGCACTCTTTGATAACAAAGATCCTCCAGAAGTTGCATCCAATAATGTCTTACAATTTGGTTGGAGACCATTCTTGAAGATGTGAATTTGTGTTAACTCGTCAAACCCGTGGCCTTTGCATTTGCGAAGCATGGATTTGAATCGTTCCCATGCTTCATTCAGAGATTCACTAGTGCCCTGAGAGAACACAAAAACTGCAATTTTTTACTCCATAAAATGGTTGTGAGAAAAGAACCATTCTATAAATTTTTCCTCCAAAACGTTCCAATCGGTCATCATA
This sequence comes from Lathyrus tuberosus, assembly GCA_022829125.1. NCBI lineage: Eukaryota > Viridiplantae > Streptophyta > Magnoliopsida > Fabales > Fabaceae > Lathyrus > Lathyrus tuberosus. Next base: position 99,660 of record JALAZF010001040.1, read on the forward strand.
GCGGGAGTTTGATCAAGATACCAATCCTTAGCATTGCCAAGCAAAGCATGAGGAAATAGTCTCTTGAAAAGAGGTAACTCTTGCGCTTGATCGACTCCGGCCGCTAACGCTATCTCATAAAATTTGGTGACAAAAGCGAAAGGGTCTTCATGATCCATTCCCGTGAACGAACTTCCATACAACAAGTTCAAAGTTTCAGTTTTCATCTCAGCTTGCCTTCCTTGATTGTTGTTAGCAAACTGAGCAGTGTGACGTGGGCTATTAACACATGGTGTGGAAGCGGGTGGTGGTGGTGGATCCATGATTGGCGTGAACTGTGGAATTGGTGGTGGTGTAGAAATCAAACTTTCTACTTGTTTTTTCCTTTGTATAGCTAGTTGCCTCCTCCGTCTAGTTCTGCTATTAAGTCTACGAGCGGTTCTTTCAATCTCGGGATCGAATAGAAGTTGGTTCGCCGGTAGTTGCCCTCGCATAAACAAAGTCTGCACACTAAACAAAACAAATCAACAAGCACAAGAAAAAATTTTAACAAGTCTAAAACTTCACAAATATTGCAATGCTTGCAATATCAATTAACAATCCCCGGCAACGTGTCATACCCCAAATTTTGACCACTAAGGTTTCCCATCATTTTGAAAATCATCATCACAATATGGGGGAACCATCATACCTCATCAGTCTCCCCAAAGATGGGTGAGCATCCACTGCAATCAAATTTAGGGTTTCAAGCCCTCTCAGAGCTTTTGACAAAGGATCAATCAAGAAATGACATGATCTTCAACTTTTCTAACCTCTCAAACATCCACAATGGATCAAAAGGACTCCCAGTTCAAGGATCAAGCACAAGGCTGCTCCCTTCTAGGTGGATCAAGTCTCAAGATCGACAGTGTCACCAAATTAGGGTTTTGGTCGACCAGGGCCTCCAAATGGAAAATTTTCATTTGGGCACAAGCCAAGGATCCAAAACATAACCTAATATACTTCATGGGACCTCATGGACCCAATCATCAAGTCAATTTTACCTCAGGGGATGCATTCATAAAAAATCAGGAATTAGGGTTTCTTGACCTAATTCACCCCTAAGTTGACTTTTAGGGTAAATCATGAGCCAAAAACTCAAGAGAGGGTTTGAGGGTCTCTAATGAACTATATTGATCCATTTGGAACAATGGATTAATCCAAGAAGCTTGAGCAACAAGTCTCAATTTCATCTGCACCACAAATAGGGTTTCGCGAGAAAAGTCAACTGTAACTTTGAATTTTGATCAGGACATGCTCCCAAGCCCTAGGACATGAATCAATATACCTTATGACACCCATGAAACATGTCCATCAAGTTGGATTTAGGTCAAGGACATGATTTCTTGAAGAATTGCACAGTTTGGAATTCATCTGATAAAAAGTCAACTGTGCACAAAAGTCAACTTTGACTTTTTGAGATTTTTTCACCAAAATGGATTTTTAACCATAAAATGATGTTAATGTATGATTTGAATCATCATTCATCAAGAAAAATCAAAGAAAGTGGGATAACTTGTAAAAGGGGTAACCATAAAAACTTAGAAAAATTTCTAAGTTATGGAAAAAGTGACACTAATGTGCCAACTTTGGAGGACCATAACTCCTAAACCACAAGGCCATTGTTCCCCATTCAAAGCGTGATTTGTAGATCTCATTGCCCTCTACAAAAGCTTCATACTGACCTATGTCCAAATTCCTCATGATTTTGAGTTATGGAGTGATCAAAATCAAGAAAAGTCACTTTGTTCCAACATTTAGTGAAAATTTCACTAAGTCAGATTTTACCTTACTTTTTGCCAAATGTAGGGGGATTTTTCACTTGGATTCAAAATAGATCAAAACAAAACATGTTCAAACAATTGTTGTATCATGTAAGGGCTTTCCAAAATGGCCAAGAACATTACCAAATTCAATTTGAGCCATGAGATATGACATTGGCAAGTTGTCTTGCTGAAATCTGCCAAGGCAAGGCAGATTTTGCACTTTTGGTCGATTTGCCAAAATCAGCCAAATCCAAATGCTCCTATCCACTTGGACACCTCTGAGGATTGAATTTAAAGGGGACAATCACTGAGCCAAGCCTCCAAAGTGTTTGGAACAAGAAATAGCATGTTGAACCTAGAATTGCCAAAATAGGGACAAGACTCCAATTTTGGATTGGAGCATTCAATGGAAGCATCAAGGTGGCATGGACTAAGCCATTCTCAACTGAATTTAGTCAAGACTTATCCAAGACCAAGGGAACCAGCAGCCTGTGCCCTAACCTCTAGTCAATGGCTAGAGGAGACTTGAATTTTCATTTGCCAACATTGGCCAAACTTACTCAGCAGTTGCCATTCACTATTCCTTGCAAAACAAACTTGCTCTACTATAAATAGAGCTCAATTGTGATCAGTTTAAGTACACCAAATCCATCAAACAGATGCTTTCCTCAAAATCTCTTCTTTCACTCCAATTTTGCCTTCTAAAGCAAGTCACTATCGGGTTTTGAGTTTGAAAGCTTTTCCAACCAAACCAATCACACACACACCTCACATACATCATATAGAAGTGATCCAAACACTCACATAACATCTGGAACACAGATTTCACAAAATCACCAGCCAACTGCTCAAGTTCTTGACAGATTTGCAGTTGGGGTACCATCTCAAGTTCCAGATCATTTCAATCCATTCCAAGCATTCATACACACTCCATGGCACCTAGGGAAGCTATCCAGATCATTGGAACCTAGCTGTAACACCTCCAACACAAATCACGATCACCAGCTGCAAGTGGTAAGCATGAGCTCTTCTAACTCTATGATCCATGCAATTTTTGCTGCACAATAATTTGGCCATATGTTCATAATCATGCATGGAATGTTTCCCCTCAATTAATTGCATTGTTTGAATCGTGTATCAAAAATCCTAGCCTTCATGCAGAAATTAGGGTTCTTGAGGATTTTTCATGATTTCTTGTTATATGTTTAATTTAAATGAAATTAAATACCATAGACATGATCGTGGGGTTGAAACGAGTTGATTGATATGTGGATTGCATGATATGATTAAGTATTCAGTGAGATTGGAGAGAAAATGCAAATCTGGGCAAAACTGAAAAACGCGCGTGTTCTTGCCTTTGTTCTTGGCGCCATTTTCCAATATTTGAATATTTGAATTTTGTGATTTTATTTAATTGATTCAAAAATTAATTTCTCTCTGAGTTTTAATGATTTTGAGTTGATTCTTTTTTTAATAATTCACAAAAATGTTAAAAAAATTTATTTTCCCAAAAAATCCCAAAAATATTATTTATTTTGTATAATTGATATTTTTGTAAAGAATTAATGTTTTAATTGTTTTTAACATTTAAAATATTTTTTCCACCTTGATTTTGCAACTTTTAATGCTTTCTAATTATTTTGTAGGTCAATACTTAATTTTTGAAGCATTAATCCAAGATCACAATTTGTTTTTCATATGTTAAACAATTTTGATCATTTTAATTGAATTTTTATTCAATTAAATACATTTTTGAAAATAAATTAGGGTTTTTGGATTAATTCAACCCTCATAAATCATTTTCAAAACACTTTTGGGCCTCTAATAGAGTGTAAGACCCAATCCTTTTTTTGACCAAATCATTTTTGGGCCTCAGTGTATTGTATAAGTCCTGATACCGTAAAAAACAAACGGCGCGATCGTCGCCTTTTGAAAAATACCTTCTGGGGTAACGGTCTCGTGATCTCCGAAAAGTGGGTTGACCAGCTCTTTCTGAAGTGGGGGTTACCTAATGACGTGTCCTCGCTGGGGGAGCACGTGGATTCCGTGGAGGGATGATGCTCGTTCTCTCCCCGAGCTATGTAGTCTCTGCTCGACATCTATGGGATCTGAGTGTGCTCGACAAAAGAGAGGAATGAGTCTTATTGGGTCTCATCGCAGTATTGGGTTGGGCCTGCCCGACAGATGAGCAGGCGTCGGCCCAGTCCAGAACAGGAGCCCCCCCCCCAAGTCGTTGCTCTGAAGTGTCGGAGTAATGCCTTAAGGGTCGGCCCATTCGTCGAGGACATAGTATGTGAGACTCATACCCGACATATCGGGTTAGCGGTGGACGCTGGCGACACAGGGCGAAGCGGGATTCGCGGGGACGTTTGTCCGTCCTGCGTCCACAGGTCAGCTTTGTCGGGGGTGTCCCTCTTTGGCATCTTGGTCGACCATACGGGGGAGACGGAAAGAAGTGGACATGGTGAGGTCGCGAGCACGTAGGGAATTGAAAAGTCGTACGCAGGGATTCGTGGTCCCACGTGGCATGAGTCATCAATGCCTATGGCGGCTAGGAGTAGGGACACTCAAGTGCCTAAAGACGCCTTGAGTCTCGTGTTAGGGTTATAGATAGGTGGTGAGTCCTTGTCATTTGCATCCCTTCGTTCCACTGATCAGTCTTGTACGCCTTTCAAGCTCTCTATCACCGCCACTGCTGTAACACCCCGATTTATTTTAATTATTTTTCGTAATTAAAATTGAATGTTGTTGTGTATTTGTGTATGATTATGTGTGTTTTGGTTGAGGTTGGGTTGCTCTTAGTATGGGGTAGTGACCTTAGAATTATAGAGAATAAGGTATCGAAGGGTGTGTGACTAATTGTATAGAAATATGTGGTGTGGTTAGTAAGTAATTATTAATTTAAATAATTTAGTTGGAATTATTTAGATTTAAAATAATTAGTTTAATTATTTTATTTATTTGAAAAAAATTGGATAATATGAGTGGAGAAATAGTAAGGGCTAGGTGGTTCATTCATGATTAGTAAGGGTAAAGAAGGAAAAACATATTAGGGGTCTAAGGGTTATAGTGGGAAAAAGAAGAAAATTAGAAGGAGAATCATTGTGGTGATCGATCATATTCTGAAGAAAATAGGGAATCAGAGCTAGGGCTTAGAGAGCATCTGAAGAATCTTCATCTAAGGTAAGGGTGGGGTTCTTTAATCATTTAAGGGATGAATAATGCATATATAAGGGTAGATAAATTGTTAGGTTCATCTCTAGGCGTCTCTCTAATTGTTCTGATAGTTTTTGTTGCGTGTCAATAATCCCAATATGGTGAAAATTGTACAAATTGATTGGTTTTGGAAGTATGATCTTGTGTTGAAAAGGATTATGAATGATATATGTTGTTGTTGTATGATAATCATGTGTTTATGTGCAATCCTTGAATTGTATACTATTGAGAAAAAAAGGATTTTTGGGGGTCTGGACTATGCAGAATCGCAACCGCAGGGTTGCTGATTCGCACGCTTTCGTCGGGCTAATGGGGTGTCTCACGGGGCGAAGCGGTCTCGCTTGGAGGTCGCCGGGCGAATTGAGAGGCGTGTGAGGAGTGGGAAATAGGAGCCACTGGAAATTGTATGGGGAAGGAATTTCGCCTCTGCTTCGTTGGGCGAGCAGTGGGCGAAGAAGGAATTCGTCGGGCGAATGAGGAATTCGTCGGGCGAATGAGGATTTCGCCGGGCAAAGGGGACTATGATCTTTATATCGAAGGGACTACTCGCATTGCTAAGGTATCCTTACATGTTGCCTTCTATGACCATTCGATGACCCTTCGCTGTCCCTCAACATCCAATAGACAGTACTACCTACCCATTAATGGTATGGATAGTACTATCTCTAAAGGAAAATGATAAGTACAAGAAAGACCTTACAAATTAGGGGTAAGTAACTTTTAAATGCTTGCTCACAACTCAAAAACAAATACTTTTCATATTTCACTTTTCCAAAAATATTTTCAAAAAAAAAACAAACACTTTGTATACATTCTTACACGAATTATTACAAAGTCAAACTTTTACAAAATATTTTCAAAAAACGTTCACACACATTAAAAAAGTAAGTAAAAAAAGTGAGCTAAGCATTTAAGAGCCCTTGGATAACCATGGATACAAAGGGTGCTAATACCTTCCCTTTGTATAACTTACCCCCCGAACTCAAAATCTATCAAGGTCTTTCCTGTTCTTTTCAGCCTTTCCTTATTGGATAAAAGAAAAGTCGGTGGCGACTCTTGCTAACCGCAATATGTTTTGCGAAAACAAAACAAAAAAAAAAGTCAGTTCTCCCACCGTGTTACAGCTTCCATATGAAGGCTTTTGTGCAATTTTGAGGGAAACCCTTTGTTTATAGGGCAAGTGTATTATTTTGATTTTAAATGAGAAATGTACACCCTTTGAGGTGATTTTGATGTTTTACTTTGATATTTGAGTTGTTTCTACTGCAACATTTATGGAGGTAGAAAAGGGTGTTACAATAAGTCGTGTGTCCATGTGGGGTGTGAGCGCCTTATCAGGATTCTTTGGTATGGAATCATGTTGTTGTTGTTAAGGTGATCGTGTGCCCATGTGGGATGTGAGCGATCACGGATGTCGTGTGCCCATGTGGGGTGTGAGCGACTGATATAGAAATTCCGACGGGAATTATGATCATAAAACAGGGTTCGAATTGGTACCACATGCATTGAATCAATTCGTGTGTCTCATTGCATTACATTGTGTTGTGTCATGGTGTATATGATTGTCTCTTTCTATGGAGATTTGTATTTGTGTTGATGTTGTGCTGATAGGGTGAAGTGTATAATGATTTTATGCTTTTATATTTGTATTATGCGTTTCTTAAATTGATTGAGAATCTCACTCCTTCTGTTTGAATGTTACCTCTACGCGGGTAACGTGCAAATAAGCAAGATTAGTGTGGAGTTGAAGTTAGTGAAGACAAAGTCTTTTCTTTTATTTCGTTGAGTCGGCGTCTGCTCTGATTGTAACACTGGGTTTTTGGAATGCTTGTCGTTGTTTATTTTAGTATTTGACGTCGCTTTATTTACTTGATGATGATTATGTGATACTAAATATGATGTTTCAGTTGATTTTCCGCTGCCATATGAAAAGATTAATTTTGCATGGTTTTATTAATGTTATCTCTGTGTTACCTATAGTATGAATGAGCAGGTGTTTGTTGAATGTAGCATCTTAACTGATTATATGTCTTATTTTATTCTCATATTTTATTATTAATTGTCGCGGGGGTTTAGGGTGTTACAACTGCCGCCGCCGCCGCCAAGCTCTCCCCGACACCCTAACTCTGAATCATCAAGTAAGTTCCCTTGTCCCTTCTTTCGAAGCTTGATTTTGCTGTTTATTTTATGGGAAGGGACGTAGTTTTAGAGTGACATTTGAGTACTCTGGGAACTTCCATGAGTTTTTCGGAAAGCATATGAGTTTTCCGGCTACGTTCGCGAAGTTCCCGGTGTATTTGTCGGAGGCTTTAGGGATTCCAGTGGTTTACTGAAGTTTGCGATGAATGCCCCAGGGACATGCGATGAATGTCCCGGTGAGCTGATGAATGCCCCGGGGACATGCGATGAATGTCTTGGGGATATATGATGAATGTCACGGGGAGCTGATGAATGCTCAGTCGGGGAGTTCCCGTGTCTGTTAGATCTCATCGGTTGGGGCTGTTATCATTCATGTGACGGGGAGAGTAACCTGGGTTGCTCGGCACCCTCCACGCCCTTTCACTTGATTTTCGGTGGAAGGGTGGATTTGATTTCAGAAGTAGAATTCACTGTGCTCCTCTGCTTTTCAGGTAAAATGGCTGTGAGGCTCGCTGGAATTATTTAGATAGATATTGAACCCGATTTGGAAGAACCCGTATGGCAACCCGGGGAGGAGTTGATCCGTACGCCCGCGAACTGGGCAGGGGAAGAGCCCCTAAGAATCAGATCGTGGTTCGCCCTCGACGACACGGATGCCTTTGCGATTGTCGAGGACGTCGCTATGGGCGACCAAGCAAACTTGACGGTCTTTAAACCCAGAGAACACCATCGCATATGCTCGAGTTTCCAGGGATTGAGGCTTCCCGTGTAAGAGTTCGCGTTCAAAGAAGTCGGCATCTGTCTCCCTTTCAGTGATTTTCAACGGGGAGTGTTCCACAGGTTGCGTCTAACATCGTCTCAGCTTCATCCTAATGTGATGGCCTTCATGTGAGCGTTCGAGCTCGTGTGTGAGCATCTAGACATTGGGGCCACTATCCCCCTATTTTTCCGTACTTTCCACCTGCAACAGTCAACTGTCAATGGCCGATACAACTGGGTTTCCTTAAAGCAATCGAGGAAACTATTCAAGGCATATTTAGATTATGTCCGCTGCTTCAAGGACAGGTTTTACTATATCATGCCCGCCACGCACAAAGTCGTTGGGTCCCTATTCGACATCGTGACCGACGACACGAGGGATGAAAGATTTGAGTCTAAGTGTCCCCTGGAGTTGGAGGAGGTGCACTTTAAGAGTAGTACGGAGAGCTACATTGTGAAGCCCAGTGAGTTGTGTGTCGAGGACAGGGAGTCGTTCATGAAGATGGTCGAGTATGTCTCCGGCTTTACTCAGGCTAAATGTATAAACAAAGACGGGAGTTTCATCCTCGACGCCCGAGGGCGGGTCGTCACTGAGCCCCATTTTATCAACACCAAAGCCCTCCTTGAGTGCAAGTCTAAAGACGAATCCATGAGGTTTTTAGGTAGTGGCCTTTTGCTTTGCTCGGGAGTTCACCCCGTTTCGTTTTTTTTATACTGACTTGTTTCGTTTCTTGTTTCTTGTCGCATGCCAAATATCGAACGCGACTGAGCGTATCATGAAGCTGGCAGCCACCAGGGGTGCGAAGAGAAGCAAAGGTCGGGTCCAAGAAGTTCTACAGACGATGATGCCTGTCGAGGGGGGAAGTGGTTCCTCTTCCCCTCAATGCAGTCAGTCTCCCCCCAAGAGGTCCCCTTCCAAGAAGCCACACGTCGAGGGGCCTGTCCTTGTGGACCTCGAGGATCCCGTCCCCACTGAGAAATTCATGTTGCCTGCTTGTTACCTTCAGCGGGACTTCTTCGGAGGGAATTCCTCTGCCGTTGCCGAGGCTGAGATGAAGGCGATTTTGGGAATTGAGAGGGCTGCCAGACGGAAAGTGCTTGCTGAGGACATGGCCACTATGGTGCAAATTTTCGAGACTACCCTAGTCTTGAATGACGAGACAAGCCCAGCTTCAGAACTGCAAAGGTTGCGAGATGAGTACAACGTCCTCGAGGTGAAGAAGAACAAAACCAAGAGCGACCTGCGGGAGGCCAAGACAAGGTGCGAGAACCACGTACGAGTCCTCCATGATTTGAACGAAACGAATGCAGAGCCAAAGAGAACTCAGGAGGAGCGGGATTGTCTTCTAGATAAGGTCGCCGAGCTGGAAGCTGCTGCTGCTCCCACGGAGGATGAAATAGAGAAAAAGAGACGCCTTGTCGACCGTGGTGCTCTGATAGCCAAAGTTCAGGAGCTCGAGCAAGACTGTTTGGAGGGCCTCGAGGTGGTTTTTAACAGTGTTATGGCGCAGGTAAAGGCCGAGAACCTGGGTGTCCAGCTTGCCCTTGACAGAGTTAATTTGTTTCATTGTATGATCGACGGAAAGGTGTTTGTACCTGGAGACAACGATGACGATGGTCGTGATGACGGGGAGACGGAGGCCCTGATCGAGGAGGAGATAGTTGTTTGAGCTTCTTTTGTTTGTCTGGCCTGCGTGCCACTTTTCTTTTGAATTTGTTTAGTTCGGCCTACGTGCCGCGTTTTTTAATTGACTTTTGCTTGGCCTGCGTACCAGGGGCTTGGATCCCATTTCCGTACTTTCGTTGTGGACAATGGGTTTCTGCCCGTCTTGAATGCATTGTCTTTCTATATCTTATGTGTGATGTTTGTATGTTGATGATATATTTGTTTCATATTTTTCTAAATACTTGGGGCCTTTGCTCGACTTCGTTGATCCTCGACGATGTAGGGAACTGGTCGAGTGGTCGGAGCTGTGTTCCGGCCTTCGACGAGGGTAAGAGCTCGGTTAAGGTCTTAGCTTCGTGGCGTGAACTTCCCATTGCGAGCTGGGCATTCTGCCTAATTGGTACGACGACGATGGAGTCGAGGTATCCTCGTCGGATCAAGGGTCCTCGCCCACACAGAAAACGAGCCATTGTCCTCTTGTTTTAATGTAGGGATCCGTACTTGTACCTTAGTGTGCTCCCGTGGTCGCAGCGCGGAGGGGCCGCGGGCAGTGTTTAACTGTAGTACTGCTTAAATTTTTCAGTGTTCCATGGTCGAGCAAGTTCCTCCCCGTGCAGATTCTCGAGGTAGTAGGCTCTTGTCCTCGTTTTCGCGTGGACGCGATAGGGCCTTCCCAGTTAGCGGCGAGTTTACCTTCACGCGAACCTTTCTGGTTCCTTCGCAAAACTAGGGAGCTCACCTGAAATTTGCGCTTGATAACTTTGCTCTCATGGCGTAAAGTTATCTTCTGTTTGAGTGAGGCTTCGCGGAGGGATGCCCCCGACCGTATCTCTTCGACCAGATCGAGCTCTTCCCTGAGGGCCTTGTCGTTCATCTTCTCGTCAAGGGGAGACTCTGTCCTCCTCGAAGGTTCCCTTATTTCCACAGGGATCATCGCCTCAGTTCTGTAGGTCAGTCGGAAAGGGGTTTCCCCGGTAGTGGAGTGTGGGGAGTTCCTGTAGACCCAGAGGATGTTGTGTAGTTCCTCGACCCATCTTTTCTTGGCGTCGCCTAGTCTCCATTTCAGTCCTTGCAGGATAACCCCGTTCGCGGCTTCAGCTTGCCTGTTCGTTTGCGAGTGCTCGACCGAAGTGAAGTGTTGCTTCGTGCCTAGTTTGGTGACGAAGTCTTGAAAGTTCTTGTCGGTGAACTGTGTCCCGTTGTCGGTGACAATCGCCTGGGGCACGCTGAATCGGGAAAGTACATTCCTCTTGTAGAACCGGAGTATGTTGTAGGCCGTGATTTTGGCCAGGGCCTCGGCTTCGATCCACTTGGTGAAGTAGTCGACCCCAACAATCAAATACTTATTTTGGTACCATCCTACGGTGAAGGGCCCGAGGATGTCCATCCCCCACCAGGCAAACGGCCACGAGGATGACAACATTTTGAGCTCATTGGGCGGTTCCAGGTGCATGTCCCCGTGACGTAAGCACCTGTCACACTTCTTGATGTGCTTCTTGGCATCATGCTGCATGGTGGGCTAGTAATACCTTGCCCGTAGTGCTTTACGGGCTAGGGACTGTCCGCCAAGGTGATGCGCGTTGATCCCCTTGTGGATTTATTGGAGTATTTTAGGGACCTTAGACTCCTCGACACACCTGATGAGGGGGATCGAGAAGTCACGTCGGTATAACTTATCCTCGACAATCGTATAGGAGCAGGCATGTCGCTTAACTACTTCAGCCTTCTTGGGGTCGTCGGGCACTTTTCCCACAGTGAGGTACTCGTACACCGGGGTCATCCAGCAGTGGCTATACCCAATGGTGTTAACGTCGGCTGCGGGGATGGGTTTCTCGATGCTCGGACTTGGAAGCACCTCTTGAATGACAGACTTGTTCCCGCCTTTTTTCTTTGTGCTCGCGAGCTTTGAAAGGACGTCTGCCCGGGTATTATGTTCGCGCGAGACGTGTCTTACCTCCATCGAGGAGAACTTTTTCATCATCTCTTTCACCAAAGCCAAGTATTCTATGAGGTTGTCGTTCTTGGCTTGGTATTCTTCTCTCACCTGGGAGGCCACAAGCTGGGAGTCAGTGAATATCTTTACTTCTTTGGCGCTGAGATCCCCGACTAGTCGTAACCCGGCGAGGAAAACCTCGTATTCGGCCTAGTTGTTCGAAGTTTGGAAGGACAGTGTGAGGGAGACCTCGACTAGGATTCCTTCCTCGTTCTCTAGGATGATGCCTGCCCCGCTTCCTGTCGAGTTGGACGCTTCGTCGACGTAGATCGTCCATTTTTGGGATCTGTTGATCGAAGGTTCCAGGATGGTCATCTCCGCTACGAAGTCAGCCAGAACCTGAGCTTTCAGGGCCTTTCTCCCCTCATATTAGATGTCGAACTCAGCGAGTTCGAGCGACAATCTGAGCATCCTACCTGCCATGTCCGGCCGCCCGAGGAGTTGTCTCACGGGCTGCTCGGTCCTTACCACGATCGTGTAGGCCAAGAAGTAGTGTCACAGTCTTCTGGCCGCTACGACGAGAGCCAGAGTGACTTTCTCGATATACTGGTATCTAAGTTCATGACCTTAGAGGGCTTTGCTGGTGAAGTAAATCGGCTTTTGCCTGTCGGGGGTCTCTCGAATTAGAACCACGTTGACTGCTTCGCTCGTGACGGCGAGGTTTAGAAACAAAGTTTCCCCATTTTCTGGCCGCGAGAGGACCGGGGGGGGCGACAGGACTTGTTTGAGGTGAAGGAGCGCATGTTCGCACTCCCCAGTCCATTCGAATGTGGCCTCCTTGCGCAGGAGTTTGAAAAATGGAAGGACGTATTGCGTCGATTTGGCCACGAAGCGGGAAAGTGAGGTGAGCATCCTATTCAGCGATTGTATCGATTTCTTTGAGTTCGGGGTAGGGAGTTCGGAGAATGCCCTGCACTTATCAGAGTTCGCTTCGATCCCTCGCTCTGTGAGGTAAAAACCGAGGAATTTTCCTGCTCGAACACCGAAAGTACATTTCTCCTGGTTGAACCTCATCTTGCAGCTTCTTGCCGTGTCGAAGACCCTTTTGAGATGGGTAGCGTGGTCGACTTCTTTTGCGGATTTGATGATCATGTCGTCCATGTAGACCTCGAGCATGTCGTTGATCTCTCCCCAAAAGACTTTGTTCTGAAGGTGTGAGAAAGACACAAGAAAGGGGGGTTTGAATTGTCTTTTAACTCTTAAAAACTTTTTCGCCTCTTATCGTTAATGCGTTAAGAGAATATCAGAGTTATGTTGAGAGACTCTGACTTGCGATGTTTCATTCAGACTGCGTGATGCTGAAGCATCAGCAACTAGGAGAATCTGAATTAGCGATGCATGAATCAGACTTGCAATGCGGAAGCTTATCAGAGTTGAGTTGCAAGGTTCTAATTTGTTATGCTAGGTTCTGATAACAAATACAGAAACATAAGCAATAAATGAACGCATAAGCAAGAGTAAAGAACACACGATATATCCTGGTTCACTTGAGCAACTCTCAAGCTAGTCAGTTCCACCCTTCCAAGGTGATTTCGCCTTGAACACAAGGACTTAATCCACTATAATTAAATCCGATTATAGATGCACGGGCTAACGTCGATGACTAACAACCTGCACAACCGGAGCTGTGACTAATCCACAATGAACCGTTCAGGGATCCAAGTTAATGGATATAACGAACATCGATCTAACAGAATCCAATCTTGCAAGATCTTCTATCAGGATTTTCACAGCTAAACGTTCAGGGATCCGAGTTAACGAATATAACATTTACTGACCATTCTTCCAGGATTTTCAATGAGTTCCATCAGTGATCTCACAAGAGTCTAACTCACAATTGGTCCTCTTTGAGATATGACTATCATTGACCATATTTCAGGATTTCCACAATGACACCCAGCCGTTGTCTTCTCAAGTCTCCTGATCACACTGATCACTTAAGGAATCCTAATTCACATAGAATTAGTTGTCCTGGAGATTACATTAATTGCTTCTTAAATAAGCAGATAAATTCCTAAGTTTAAGTACAAATGAACACAAGTGTTTTAGCAAGATATGAGCAACAACCCCTTGCTTTCTTCAGATTCTACAAAGATGTGTATTGATTTGACAGTTGATGACATCTTGTAGATCTTCTTCATCTTCTTTGTTGAGCAAGCTTCGAGCAATAACTCCTTGCTTCAGATCTTTAATGTAGCTCAGATGATGAAGTAGTTGATGACTTGATTGTTTTCAAACAATGCCTTGATTCATCAACTTGTGTACTTTCTGATTATTGTTGTGTTGATAGATGATTCTTTGTGTTTCAACAACAATGGTAGTGTTTCCATTTTAACAGTAGCAGCTGTGTTTGATGATGATGATCTTGATCATAAATACGACTTCGATGTGCAACATCGCGACACTCAGAAGCACTTTCTTCTTTCCTTTAAATAGCCGAGTGATGAATAGAGTCGTTAAAGAGTCGTTGGCTATTTGAAAAGATTTGTTATACAATGATGAAAGTTGTACTGCCATATCTTCTTTTTACTGTTGAGAAGTGATGGGATAGATCTTTTTAGTACGGTGTACAGTCATTGCTAACGGTAACATTTGTCTTCAAATTTTCAGAGGCTTCTAATGGTATTTAGTTTAAGCATGAGTAGAGACTTTAGTTAGGTCTTCAGAATCTTTAAGTGTTCAGTCTTCAGTACTTGCTCATTCCGAGTCTTGTCTTCAGAACTTCAGCCCTTGTCTTGAAACCCTTTGTCTTAATAGCTTCAAATCTTCAGAGTCTTTAGAACCATGTTCACTCAGAACGTTGTCTTCAGAGTCTTCAGCATTTGATCATTTAAATCTAAATCTTCAGAACACTTCAGCCTTCAAAGTCTTTCTGCACTTGGTCTTCAGAGCCTTCAGCCTTCTGAATTTCAAGTCATCAAAGTCTTCAGCACTTGGTTCTTCAGAAGATTATTCTTTCAGGAGCTTTACTTATCTTCAGAATCTGAAACATCTTCAGAACAGAAACCATAAGAGCATTGCAACAGCAATATCGGCATCCTTGGTTCTTTCTGCATGTTACCAGATACAAAAGCAAACTTGCTTCTTGCGACTTGTGTTACACATAGTAACTCGCATGTAATCTTTTACGCACATCTTTGCACATGTTTGTTTGATCTAATATCTTTAATAATTATGATCTGCACAGAAACAAACATTAGAACATAAAATAGTTCTTTCACAAATACTCATTGTTATCATCAAAACGTAGAGACGACTTGCAGAGACAACTCTTGTTCTAACAATCTCCCCCTTTTTGATGATGACAAAACCATGTATTTTGATAGAACATTTTATACAAGGTAATCACCAAACTAAACATATTCAGAGTCTGGAATAACAGCTCCCCTAAATGTGTTAACTCCAAAAATTTATTTGTGATTGACTAGAATTTTATCTGATCCAAAGATTCACAGAATAACAATTTTGAGTTGTCAGAACATAGAATAAAGAAGGACATAAGTCTTCAGCATCTGGACTTGTTCATCAGAACTTCTAGTCTTCAGATCTTTAGAACTTATTTCCTTTTAGACATCATATCAGAGCCTCATAACTTCAGAGTCTTCTGAAGCAATTTCTACTTTTCAGCAGAATCAATGTAGCACAGAGATAGAGCCGTTCTCTTCTAATAACATAGCCACGCTATTTATCAGAAACAGACACTGTCTTTTAAGAAACTCCCCCTGAGTTTCAGACTTGATGATGATTATAGATTTTAACATGTGAATCTTCTGGGTAGTCTCCCCTTGATTGCTATAAGTCAGATATTGGGATCTTGATATACCAATTTTGATCACCAATTAAGATCATGACTTTTTAGAGTTTGAATAGACAATAGTCTTTCATCTCAGAACCATGTTTCTATCAGAACTCGATGGAGGATCACATCTTGATTCTTGATCTAATTGGGGAATATTTTTGTGATCAATCAAAGCTTGATTATGAATCTGATACCAACGTAATCTAGATTCTTAGTCTGATACCAAAGTTGCTGAGTTAGATACCAATGAAGGTATTTGAGAACATTTCTCAGCTTGATTCTGATTAATAAACTGAGTCTGATACCAATTCTTGGTTTATCACAACTTCTTCTTCTTGGATCTTTTATCCAGATCTTCAGACAGTCTTTGACTTCTGATTTGCTCAGTTCTTCTGAAAAACATATCTGAATGTAGGCTTTGTCTTGACTGCTTTCAGATTCTTATGTTCTGAATATCACATTTTCAGACAGCGTACATCTTCTGAACAATATGAAACAAGAATCACGATTACTTTGACTTTCAGACAGTTCTCAACTTCTGAACAGTACTGGGTCAATCAGATTCTGAACATATATCCACGAAGTGTACAACTTCTATAAAATGAACAAACGGTTTATAAGAACTTTTAACAGAGTTCTTTCAATTTATCCTGTTTTATGAATGCCTAGTAAACTTTTAACCTATGTTTGTGGTAAACGCATTTTATATCAGAGTTGATGTTTAGCATTCTTTTAACCTATATCAAAATCATATTCTATTTCTCCCCCTTTTTGACATCATCAAAAAGTTAGAGCATGTTAAGCATTTTAAATTAAGATTAATATGATAATGATTCTTAAAGAATATCCAGAGTTAATTTCATTCAATACAAAGAATAGAGCAGTGCAGTTACGAGTATGAAGAAAATAATTCAAAAATAGAATAGAAAGCAACAAATATTTCACTAATTTTAACCGCAAGTACAAGGCATAAACAAAATAAAACTGCTAATCACAAGGACTTAGACCTAACTATAACAAGAACTTGTTAAACACTCATAATTGAGACTTTAATCATCAAAGTCTTCAACATTATCTACTCTAGCGCATCTTGTTTCAGTTATTGCGTGTTCTAGTTCAATCCTGCTTAACAATCCCCAGAAACCTTCTCTAAGCATTATTTCAGATATAATTCTTCCGTATGGAATGAAGGATTGGGTCTGTTTTCTTGAAACCTCGATGGAGTGCTTCAAGTGATTGAAGATGATTTTGGGAAGATTAATATTGACGTGACGCGTCAAAAGAAAAACAAAGATTCTGTCATCATGAGACAAAGTGGAACTTGCTGTTGCTCGAGGGCGAAGATTAATTAGAGAGAATCTAAACCAAGTCTTGGCAGAAGGAAGAAGGTACTCAGGATTGTTTGGTTCAAAAGGAGCTGAACCGTAAAAAAGGATCTTGCACTTCTCTGCCATACAAATATCATATTGAAAGTCTTCAATAGTGACTCTAGATGAGATACAGTTAGTGATCTTCGCGGTTGAGGACAAAGTGATAGAAATTGGAAGTCGATAAACTTTCGACCAGACAGTGTTGCCATCATCGCTGATTCTGGCATATTTCTAAAATTCCTTTAAAAGGACATGATATATAAGTCCATTCAACAAGGAGTAATACCCAGACCAAGATTGGATTTGCATGTTCCTAATTATGTCCATGCCGTGGTTTTTGAGTCGAGCAAGGTTTGGTCATTTTTCTGATATAACTTCTAGGGTTTCTATGTTTCCAGTAAAGGTTGGAGCAGACATTGTTAAAGATCAAATAAGGTTTTAGAAATATGATAGTTTTAGGTTGAGGATGGATCGAGACGAAAGGGGAATTCCTAATATTTATAAGGGGATGGGAGTGGAAGAAAGTAGCGTCTGAATCAATACAAAATATTTATATTTACTATTTCTTAGGCAAGTTATGATTGCCTAGGATATGCTAGAGACATAGATACATGGAAAATGAAAAGGAGCAGTTAATGAGGAATATCAACCGATCGTGGATGATAACTGCTTTCCAATGAGTGGCAAGGGTGATAGACACGTTTTAATGATTGCGGTTTCTCGAGGAACTCAAAAATTTTCTTATGTCTTTTAATAGATTCATGTATAAATGCATTCAAGACTTATAAGTCCAAATTTTTCTTAATAAATATCAGATTCTTTAGAATGTGAACCATTTACTAACAGAAAAGGGATTACTTCATTAATTAAGAAAGGTTCACAGATACATATTTAATTATTTATCAGACTTAAATAAACTAAGAGCAAACTGACAAGAGTACAATGAACAGAACAAATACGATTTAGACAAACATAAGAAGGACATGCATAAAACAGACACTGTTAAGTAGAGATAAGTCTAGTGTTTCTAGTCACTAAAGATTTCACAATTTGTCTTCAACAAGTAGTTTTCTGGAAAGTTTTCAGGACCATCTTCTGCTATTTTCTCTTTGATTATATTCACTATTCCTTCTCTAAAGAAAATCTCAGACAAAACTCTTCCATAAGGAATGTAAGACTTTGTGCGATTTCTGAACTTAGAGATGGATTTCCAGAGACAGTTGAAGATTGTGTGTGGTAGGTTTATATCAATATCATTCATCAGAAAATAAATGAATTCATGGTCATGATATCGCAGTAAGTCATGGTTCTCTCCTCTGGGAAGGAAATTGGACAACACGAGCTTGTACCCGGCCTTGGGAATGGATAGGAGATTTTCAGGATTGAGAGGTTTATATCCCGATGACAGGTTATGAAGAAACGCAAATCTTTTAGCAGCAAAGAACTTATTTTTGTCAAAGTCAACAGTGATTCCAACATTCTCATAACCAGTTGCGAGAGCGACTGAGAAATGAGTGATGGAGATGGGGACTTCAAAGACATAAGAGGTGATACACCTAATTTCATGATCAAGGTCTGCATGCTTCCAGAAGTCCTTAACTAGATTTACGTAAATGGGTTTCTCCAACATGGTGGAGTATCTAGTCCACTGTTGATTATAAAACACATCTATTATGCTGTTAGAAATGTTACTCGTAAGAGGAGGAACATCAATCACAAATTGTTTTTCATGAATAATTTCAAGAAGGTCTTCGTTTCCTAGAAAGGTTAGTGGAGGCATGATGGTAAATGGAAGACAAAATTTTAACACTAATGGTTTAATGATAGAGGGACTTGAGTGTGATATCTTTTGATAGGAAGAGGTGACTTATATACATCTAAATAGGTAAGATGAGTTGTGCCTAACCTAGGGATGACATAGATCAAGTACACATCAAGTGACAAGAATTTTGATGATGTGAACGGTCCTTAAGAAAAATACCATTTAGATTTCAGATAAGACTTCGAAAACACTGAGTATTTAAATAAAGAAATTGAACAGACTTGATTATTTTCAAGAAATCTTATATTATGATTACTCAAGATTCGCAATCATGACTGAGGTCACATAGAGTGCACACACGGTCCAGAGATTTGATCAAAAGATTTTCTCTTGGAAAGAGAGAATATTTCACATCATGAATATTTTTACTCATTAGATAATTCACTGTTTGGACTTACAATTATTATTTAATCAGTCATGGATAAGGAGAATCATACCTTAGAGATTCAAAAATCTTTTCACAGTGATTCTGTATCTGAGTGCTTTCCATTCTGACTCAAGCTGTCTTGCGTTTAGGCTTCTGATTTTCCTAAGATTCTCTTTATTCTGGTTTCTCATGTGTCTGATAAGAGTGTCCTAAATAAAGCTTCTGATCAGCCTTGTTCTACATCTGCTTTCTTCAGAGTGATCTATCAGAGACTCTGACTGAGTTTCTTTAAGTTTCCCATTTTCTTCAAGGATTCTCATTCTGATGTTGAAGAGAATGAGTATATTCTGAATTTCGATCACTAGTCTGAGAACTAGATTTATACTTCTCTTCAGATGATCTTTTCATTATTTTATTCAGAAACATTTATCTGACTTCTGAGAGCATCCGTCAGAGTACATAGATTCTATTTTAATTATCAGAACATCTATCTTTCATCAAACTGTTTTCAGAAGGTCATTAATTCCTTAGCTTAAACATAAACTGCTGCGAGGTTATGTGCTAGAGAGAATTAACTGAAATTTCCTAACAACTTCTGACTTTGCTTCCTCAAATAGATGCAAAAATTGTTCAGAACCAAGTATCATCAAAACACACGTGTAACATATGACATAGTTTGAATGACAATCTTGTTCTTATAATGCTGATCTAACTTGTTTAGAGTTAGTCCATCAAAGGATTAACAACATGTCTGCTTCTAAACAGAGTGTCTAGTGATTTCTTCATTCTGAAAAACATCAGAGACATAAATCCTTTTTGGCTTCGAGTAGATGACTTTTGTCTTTTCATCTAGTCAAGCATATTCTGATTTACAAATTTATGCATATGAACTTCTGAGAGAAAAATCATATAACATTCTGACCAATTACAGTTGGTTCAACTGAGATAGAATCTCAAGTTAACAGAACTTAATCATCAATGATATTTTTCAGAATTCATCCTGAATCAGATTCCTGAGGAATCACTAGAGTTTCTCTTTCTGAAGATTCTTCAGTTATCTGCAAAGC
This sequence comes from Lathyrus tuberosus, assembly GCA_022829125.1. NCBI lineage: Eukaryota > Viridiplantae > Streptophyta > Magnoliopsida > Fabales > Fabaceae > Lathyrus > Lathyrus tuberosus. The sequence goes on from JALAZF010001040.1 coordinate 119,642, forward strand.
TTCTCAAGGAAACGGTATTCAAATCTTCGTTGAATCTTTTAACTGCTTGATCAGTTAAGCTTCAGATGTTGAATCACTTCTGATAAGTTGAAGTCTTCAATTTTCCAGCTTCTTCTGCAGACTTCATTATGATGTTCAAAATCATAGAACAACAATCTCTCTTCTTTACATGAAGAATTTCTTAATGAGCTCTAAATAGAGAAAGTCAAGGGTGGACTAATCCATTTCTTGAAAACATCTCAAAACTCATAGAGAAATAATCTTCAGCAAACAAGATCTCTTGTTTTTTGATGATTTAATCTTGAGCAAATACGTTGTTTATTCAATCGTATCTTCTAAAATAAGCATTCAACAGATACTACTTCTTATCTAATGAATTTATCTTGTCAGCTGATTCTTCAATCTTCTTGTAAACTTTAGTGGAGAAGATTCTGTTGTTGACAACTTCAAAAATTCAAGAATCAGTGACTTGATCAGGTAATCGTTTGATTACAGTTTAGTACACAGTCATCTTCTGAATTGATACTGAAATTGTAAGTGGATTGAAATCTCACCCAGAGAATTACTACACACTATATCTGGAACTTTTTCTGACACTGTTAAGTGTTTGATATCCATCAATAATAGAACCGGAGCTCTGATACCAATTGAATGTGTGAGAAAGACACAAGAAATGGGGGTTTGAATTGTGTTTTAACTCTTAAAAACTTTTTCGCCTCTTATCGTTAATGCGCTAAGAGAATATTAGAGTTACGTTGAGAGACTCTGACTTACGATGCGTCATTCAGACTGTGTGATGCTGAAGCATCAGTAACTAGGAGAATCTGAATTAGCGATGCATGAATCAGACTTGCAATGTGGAAGCTTATCAGAGTTGAGTTGCAAGGTTCTGATTTGCTATGCTATGTTCTGATAACAGATACAAAAACATAAACAATAAATCAAAGCATAAGCAAGAGTAAAGATCACATGATATATCCTGGTTCACTTGAGCAACTCTCAAGCTAGTCCAGTCCACCCTTCCAAGGTGATTTCGCCTTGAACACAAGGACTTAATCAACTATAATCAAATCTGATTACAGATGCACGGGCTAACGCTGGTGACTAACAACCTACACAACCGCAGCTGTGACTAACCCTCAATAAACCGTTCAGGGATCCAAGTTAATGGATATAACGAACATTGACCTAACAGAATCCAATCTCGCAAGATCTCTTATAAGAATTTTCACAGCTAAACGTTCAGGGATCCGAGTTAACGGATATAACATTTACTGACCATTCTTCTAGGATTTTCAATGAGTTCCATCAGTGATCTCACAGGAGTCTGACTCACGATTAGTCCTCTTTGAGATATGACTATCATTGACCATATTTCAGGATTTCCACAATGACACCCAACCATTGTCTTCTCAAGTCTCCTGATCACACTAATCACTTGAGGAATCCTAATTCACATAGAATTAGTTGTTATGGAGATTACATTAATTGCTTCTTAAATAAGCAGATAAACTCCTAAGTTTAAGTACAAATGAACACACAAGTGTTTTAGCAAGATATGAGCAACAACTCCTTGCTTTCTTCAGATTCTACAAAGATGTATGTTTATTTGACACTTGATGACATCTTGTAGATCTTCTTCATCTTCTTTGTTGAGCAAGCTTCGAGCAACAACTCCTTGCTTCAGATCTTCAATGTAGCTCAGATGATGAAGTAGTTGACGACTTGATTGTTTTCAAACAATGTCTTGATTCATCAACTTCTGTACTTTCTAATTATTGTTGTGTTGATAGATGATTCTTTGTGTTTCAACAACAATGGTTGTGTTTCCATTTTAACAGCAACAACTGTGTTTAACGATGATGATCTTGATCATAGAGATGACTTTGATGCGCAACATCACAACACTCAGAAGCACTTTCTTCTTTCCTTTAAATAGTCGAGTGATAAATAGAGCCGTTAAAGGGTCGTTGGCTATTTGAAAAGATTTTTTATGCAATGATGAAAGTTGTACTGCCATATCTTCTTTTTATTGTTGAGAAGTGATGGGATAGATCTTTTTAGTACGGTGTATAGTCATTGCTAACGGTAACATTTATCTTCAAATCTTCAGAGACTTCTGATGGTATTTAGTTGAAGATGAGTAGAGACTTTAGTTGGGTCTTCAGAATCTTTAAGTGTTCAGTCTTCAGTACTTGCTCATTCCGATTCTTGTCTTCAGAACTTCAGCACTTGTCTTGAAACCCTTTGTCTTAATAGCTTCAAATATTCAGAGTCTTCAGAACCATGTTCACTCTGAACGTTATCTTCAGAGTCTTCAGCATTTTATCATTTGAATCTAAATCTTCAGAACACTTCAGTCTTCAGAGTCTTTCTGCACTTGGTCTTCAGAGCCTTCAGCCTTCAGAACTTCAAGTCATCAGAGTCTTCAGCACTTGGTTCTTCAGAAGATTATTCTTTCAGGAGCTTTTCTTATCTTCAGAATCTGAAACATCTTCAGAACATAAACCACAAGAGCATTGCAACAGCAATATCGACATCCTTGGTTCTTTCTGCATGTTACCAGATACAGAAGTAAACTTGTGTTACACATAATAACTCACATGTAATCTTTTACGCACATCTTTGCACATGTTTTCTTGATCTAATATCTTTAATAATTATGATCTGCACAGAAACAAACATTAGAACATAAAATATTTCTTTCACAAATACTCATTGTTATCATCAAAACATAGAGACGACTTGCAGAGATAACTCTTGTTCTAACATGTTCATCATCCGCTGGTAGGCGTTCTTTAGTCCGAAGGGCATTACATTGTAGTAGTAGTTGCCCAACTCGGTCATGAAGGTTGTGTGCTTTTTGTCGGCCTTCGCCATGTGGATTTGGTTGTACCCGGAGTAAGCGTCCATGAATGATAATAGTTTGAAACCTGCAGAATTGTCTACCAGCTAGCCGATGTTAGGAAGTGGATAAACATCTTTCAGGCATGCCCAGTTAAGATCAGTGTAATCAACGCACATCCTCCATTTTCCATTATTTTTCTTAACAAGTATAACGTTGGACAACCAGGTGGTGTACCAGGCTTCCGAAATAAAATTTGCTTATAAGAGGTCTTTACAGCTTTTTCAGCAGCCTCAGCTTTCTTGAGAGACTGCCTACGCCTACATTGTACTATAGTCCTAGCGGCTGGATTTATAGTAAGTTGATGGCAGGCCACATCTGGGTCGAGGCCAGGTATCTTCGACGCGCTCCAGGCGAACAGATCAGCGTTGTCACGGAGGCAGGCCTTTAACTGCTGTCTCACCAGGTCGGGGAGCCCGGGTACCAATCTTCACGCTCCTGTCTGGATCGTCTCCGAGAGCGATGGGCTCAAAGTCTCCGTCTGGAATGGGGCACGTTGGGTGGAGAGGCTGCCCGTTGACTTCGACGGGAAGGTCGTTGTCCGCTCCTCCTCCTTGCTCCTGCTCGCTGAGGAAGCAACTGCCGAGGTCCATCGGGTTGACGCGCGGGAGTGGTTTCTGCTCTACATCTGGGGCTGGCTTCTCTCTGGTCTTTGACTTGATGTTAATCGAGTTCAGACCCTTGGTTGAAGCTTCAAAGCATCTCCTAGCAACTTCAATGTCCCCGTGCAGGGTGACGACCCGACCACTGGTCGTATAATACTTCATCTTCAAATGGACTGTAGATGGTACCGCCGTGAGCTCGGCCAGAGTTGTTCTTCCTAAGGTGCATTGGTATATGGACGGGCAATCCACCACCAGGAAGCGGGTCTTGACTTGTCGGGCAGTGTCGTCGCTCCCAAAAGTGACCATCAGCTCGACATAGCCCCACGGTCTGGTGGTGGTGCCGTTGAAGCCCTGTAGATCCGGGCCCACGTAAGGGGTCAGATGCCTTTCATTGAGTTGGATGGTCTCAAAAAGTTGGACGTACATGATGTCCACTGAACTCCCTTGGTTGACAAGGATCCAACGGACATTGAAGTTCGCCATCTGCGCCCTAATCAGAAGAGGGATGGTGGAATTTGGGGCACCGCCCGACAGTTCCTCGAGGTAGAAGGTTATAGGGTTTGACTTCCCTTGGACCTTCTCTAAGGTGGCCGTTTACACCGAACTAGCGTCGATCAACTCTTCGAACATCCGCTTGATCGACCCTACAAAGACCTTGTTGAATCCCCCGTCGAATATAACCATTGCCGTGGGGAAGCTTTCCCACGGGCTACGAGCGGTCACTGGGTCCTCGGGAGGAAGACTTTCCCATGGGCTACGAGCGGTCATGGGGATCTCAGGCTCGTCGGAGATGTAGAAATCCTATGGAAGGGTTACGTTGAGGGCAACTTGTAACCCATTCTCCCCGGATGTAGAAGTCACCTCATCAACCCTTGGTGTCTCTCGGGCATCTTGTCGAGGAGCGTCATTCCTCTTCGTATAATGCTAGAGATGCCTTTCTTTGATCAGGATTCCTGTTGCATCCTTGAGGTAGATGCAGTCCTCGGTGACATGCCCGTGGCTCCGATGGAACCTTCAGTATTTGGACTTGTCAGTGTTTGGTTTGGGGGGCGTCGGCTTCGGGAAACAGACACCCCCTTTTTGAAATTCCGAGTTTATACACTCGGCCAGAATTCGCTCTCGGAGCAGTGAATAGCGTGTACTCTGTGAACCGACCAGCTGGACCTCTCGTCTCGCGAGAGTCTCTGGGACGTTCTTCTCTTCTTCTCTCCCCGCCGCGCCGGGGGTCGGTGGAGTCTTCGTGCCTGGAGCTTCTGGGACCCTCCTGATTCCGCGTGTCGCGGGCAGCCTCTATTTCCTCCCACTGGATGTATGATTGGGCCTTATGGAGGAGTTCTTCCAAGGAGCGGGGTCTCTGAATGCCCGCAGCCTTAGCAAACTCAGTGCCTAGTCGTAGTCCACGCTTAATCAGAAACTTTTTCATGTCGTCCGTGGTGGACACTTGGATGACCTCTCTGTTGAATCTCTCGATGTAATCCCTAAGAGACTCATTTTTTCCCTGGACGATTGCTTCCAGGGTGGCTTCCGTCTTCGGGTGGCGTCGGGAAGCAGTTAAATGTCTGGAGAACTCCCTATTCAGTTCCCTCCAGCTGGTGATGGATTCTGGTGCGAGGCTCTTATACCACGCCATGGCACCCTTCCGGAGGGTGGTCGGGAAGAGCTTGCACTTAATAGCTTCGCAGACATCCCTGTAGTAGAGCATGACATCAAAGCTCTCAACGTGGTCGTCCATGTCAGAGGTCCCATCGTAAGTCGACAAGGGTGGAAGCTTTTCTATCCCGACGGGCAAAGGAGTCTCCATGATCTCCTTGGACAGCATGGTGCATGCATCATCCTCGTCACTCCTGACGGGTGATTGTGACGGAGATGGGTCTCCCCAACCGCTCTTGTTGCTTCGGGGTGGACTTCTCGGTCGGCTCTTCGGCTTTTCACTGTATCCATTGGCCTAGTTCCTCTTGTGGACATGGAAACGCCGTTCCTTCCGAGGAGGGGATCGATTGTGCTTCTGGGCGACCATAGGTTGGGGTCGTTCCAGGCGTGGGTGATGCCCCGCGGGTTGGGGGAAGGGCTCAGAGAGTCACCTTGTCGTGTCCACTGCGGGGGAGGAGAAGGACTGTGAGATAGGGGACGAGATGTCTCCACGAGGGAGAGCGTTGTCGTCGCTCCCTTTCAAGTGCTCCTATCCGCACATTCTGCTGGGAGATCAACATGTTGGTCTGATTAATCAGAGCGAACAGAGCCACCATGTTCAGATCAGTATTTGGTGGCACGGGGATCGGCTGGTAGGTAGCCGGGCTTCCATCGTGTTGGGCGGCGTTGAAGGTCGCGTCATCAGAGGAGGGGGAGGCGGTACGTCCATCCCTCTGGTCTCCTTCTTCGACGTTGATGACCACATTGAGATAGTGGTTGTCTTCGTTGTTGAATGGAGCGAAGGCTGTGTCCGGAGCGTTGGCGTCAGTTTGAGGGCTGACCATGATTGTCAGAGAGTGAAGATTGCTTTGATTTTTACGGTAAGAAAAATGGGGAAGCAAAGGTTCCCACAGACGGCGCCACTGATCGTACCTGATCAGAAAGTAGATTGGTGGCCAGCAAACATCGTGAGCTCCGCTACTCCAGTGATGATGAGACGGTGGGGGTGTACCTAGGCCAACGGTCATCTGCACTGGGTTAGGTTACTAGGCCCAATGCAGATAACTGCAAGGGCTTACGTGGCGTTGGGAAGACTAGCACATGGTCTTTGCCCTGGAGTAACGGTCCCGTGATCTTCGGAAAGTGGGTTGACCAGCTCTTTCAGAAGTGGGGGTTACCTGATGACGTGTCCTCGCTGGGGGAGCACGTGGAGTCTGTGGGAGAGGGATGCTCGTTCTCTCTCCCGAGCCATGTAGTCTCTGCTCGACATCCATGAGATCTGAGTGTGCTCGACGAAAGAGAAGAACGGGCCTTATTGGACCTCATCGCAGTATTGGGTTCGACCTGCCCGACAGATGGGCAGGCGCCGGTCCAGTCTAGAACAAGTTTATTTTTGGAGAGGCCATCTCTTACATTTCGAGGAGAGAATTATGGAAGAATATATATGTAAGAGTATATATGTGTGTAATAATAATAATAATAATAATAATAATAATAATAATAAATGGAAAATATAGAGGATGAAAAGTTTATTGAAGTTTTAAGTTGTAATTTATAGCTTTTGCATTTAAATATGATTTTTACACCAAAATTTGTTGTTAATTTTATTTTTAGATAAATATATTCAAATATAAATCACTTTACACACAACTCATTTTTCATCCGAATCAATTTTACAAAATCAATTTCATTAAAATGAATTCTCCTCCGTGCAAATTCAAACATTTACTAAGTATAGATTAGGGTTAAATATGTTTTTGGTCCCTATAGATATCTCACTTTTCATTTTTAGTCCTTATAAAAAAAATGACATATTTTGGTCTCTACAAAATTTTTATGCATACAGTTTTAATCTTTGCTATTTTCTAAAATTTTAAAAACTATTTAATTACTCCTAAACTTTTAAATTTTTGAATATTTTTTTCATACGTGCTTAGATTACTATAAAATGTTTCGTTATCAAATTATATAATTTTTTAAAATGAGAAGAATTAAATATGAATTTTTTAAATTTCAAAACATAATGATAAAAGTAATGAAAATTTTGACTTATAAATCAAATTTTGAGTTCCTTTTTTTCAAAAAAATTTTTATAATGTTCTAAACATATCTGCAAAATAATCATTCAAAAATACAAATTGGTTTAACAGTAGGGACTAAAACTGCATGTATAATTATTTTGTAGAGATCAAAATATGCTATTTTTTAAATAGAGACCAAAACTAAATTTAATAATTTTACCAAAAACATATTTAACCCTATAGATTATTAGATAACCCATGCAGAATTCATATTTCATAGTCTCGTGAGTTAAATACGATTCTTGGAACCATGCCATTTTTTATTTTAATTAGTTAAAATCACACATTTCAATCTTAACAAGCATCTGTAGGACATGATCAACATATCTTACATAAAATGTATACTTCCATCATATACTTCCATCTTTTTCATGTATTAAATATGACTTTTTAATTATGCATGTAATGCAATAAATATTATATATACCAAAAATATGATGTTATTTTTATTTTCAACTCTTTCATCTATTTATATATCATGTATTGATTCTCTATGATAATTGGTATATTGATCCTAATTACTCTAAAATTTTGAGTATGATTATTAAAAATAGAGTATAGAGTATGATTATTAAAAATAGAGTATGATTATTACATTTTCATACTCAAATATATAGATTATTTGGTATTAGGATCATACTCAAATATGCATCAATATACCAATTATCATACTCAAATATATAGATAAAATATACCAATATGCATCAATAAAATAGAGTATGATAAAAATTAGGGTATCCGACACAAATATGCATCAAATATATAGAGTATGATTATTAAAAACAGATTTTCAACTCTTTCATCTATTTTCAACTCTTTCATCTATATATATATATATATCATGTATTTATATATTTTCTTAAAAATATTCTTAAAAATAAAGATAGTCGGAGTTTGAAATATAATTAAGCAGCATATGATTTTAAAATATGGATCTTCTTTAAGTATATCATACAATCAGTATGATACTTAACTATGCATCAAATTTTAATAATAAAATTATTTGTGTCTTTTTCAAGCTCCTTGTATCAAAATTTAGATAGAATCAATGCAACAATTTATAAGAAGTCGTGCTCAATTTGAAACTTTTTTTTCTTATAATTATCTTGATTTCACACGATTTAGGATACACGAAGTTTTGATTTGAGAAATTAAGGGACAAAAGAGTTCGTAAATTGGGAAAGAATGGCGTAGCAAAAGTGAGAAATGATATTAGGGTATCCGATAACTGATATAGATACCGGTTATTTATGATTGGACCACCGATTTAAAATTTAAAATTTGAGCTGAATTTTAAAAATTAAATGATTTGGATATTAATTTGGTTAATAAAAACCAATTTATTTCATATTTTTACTACTCTCCGCCACATGTTCTTCTTCTTTTGTTCCCTCTTACCCTAAGGCTAATATATACTACTCCGTCTCATATTATAAACAAAAGTTATTTTTTAATACATTAAATAATTAATGTATCTGGTCAATATATAGATCAGATACATTAATTATTTAATGTATCTAAAAAGTAATTTTTGGTTATAATATGGGACAGAGGGTGTACTTCATCCGTCTCATAAAAAGTGTCATATTTGAGCAATGCGCGGTTCTTAAGAAAATGATTAGATGTGTTGATTTTAGTGAAAAATTAATATCTTTTACTAGAATACCCCTAGTTAATAAAGTAGTTGAATAAAGTAAAAGTTAATGAATAAGAGTATAGTAGTGGAAAAATAATAATAAATACTATATTGGTAATGTAAATGGACAATTATTTTGAGACAAAGAAAAAATGCAAATAAAACACTTTTTATGAGACGGAGGGAATAATATATTATAACTGCTAACGCATTTTCGATTTTCCTTGACCTAGTCACCGCCTGCCTAAAACTTCTAGGATATTTTCATTCAATTTCTCATAAATATTGTCTTCAAATCTTACCATTTTTATCCAGTATTCATTCAATAAACTAGTAATTATACTTTTAATAGTTTTAATTTTGTTTTTAACATGTATACTAAATTGATCATATTAAATTTTGCAACCTTATTTTAATCATATTTTATTTTGAGCTTTTCATTTTTATTTTATTATTCAATAAATATTAATAATAAATATGTTTCTCATATTTTTTATACGTTAAAAATACTCATAAATATGTAGTCCTTTAGCCGCACACAATAACGGTCTATTTTTAAAATTTTATAATTATTATTGATGCTAAATTTTTTGAAAAAAATTTATAATAAATACCTTCATAATTCCAATTTTTTTTTTTTTATTATTCTTTGTTATAAAATTGTACCAATCTCATTGATATTAATTTGATTTGCCCTTCTTTCGATTCTTATTTTCTTAATTTATTAACTCATATTTTATGTTGCTCATTTTTTCTAATCATCAGTAACTTATTTTATTTTTCTTCTCTTTCTACCATCTAATTTTAGATATATATTGAATCATCACAAAAATGCACTTAATTAGTAGACACTTTGTTAAATAAGTTAAAAATATATATTCTTATTTTCATTTTAATTTTCTTCTTATTCTTATTTCTTTGTTGCATTAATTATTCGTAATTTCTTTTTATTATTGTTATAAAACAATGTTCAATGTGATTCACCGCTGTATTTCTTAATTTCTTTGCTAATTTTTGTTATATTTCTTTTTGTAGGTACAATCTTTGAATAATCTTTTTTTTTTAATTTATTTTTATTTGTTAATTTTTTGTTATATTTTTTTAGATATAAATTTTGATTAATCACAAAATATGGATTTCTTGGATTCAAGCTTTAGTGTGCAAAGGATCTATGTCGGTGTTGGTTAACGGAATAGCTACAAAGGACTTCGTCGTAGGGAAAGGTTTGAGGCAAGGGGACTCTTTGTCCCATTTCCTGTTCATTCTAGTTATGGAGGTGTTGAATTCTCTGGTAAAGAAGGTTGTATCGATAGGAGTTTTTGAAGGCTTTAGAGTGAGGAAAGAGGTGGGTGTTAGCTTGTCTCAATTCGCAGACGATACAATGGTTCTGGGTGAGGCAAATTGGAGTAATGTGTGGGCATTAAAGGCTGTTTTGCGAGGTTTCTAGTTACTTACAAGGCTTAAAATTAATTTTTTAAAGAGTAGGATAGGAGGAGTCAATGTGAGCCATAATTTCCATACTGCTGCTGCTAATTTTCTGCACTGCGACATTCTCAAGCTGTCGCGTTCTTTCCTTGGAGTGATGATAGGTGACAGTCATAGAAGAATCATTCATTGGCAGAAGATTATTGATAAAGTTAGAAGTAGGCTAGCTGATTGGAAAGGAAGATTCTTGTCAATAGGAGGGAGACTAGTCCTAATTAATATTGTTATTAACTCTCTTCCTCTTTATGCCTTTTCTTTCTACAAGGTTCCGTCAGGAGTTTTAAAAATGTTACAGAGTATCCAAAGTAGGTTTCTTTGGGGAGGTTGTGATACTAAAAGAAAGATCCATTGGGTGGACTGGAAGACAACATGTCTGTCAAAAGAAGAGGGAGGGTTGGGTATAAAGGACCTTGCAAGCTTCAATCTAGCTCTCCTTATAAAATGGAAATGGAGAGTCCTCTCTAAGGAAGAAGGTGTATGGAAGGATGTGCTGAAGTGTAGATACGGTAACAATTTGTCGTTGGCCATTAACAGTTACGATGCGCAAAAAGGGAAGCGTAAGGATTCGTTGTGGTGGAGGGAATTGGTGAGTCTTGGTTACGAGGTCGCTGCTAAGAAGAACTTCTTTGTGGAGAAAATAAGGGGCAGGTTGGGGAAGGGGGAGTTGGCATTCTGGCACAGCTGTTGGCTTTTAGATGTTCCATTAAAAGAAGTTTTCCCTGACTTATTCTCTTTTGCAAAGAATTCTGGGGGGTCTGTCGCTGAGAATGGTGTTTGGTGTGGAGAGACTTGGTCTTGGAATATCAACTTCAGTTCATTTCCTCAGGACTCAATTATGGGTAGAGAGAGGGCGGACCTTGAGGACTTGCTTGTAGGTAAATTTCCAAAAACTGTTAAGGGAGACGAATATAGCTGGGATCCGGGTGTGAGCATTGGTTCTTCTTCCTTTGGCGTTTTCTCTATCAGTTCATGTTACCGCAGCTTGAGGAAAGATTTCGCCACGAATACGGTGGAAGAGGACTACATTAGAGGTTTGTCGAAAGTGTGGTAATTGAGTGTCCCTATGAAAGTGCAAATATTTGTCTGGAGAATTTTGAGACACAGGCTTGCATCAAAACAGGAATTGGTCAGGAGGAATATTGCTTTATCAGATGGAAACGCCGGATGTAACTTGTGCGGTAACCAATTAGAAAAGTCAAGCCATGTGTTGTATGAATGTCCTGTCGCTGCTGAAGTATGGAAGGGGATTGAAAATTGGTTAGGTAAGAAATATCAAAAAAGACGGCTGCTTGGTTTCTTTGTTAGATTTTGAGGAAGTTATCAAAAGAAGATCCGGTTCATCGACGAGGCTAGTGGTCTGGGATGCAACAGTCTGGTTACTTTGGTACGGCAGGAACTGTCTAATCTTCGACAACAAGTTAAAGTTGGTTTTGGAGTTGCTGAACTCAATTAAGTATTTTAGTTGGAGATGACTTATAGTGGATAAATCTAAGTCTTGTATTTCCTTCTACGACTGGTACACGGTGCGTTGCATCTGTCTTAAGTAGCTCTGTGTGTTTTCTTGTTGTAAGGGTTGTTGCACCCCTTGTACAACTGTTTTTTTATCAATGATAACATTGCCTTCAGAAGAAAAAAAATGAAACATTTGGTCCCTATAATATTTTTCATTTTAATGATGGGGACTTGGATCTCTTTACCTCATGGATACAATAAACTAAAGCTGGCTTCAGTAATAAACTTAATGTTACACTAAGTAACTAATGTATTTGTTCTACAAAAACGTTCCCACAATCAGCAATGAACTATATAAAAAATAAATAAGATTTAAAAGTAATCTAACTATTTGTCAGAAATTACGTCCGATCTATTCACAAAAACAATGGTTGCATGCATGTCGGAACCTTTGTATAATTCTACTCTATTATCCTCTTCCAATTCTAGACTATTGGACCCATGCCCACTTGACAACAAACTTGAATGGAAACATATGCGCTAAAAACTCAAGCTATGCACATATGTTACAGGTTGGTTATTTGCTTTTGACACTTTCTAAAACCCACCAAACTTGAGTGGAAACCTTGCTCTAATGAGAAACGACATAAATAAAGTTGCACATAATACCTTGTTGTAGCTTTTAATAACATGAAAGACATAGTTTATGAGCTTGAGAAAGAGTGTTTGAGCATGATAAAGATTTAGAGAAAATGAGTGTTTGGGCATGTTACAAGTCTAAGGGAATTTGGGACATGCTCTTAATAAATTAGAGTAAATTAGAGTGAAGATTAATTCCTAAGCATTCCATTCCTAAGGTTTCAAAACCATGTAGGAAGTCCAAAATAACACTAACTTCAGTAACTGACTTGGAAGAGAAAAGAATGTTGTGGTAGTTAGCTAATGAAGTTGGAACTTTTTATATGCTTTTTTTTCTTTGGAATTCTAAGTTTATTTGGTTATTTTCTAAGTAATAATGTAATTAAATAATTATAGTTTCTTGATTTATGCAAATTGAGTTATGTTATAATTATAGTTTGGTGAAAGCATTTATAATCTAAGGCTATGTATTATGTAGGGGGATTTATGTAATACCCCGTATTTTAAATTGCTCTAGATACTATTAGTTATGATCAACTGAGTCCCAGTGTATTCTGAGAAATTATTTGCAAAAAATAATTAAATAATTAGAGTAATTGTTGAGCTCAGAGAAAATTCAATTAATATTATCTGACTCTGAGGTAATTAATTATTGGAGCTTTAGAGACTTTTTGGACATTTAGTAGTATTATTTACTAATAATACTTACTATATGTTTTCATTCCTCCCATTTGCCAAACACAAAAGAGAAAGATAGTAACATTAGAGAGAGAAAGAAGAAAGAAGGGAGAAGAAAGGAAAGAAAATGAGAGAAAGAAAAGAAGAGAAAATCCAATATTTCAAGAGCAAGAATCATCATCATCTCTTCATCAAATCATCTCATCTTCTTCATCTTCAACCTCTAACCAAGGTGGGTTCTAGTTAGGAACTTTAGTGGTAGATTTCTTGACGTTTTTGAGTTATATGGGGTTTTGAGAAAAATGGATGTTTTGGAAAAATCAAAGAATCTAATGGTTGAAATGTGTTGTAAATTGTGTAGCATGATTATAGCATGTGTAGAATCATCTATTGATATTGTTATGAAGTTTTGGATTGGTTGTTTTAATTGAAAATTCTTAGGGTTTTGGTGTAGAAACTATACATTGATGTTTTATGAAGTATGTTGGATAATCTATGATAGACCCATGAAATTATACCTCAATTGGTTGTTTGAAAATGAATTGGGAGTGTGGAAAGTTGCTGGAAAAAGGAAGAATTTTTCTGCATAACGCAGAGCGCGCTTAGCGCGGGTATGCCCGCTTAGCGCGGTATGGAAAATCCGCACCCCTTCCAGGCAGTGAGGAGCGCGCTTAGAGCGGGGTGGGGCCCGCTTAGCGCGACCTGGAACAAAAGAAAAACTATTTTCTTTCTAAAATTCATAACTTTTGACTCGTTTATCCGTTTTAAATGTTCTTGGTACTGATAGAAAGCTGTGGAAATAATCTATATGATGAAAGTGAAAAATGTCGACTTAATAGCCCGATTAAATAATCGGAGAGAACTCCAAAAGTGGTATAGCTTATGCTTGAATTATTACATGTATTTCTAATGTGAAATTTTGATATGTTTTGCCTAATATTGATGTTGAACTTGATTAAGAGTAGTGCATGTTAAAATATGAAATAGGTAGAGTAAGGAATATTACCATAAAATGTGTTGGAACCTAGTAACGACTAGGAAAGTGGTGAATAACATGATGACGACGCTCGTGCATGAGAAGCCGAGGCGTGCGTCTATTTCCAAATAGTATGGAAATAATTACACTAGTATGGATCATGTTTTATTGTGGTTATTTTGAGAAAGACAAAAGAGGTCTTAAGGTGAATGTGGCCTTGTGATTGTCGAATACAATCGCGTTGGGTATATGATCGCGTAATCGTAACCATTTATCTTGAGGTGTAGTTTCATGAGACTCGAGCTCCTCCTCTGAAACGTATGCACAATTACTTGGCAGGTTTGATTCCCGCGTGTAGTACGAATGAAACCTATATGGTAAAGAGGCTTATGATGGTTAACAGGCCATGAGAAGTGACGGTTCACGGTTAACAGGTCGATGATCTCGAATCCATTTCATATGCCAAGTAACTACAAGGATCCATGACTCGAGTCGACTTCTAGACGTAGAAGCGGACGGGAAAAGGGGATGCCTTGGTAAGGTTATCGATTAGCGAGATTCTTGAGTTAACAGGCTCAGGACTTATCCCATTGTGTATAGTGTGAGTTAACAGACTCATGAGTGTGGATCCATATAGTGTGCGTGAGTACTAAAAGTCACTTCCCTTTCCCGTTTGACTTGAGTTAGGTGTGATAGACCCTTGTAGAGCCGAGAGGACCTATAAGATAGGGAACTCACTGAGATTTGATGTACCTCACCCCACGTTGTTGATTATTTTACAGGTACTACAGGTTCGATGAAGGGTAAGGATAAAGTTGTTTGACCTTCCTTACTATCTTAGCCTTTTTGGGATGGCAAGACTTCAGTTGTGAAGATTATTTTGAGATCATTAGTTGATCTAGTTATTAGTGTTGGAACATCTTGTATATATATAATGCCATAGTTTTGTATTAAGTTTTTGGGCATATATATGTATAATGTGTTAACTAGGGACTTATTGTATTTCAGTACCAAAAACGTGAATTCATGTATAATATGGATGCTTTGATGTATTATATTATATATGGGTGTTATAGTTCGTATCAGAGCAGGTCATATCCTCGACCTAGCCATGAAATAGAATGAGTTTCCTTTCCATTTCATATGCGTGGTGTCGCCATTGGTCTTGCGTGTTATATTTATGGTATTGAGCCTGATCAACTTAATCTTATCTGTATGACATCCAGGAACATGGCGGACGGGCGTAGAAATAACCGTGGTAGACTGAGAACCACTCCAGCAGGGATAAATCCACCGGGTGACGACGGGAATTCCCTTTTGTATCAATTCATGCAACAGATGCAGCAACAACAAAATTAGTTTATGCAATAAATGGTACAACAAATGGCTGGAGGTCTTCATCCTCCAGTGGTTGTTCCTGAAGCTGCAGGGGCAACCTTTTGGGATTTTATTCGTATGAATCCTCTGGAGTTTCAGGGATGGTTAGATCCGGTAAAGGCTCATGAATGGATATTCGGTATGGAGCGGATTTTCTTGATAGTTCAGTGCAGTGAGGAAAATAAGGTGGTCTTTGCTTCTCACTTGTTAAAGGGTCCTGCCATGAGGTGGTGGGAGAGTGCTTCAGCCTTAATGACAATTTAAGAGGTACCGAAGGTATGGGAGCAGTTTAAGATAAATTTTATGGAGAAGTATTTTCCAAGTTCCTTAAGGTCTCAGAAGGAATTCGAGTTTCAACAGTTGAGACAGGGTAACTTGACTGTGGCCGCTTATGCAGAGAGGTTTGAGGTGATGGCTGCTTATTCTAGGCATGCCATGTATGCTACGGACGAGAGGTGGAAGATCGATCAGTTTCTTTTTGGGTTGAGGGTTGAAATCTCACATAACGTGTCTCAGAGGGAGTTCACTAGCTATGCCAAATTGTTAAGGCAGTGCTACGTGGCAGAACACAGTTTGAAGAAGGTGCAAGCGAAAGGAGAATTGAGTAGGTTGAATCCAAGTGATCGAGGGATATCGAATCCACAATTTATACCGAGATCACAAGCTTTTAAAGGGAAACAAGTTCAGAGTTCCAGGACTAGTGTGCCTTCGGTATGTCGTACTTGTGGTAAGAATCATCATGGTAGGTGCAGTTTGGAGGGAATAAAGTGTTATCAGTGTAATAAGGTGGGCCATGTGGCGAGGGATTGTCCTCAGGGTAGGAATCAGGTACAAGGGAGGAATACCGGCCGAGTATATACCTTGGATGCAAGGAAAGCAAAGGGTGACAACTCTTTGATTGATGGTACGTGTTTCATTAATGGACATCCTTGTTTTGTGTTATTTGATTGTGGAGCCACCCACTCTTTTGTATCGATGCAATGTGTGAAGCGACTTAGGTTGTAAGCTGTTCTGTTGTCTCCACCCATGGTGGTTACTACTGCCATGGATGAGATAGTGGAAACACCTCTATTGTGTGAAAATTGTGTTTTGTCCGTGAATGATAGAGTTTTTCAGATTGACCTTATCTGTTTACCGCTTAAGAAAGTTGATGTCGTTTTGGGGATGGATTGACTTTCTACTAATTCGGTGTTTATTGGGTGTGAAGAAAAGCTAATCATCATTTCATCTGTTGATGCTACCCCGAAAGATGTTTTAACAACTATTCTAGAAGGTACGGTTGGAATGATAAATTTCTTGTTTGAGAAAGAGAGATCTGTTCTTTTAGTTCTCACTAAGGAGAAGAGTAGTGACCATCAAGTTTTGAGCATTCCTGTTGTTTGCGAGTTTTCAGAAGTTTTCCCCGAAGATGTCACTTCTCTTCCTCCGGAGAGGGAAGTGGAATTTTCTATTGACCTGGTACCAGGAACGACTCCTATATCCGTTTCTCCGTATCGGATGACACCACTTGAACTAAGAGAATTAAAGGACCAATTGGAAGACTTAATGGCTAAGCATTTTGTTAGACCTAGTTTTCACCATGGGGAGCTCCAGTTTTGTTGGTAAAGAAGAAAGATGGTGGGATGCGTCTGTGCATCGACTACCGTAAGTTGAACAAAGTCACCATTAAGAACAAGTATCCCTTACCCAGGATGGATGACTTGTTAGATCAATTGAAGGGAGCCTGTGTGTTCTCGAAGATTGATTTACGGTCGGGTTATCATCAGATCCAAGTGAAGAGTTTCAATGTGCCTAAGACTGCATTTAGAACCCGTTACGGCCATTACGAATTCTTGGTGATGCCTTTCGATGTGACTAATGCTCCAGCTGTTTTTATGGATTATATGAACCGTATATTTCAAGCTTACTTGGACAAATTCATCGTAATCTTTATTGACGACATTCTTATTTATTCTCGTACTCCACAAGAGCATGGAGAACATCTGAGAATTATCTTATCGGTGTTGCAAGAGAAGCAACTGTTTGCAAAGTTAAGCAAGTGTGAATTTTGGATGTCAGAAGTTAATTTCCTTGGACATGTTATATCTCAAGGTGGCGTGTCAGTGGATCCGTCGAAGGTAGAAGCACTGATTAATTGGGAGAGACTGAGGAATGCTTCAGAAGTTAGAAGTTTATTGGGATTGGCAGGGTACTATAGAAGGTTCATCAAGGGTTTTTCTCAATTGGCCTTACCAATGACAAAACTTACTCGAAAAGATTTTGCTTATGAGTGGGATTCGGGTTATGAACAAAGCTTTATGAAATTGAAGGAAAGTTTGATGATTGCTCCAGTGTTAATTATTCCTGACCCTAACAACTCTTACGAAGTATTTTGCGATGCTTCTAAGATGGGATTAGGAGGTGTTCTAATGCAAGGCGGTCAAGTTGTAGCTTATGCTTCTCGACAATTGAAAGTTCATGAGAAGAATTATCCAACTCATGATTTGGAACTAGCAACGGTTATTTTTGCACTGAAGGTGTGGCTTCATTATTTGTATTGTGTACGTTTTGAAATGTTCAGTGACCATAAAAGTTTGAAGTATTTATTTGACCAGAGGGAGTTAAATATGTGACAAAGAAGGTGGATGGAGTACTTAAAGGATTATGACTTAGAATTGAAGTATCATCCAGGAAAAGCAAACAAGGTGGCAGATGCATTAAGTCAGAAAGTAGTTCATAGTGCGGAATTGATGATAGTGGAGTATGCTCTGTTGGAAAAGTTTAGGGATCTTAATCTTCAGTTTGTGTGGACTCCAAATGGTGTAATTATGGGGAATTTGAATGTCAATTCTACTATAAGAGTTGAGATTCAACAAAGACAATTGTTGGATGAGAAGATACAAGAAGTGTTAGTACAACCGGTTTTTGTTCAAGCTACCGACGAAATTGTTATGTTTAACCAAAGGATTTGTATTCCGGACGATGCGGTGTTAAAAAGAAAGATTTTGGATGAAGCTCATAAAGGTACTTTTATGATACATCCTGGTTCTTCGAAGATGTATCAAGACTTGAAGAGAGATTATTGGTGGTCCGGAATGAAAAAGGATATTGCGGTGTATGTGTCGGAATGTGCAGTGTGCCAACAGGTAAAGATTGAACATCAAAGACCATGAGGCCTGTTGCAACCTTTAGAAATTCCAGTTTGGAAGTGGGATAGTATTTCTATGGACTTTGCAGTAGGTTTACCCTGTACGCAAGGTGTATATGATTCGATTTAGGTGATTGTGGATCGACTAACGAAATCTGCGCATTTCTTAGTCGTGAAGAATACTTTTAAAGCAAGTCATCTTGCAAGGTTGTTCCTTGCTGAAATTGTGAGCTTGTATGGTATTCCCTCTAATATTGTGTCCGACCGAGATCTAAAGTTTACTTCAAGGTTTTGGAAGGTTTTTCAACAAGCTATGAGTACGAGGTTGCGTTTGAGCACGTCGAATCATCCTCAGACGGACGGTCACACTGAGCGAACAATACAAACGATGAAGGACATGTTGAAAGCTTGTGTACTAGAAAGTAGAGGAAATTAGAAGGAACTTTTACCGTTGATTGAGTTTTCATATAACAATAGTTACCATGCGAGCATCGGTATGGCTCCTTATAAAACGTTGTATGAAAGAAAATGTAGAACACCTTTGTGTTGGGCGGAAGTTGGTGAAGATAGAATTTTGGGATCCGAAATTATTCAAGAGACTACAAAAAAGATTCGAATGATCTGTGAGAAAGTTAAACAAGCGCAAGATCGCCAAAAGAGTTATGCGGACAATCGTAGGAGACCTTTAGAATTTGAGGAAGGTGACCATGTATTTTTGAAAGTTACTCCAAGATTGAGATTGAAAGGACCGTTTAAGTCACGCAAGTTAAGTCCGAGATACGTGGGACCGTATCAAGTTCTTGATAGGATTGGTGAAGTAGCTTACAGGTTGGCCTTACCGCCCTCTCTTTCAGAAATGATGTTTTTCATGTGTCTCAGCTACGGAAGTTTGTTCCTGATCCTCTTCAACCAGTTCTACCAGACTCCGTTGAAATAGAAGCAGACTTAACTTTTGAGCCTCAACCGAGTCACATTGTGGGAAGAGAAACGAAGGTATTAAGGAACAAGGACATTCCTCTTGTTAAGGTGCAATGGGATGTGACACATCCGGGTGATGCTACTTGGGAACTTAAATCGGAGATGCGAGATACCTACCCTCATCTGTTCAGGTAATATTTTAAAGGGTTAAATAGTGTTTACCCCCTGCCATATAGGCGAGTTTTGATTTTCCCCCCTGAAGTTTTTTTTGTGATTCCCCCCTTGTAAAACCAAGATTCTGTTTACAGAACCCCATATCCCTTGTTTGGCTGACTGGGCATGGGGAATCTGTCTACGTGGCAGTCCACGTGGTTTTTTTTTATTTTTTATTTATTTTATTTTTATTTTTGAATTTTTTTCGTTTTCTTATTCCACGCCACCCTTTAATTATTAATTTGTTTCTTTAAAATTATTTTTTTATAATTTTTTTCGTATTATATTAATTTTAATATTTAATTTTTTTTTTTAAGTTTTATTTTAAATTTTGAATTGTAAAATAATTTTAATGGAATTAATACCCATATTTTAATCAAGCGACCCATTAATTTCAACTCATTTGTAATTGTTTGTGTCAACTTGATATATAAATGTTAATATTTTTTCACCCACAAACGATGTGGGACTAAACTCAACCAAAAACCCATTCACATCTTCATCAACAAAAAATTCAAATCTATTATACTACTACTCAAAATCAAAAGTATGGAGATTTATAGGCTTTGCCTCAGCTGCTGTTGGACTCATCTCTTATGCTCAGGATTGCTTTCTTCTTTGCTTGGACTTGAATTATACCTTTATTAAAGTCCTCGTGGTTCACCTATATCTGGAACAAAAGACCACATCAACAGATGTTTGATAATATACACTAGCATTGTAAACTTACTTCATCAATTTATCAGTGTAAACATGTTTAGAGTAATATTATGATGAAGCAGTACAGTGAAATATAATTAAACACCTATACATGTTAGAAGGAATACAAACCTCTGTTGCATCTCGGAGTAGAGCCAACATGCCAGCCTCAACACAGACAACCTTCAGTTGTGCTCCATTGAAATCATCTGTGGACCGAGCTAGCTCTTCAAAGTTTACATCAGGGTGAACGTTCATCTTCCTTGAATGGATCTAAAATATCAATGTGGAAGCAGTCATCAAGTATTATGTTCTAGGGAAAATAAAGATCAAAGCAGGATCAAGAATGTCTGCACGATTGGTTGCTGCTATCACCTGTAATTTTCAAGAATAAATAAAAGCAGCACTTTAATCACTTACATTCTAACTGAACAAAAAGTAACACACTTGTTTGTTGAAATACTACACTTGTTTGTTGACAAACTAAAGTAACACATGATAGGAAAGAGAGAAATATATGTGGGAGAGAGTTGAGAAAACAAAATATAAAAGTGAATTTGTTGACAAAATATAAAAGCACTTTAATCACTTACATTCTAACTGAACAAAAAGTAACACACTTGTTTGTTGAAATACTACACTTGTTTGTTGACAAACTAAAGTAACACACTCTAAGCTGAAATACTACACTTGTTTGTTGACAAACTAAAGTAACACTTGAACAAATACATAGAATGGGGAAAAAAAGGAAATTTGGAAGTTTATCTAAAATTATGCATGCTCTTGAGTAATACCTATCAAATCGCTTTGTACCAATGGCATCAATTTCATCTATAAATATAATGCATGGTGACTTCTCTTTTGTAAGTTGAAATGCATCACGAACAAGTTTTGCTCCATCTCCTATGAACATATGTACAAAATTTCAGTGAACATCATCAAATATTAATCCTAATAAAAAGGGCGTGAATACAATTTATACAAACAACAAAGGAGTGTAAATGAAATAGAGTGTAAATCAAATGTAATGCATGGTGACTTCTTGGCGCAGGGTATTCTTTCAGGTTTGTCTCAAAAATGAAATATTTGGGTTGCCAACAGAAAACATCAATACCATCCATGAATATGAAAGAGAAAAATATTTAGATTGTTTGAAAGATGGATAATTGCTTTGGATGTAGCTATGATAATCTTGTTTCCCATTGAACAGAAACTCTGCAATCGTGTCTTCTTGGGGTTTTCCTCATGCACACTGAGTGAGGGAGTATTATTATATGTGTAGTAGGTGGAAGGTAGTACAGGTCGCAGGTTGATGGTGTTGGTGGTGGTGCATTGTGTTCACAAGTCCCACACTGGTTGATGTTGGAATACATTGAGGCTTTATATTATAACTTGTGCATTGATATATCAATTAAATAAATACCTGGACCAAGAAAACTACGCCCAATAGTAAATACAATAACTCTGGCCTAGTCCAATTATAATTATTTTTAAAATAACAAAATTATAAATTATATAAATTCTAAATAAATAAAAAAATTATAAATTATATAAAATTTAAAAAAAATTAAATAAACGTAAATTAAAAAAACTAAATAAAAAATTATAAATTATATAAAAAAAAAACGTAAATTAAAAAAATAAATAAAAAAATTATAAATTATATAAAATCTTAAATAAATTAAATAAAAAAAATTAAAAATAAGCCCAGTCAGCAGACCCTAAATGCCACGTGTGCAGATTCTCCATGCCAAGTCAGTCAAACAAGGGATATGGGGTTCTGCAAAAAGAATCTTGATTTTACAAGGGGGGAATCACAAAAAAAAACTTCAGGGGGGGGGGGGGGGTAAACCAAAACACGGCTATATGGCAGGGGGTAAACACTATTTAACCCTATTTTAAATTCGAAGATGAATTCTATTTAAGGGGGGAGGATGTAATATCCCGTATTTTAAATTGCTCTGGATACTATTAGTTGTGATCAACTGAGTCCCAGTGTACTCTGAGAAATTATTTGCAAAAAATAATTAGAGTAACTGTTGAGCTCAGAGCAAATCCAATTAATATTATCTAACTCTGAGGTAATTAATTATTGGAGCTTTAGAGACTTTTTGGACATTTAGTAGTATTATTTGCTAATAATACTTACTATATGTTTTCTTTCCTCCCATTTGCCAAACACAAAAGAGAAAGATAGTAACATTAGAGAGAGAAAGAAGAAAGAAGGGAGAATGTAACGCCCTGTATAATATATATCTAGAATAATACCATACAAGTGTTTTATTTGGTACTGACACATCAAAAGTGCCTAATTGTAATACCCCATAAATTTATTTTACTCTGGATAATATTAGTTGTGATCAACTGAGTCTCAGTGTACTCTGAGAAATTATCTGTAGAGATAATTAGAGTAACTGTTGAACTTAGAGTAAATCCAATTAATAATATCTGACTCTGAGATATTTGAGTATTTGGACTTAAGAGACTTTTTGGATATTTAGTAGTATTATTTATTAATGATAGTTACTATATGTTTTCTTTTCCTCCCATTTTCCAAATAAAAGAAAAGGATAGTAAGAGAAGTAAGAAAAAAGGAAAGAAAGAAGAAAGAAAGAAAAGGAAGGAGAGAAAAGTGGAGAAGAGGAAAAAGAGAAAAAATTCAAGATTTCAAGAGCAAATCATCATCAATCCTTCATCAAATCATCTCATCTCCTCATCTTCAACTTCTAATCCAGGTGGGTTCTAGATAGATGCTTTAGTGTATAATTTCTTGAGTTTTTAGAGTTAGGTTGGATTTTGGGAGAAAATGAACAATTTTGAAAATCGATGAAATTTAACGGTTAAAAATCGGTATAATCTATGTTGAATGATCATATTATGCATGTGAATATTTATGATGCTTGTTGGTGCTATTTGGAGAGGATTTGAATTGAGAGAGATGGATTTTTACCCTTTAGAACAAGAGAAAATGCAGCTGAACATGGCTGTTCTGGTGCAAAGCGCCGGGCGGTTCGAGGCAAGCGCCCCTGCTTCGCCGGGCGATGCTCGAGAGGCGCAGCTTGTAACGCCCCTGTAACTTTCATGTTTTGAAGAAGTATGTTACGCCTCTGCTTCGCCGGGCGAAGCAAGAGGCAAAAGGGAAAGCGCCGGGCAAAATTTAAAAGCGCCGGGCACTCCTTGGACTTTTTCAAATGTTCCCTTTTCTTTTAAAATTCATAACTCTTGACCCGTTTATCCGATTTGAATGTTCTTGATATCAATAGAAAGCTGTGGAAATAACCTTTATGATGACGGTAAAATATGTCGATTTTACCGACCGATTAAATAATCGAGAAAGTTCCAAAAGAGATATAATTATGTTTTAATTACTATACATTATTCTATTATGCTCTTATGACATGTCTTGCCTATCCTATTGATTGTGTAACATGATTATAAGTGAATATGCATGTTAAGGTACGAAATAGATAGAGTAAGGATTATTACCGTAAACAACGTAGGAAAGTGTGGAATGACATAGAATGAATAAACACTAGTATGGAACATGTGTGTTAACCTTTGTGGTTGTGATAAGGCGTTATGGCATTGTGATTGTCGAATACGATCACGTTGTGTATGAGATCACGCAATTGTAACCGGTTATCTTGTGAGTGTGTTTCATGGGTCTCGAGCTCCTCTGAAACATGTGCACGACTACTTGGCAGGTTTGATTCCCGCGTGCAGTACGAATGGCGCTCTGGGAGCGTATACTTGTGACGGTTTATGGCCCGTGTGAAGCGACGGTTCATAGCGGTTTATGGCCCGTAGAACCCGAATCCATTTGTATGTCAAGTAGGTTACCAGAATCTATGACTCGGGTCGACTTCTAGACGTAGAAGCAGACGGGAACAGGGGATGCCTTGGTGTGGTTACCGATTAGTGATATTGTGAGTTGATGAACTCACGACATGTATAGTGTGTGTGTACTCAAGGTCACTTCCCTTCCCTTTTGACTTGAGTTAGGCTTGTTAGAACCTGGTAAAGCCAAGAGGACTATAAGATAGTGAACTCACTGAGATTTGATGTATCTCACCCCACTGTTGTTGTTTACATCACAGGTACTGCAGGTTCGGTGAAGGGTAAGGACAAAGTAGTTTGACTTTTCCTTACGGATCGTAGCTTTTGAGATGGCATGGCTTCCGCTATGGCATTTTATTTTGAGATCATTGTAGTGATCTAGTTCTTAGTGCGTTTTTGGGACATCTTGCATATGTTATGCCGTAGACTTTAGAACTTTGTATTTAGGGCATTTAATGTATATAATGTGTTAACTAGGAACTTATGGTATTTCAGTACCAAATACTTGGATTCATGTATAATATATATGCTTTGATGTATGTTGTTATATATGGGTGTTACACTAATGGCATAGTTCGCATACTTGTCCATTTCTAAAGCATAAATACAACACATGCCACAAGTCAGGGAAACTAGCCAGAATAATAAAAACTAAGAATAATATACAATATCCTCAATTGTATACAACCAAATAATACACAACGGAATAAGCTTAACTAAGCTTCTCTTGAAACATCCAAGCATCGCTCCACTTGTAAATCAAACCTGTACTCAAAACCTGAAAATAATCAACAATAGTGGGGTGAGATACATCAAATCTCAGTGAGTTCCCTATCCTATAGATTCTCTCAGCTTTACAGGGTTCTATCAATCCTAACTCAAGTCAAGGGGAAGGGAAAATGACTTTGAGTTCACAATCTCACACTATATGGAAACATGTTCATGAGTTCACCAACTCAAAATATCACTAATCGATAACCACACCAAGGCATCCCCTGTTCCCGTCCGCTTCTACGTCTAGAAGTCGACCCGAGTCATGGATCCTGGTAACCTACTTAACATACGAATGGATTCGGGTTCTACGGGCCATTAACCGTTATGAACCGCCACTTCACACGGCCATTAACCGTCACAAGCATACGCTCCCAGAGCGCCATTCGTACTGCACGCGGGAATCAAACCTGCCAAGTAGTTGTGCACATGTTTCAGAGGAGCTCGAGACCCATGAAACGCACTCACAAGATAACCGGTTACGATTACGTGATCTCACACACAAACGTGATTGCATTCGACAATCACAAGGCCAAAATGCCTTAAGGCCACATTCGCCTTTTCTCATAATCACAAAAGTTCAACATGTTCCATACTAGTGTTCCACTCTCTCCTAGACCAATCTCGTCACGGATGTACCTTCCTACATCAGGTGCCCGAGCCTTGCCATCTAGGTTATCTGCTCCAGGCCCGAACTCGCCAATGAATGCACGAGCATCGTCATCCAGAGCTTCCATCACAATTCTATTCACAACCTAGAATCATATCATTAGGTTTGGGGTAAAGTTCCCTCACTCTTCCTAATTCGTTTTAACATGCATATTCACTCATTCCTTTTAGCAACAATATTATATAGTTATGGCATAACACAAATATTACAAGTAAATACATATAATCACACATCACATACAACATTACTCTCGGTTCCCTCCGATTCATTTAATCGGGTATCGAAATCAATACTTTCCACTTTTATCCCGTAGGATATTTTCACAGCTCCACATCGGCTATAACCATGCCTCGATTGGATTTACGATCCAAAATATATAGAATTTCATCATAACACAAAACATTGTTTCATTCATTTTCCACTAAAATAATTAACCCGACATCATACTCAATATTTTCACTTTTTATTGGGTAGAGGATTTTCATAGCTTTCCAACGGTACCAAGAACGCTAAAATCGGAATTTCGGTTCGGGAGTTATGAATTTTTAAAGAAAAGAAATATTTGGAAAACTCCCAGGAGCGCCCGGCGGTAACAATTTCCGCCCGGCGGTGCCCCTTCGCATGTGCTTCGCCCGGTGAAACAGAGGCGTAAGACCTTTCTAAAAAAACTTGAAAGTTACAGAAGTGTGCCCTGCTGCGCCTCTTAGGCATCGCCCGACGAAGCAAAGGCGCTCACTTCATGTCGCCCGACGCTTCGTATCAGATGCAGAATTTTCTGCTGCGTTTTAAGGGTTCCAACCGCCCCAAAATCCATTCTTTCCCAACCAAATCATTCCCAAACATCAAAACAAGTATCAACAATTAATCACATGCATTATACGACTACTCTACGCAATTTATATCGAATTCCATCCGTTAGATTTCATTTTCTCTCAAATCTAACCTAAGTCCAAAACTTATATTTCTAGACTTAGAGTGTCTAACTAGAACCCACCTGGTAATCGAAGAGGAGTTTGAAGAAGATGATGAATCGATGATCCAAGATTTTCCTTTTTTTCCATTTCCCTCTTTTCCTCTTCTTCTTCTCTTCCTTTCTCTTCTTTCTCCTTTTTATCTTTTCTTTTCTTAACAAATATATATATATATATAAACCAATATTATATAATATAATCCAATAGAGTAAAATATCTCCAATTGATATTTTGTCATCTCGACCACTTGATCAATTATTAGAGTTATCATAAAAGTCTCTCTTGAACTAATAATAAATTAATCTCTTCAGAGTTCATTAGTTGCTCTATTGATCCCAAATGTCGATACTTAAAGTACTTAGAGGATTCCCTAAATCTAATTAATCAATAGATAGAGCACATAGATGCTCATCTGATATCCAATTAAGCATTTAGATAATACGGGGTATTACACTCTCCCCCCCTTAAATTGAAATTCGCCCCCGGATTTCCTCTACTCAACAATAACCACAACTTGCATCAATGTCTTAGTTCCACACTCAGCTTTACTTCCGTTCAAACTCTGACGTGCTCAAATTTCAACTTGACTTCACCGACCTAAGTCCTTGTTTTCACAAATTATCAAACTTCACGTCCTTAATCTTACTCTTGTTCCAATGTTGGGTTAACTTTCAACTTGATCTTTCACACTTTCTCTTTTGTTCCATACAAAAGACTTGGTCGCATCCTACCTTCGGAAAGAATGTACCATTCCATATTCCTCTATTGAGTCACAATCAAAACGGTAACACTTTATCTTGGGTTTATGGTAACAAACACTCATCAAATCTTTACGATGTAAATCAGTGATTCCTTAATGTTCAAAACCACTTCATAGATTGTCAAACAACTTCTTTTACCAGTTCCATCTGGTCTGATGCTGCACACTGTACTCGTTAAATCCGATATTTCATCTCTTTCGTATCACGCCAAAGGTAACACACTTAAAACAAGATCTCCTTATTTCCATACTTACTAGCAATAATCTTCAATCTCTTACTATTCTGACTGAACTATTTCCTCTGTCACTTCCACTGCGTAATCCAAATTCTAACAGCGGAACACCATAATCCTTGAGTACTACCAATTAGTTAACAGTCTGCGGAGAATCACACTTATCCACTGGTATTCTTACTAACCATCGATATAAGAAACTTACGGACGTCTTATGGTAGAATAATTCCTTCGCCAACATACAAAGTACAAACATTAGTCCAACACTCTCCAGACGATAAAGGCACAGGAGTTACACTGTTACAACCATAACCACGCAACTCTTAATCCATTCTAAACTCGAACCCATATCTCCAAAACAACTTAACAATCTTTGTTTCTAGTTACCACATTCCAAATCGATTCTTCTTACGATTTCTGATTCCCTCAATGTTTCTTGTCGATTCGAGATCTTAATCACTCACATGTAACACCATCGCGGAACGTCATCCTTATATGAGTCACTACTTATCAAAACTTAAACCATTCAAAACAAAATTGTGAGTTTCCATACTACTCACTAACTCACAAATAACACTCCACAAACACACCCACACTTCTGAAGTCCATACCACACTTCTCAGTTGAATCAACTTCTCTCAATCGTTCGGTCCCATATACAATTCCAAATTACATACTTAACTTCGGAATGTCTAATTATCGCTCTTACTTGGAAGGATAACCTTCAAATTTCATCCTCTTGGTAAATTACAACTGCACCCAACTGGTACCACTCTCACAGAGTCCAAAACCAAAACCGTGAACTAACGGAAGATAACAAATACAAAACTCTGGTCAACCGCTCATATCTTACTAACACCGAAATATTCCTTGCAAGTTCAATACTTGGTGAGTATTTTCCAACTTCGTCCTCAAGACTCTCAACGGTAAAGGTAACAATACACTTAACACAGTTCACAAGATTACTTCCCAAAAGTCAAACTCCCCCGTCGCCTGAACAATTGGTCAATCACGCAACGCCTTTTCAGAAGTTCCAATTTCAACAACACCATTTCGTCTTTCATTCACACAACACTCTCCACTCGGAGCGACATAAGGTGACAAAATACAGATGATGGTTTCTAAGGGATTTCATAATTTACATACATGTTCATCGATTACCCATTTGAGCTAATCGGTAAACTTCTCAAAATTCAACGTAAAACATCTTTCATGCCCGTGTTAATCGGTTAACCCCCTTGTGTTAGTCAGTTAACACTGATGCAGAAACAACACCCCGTTTCTTCTTACTTCAAAGCCATCCCTACTCAAACCATCAATCCAATTTGTTCTAACTTGAAATATCATTCTCCACTTACGGCTTCTTAACTTGCCTAACATTCACCAACCATGATCCACTCAGGTAAACCGATAAGGTCAAACCATGCAGATGTCACACTCCAACCAAGTGACAGGCAAAATTCCCAATTCTGGCGCGGTCACCCCACAAAACTTCAGCGGGATAGATCATATTCCTGCTCAAACAATTACACTAGCCGGAAACCAATAATGACGACATTCTAAGGTTTTAGCCACTACTCATGCTTGATTCGTCCATAAGAAAACTCAGCACGCAACCAACATACTATACCACGAAAGCGATGGACATAACCTATAGCACACAACCGTGTTCTCTCACTCGAATCCCTGGGTGAGAACTAAAACAACAACGTTCTTAGTCCAACAAAAGGTAGATTCCAAATATTCAGATTATTCACAAATACCGAAGTTTCTCTATACTGGAAAGTAAATCGGGGCAATGCATCCTCTTGAAAAGCCTTTATATCACTTCGTACACATTAACCGGGATTTCATACCCTCCATTAACCATTGCACACCACACTTACACCAACTTACTTACACAACCCTTCCAGTATAAATAGTCCCATGATTTACACTTAATCCATACTAAGTCCTATTTTTGCTTCTCGTTGCCTTACCGCAATCTTACTTCTTAAAATACAATACTCACTACTCCACAAAGTACGTCCCTTCACACTTATCTCAAGAATAAGAATCCATCACGTACACTTATGACTACGGTGCTACTACTACGCTTGTTCTTTATAACAAGGTGTAACTTCTTCAGTTCAGCTCGTACTACTAGGGTTCACGTGGGTGAATCATCTTTGATTACACTTCCAAAATTTTAGCTTTAACAACATCTTAATAATTTTATCACACATACGTCCAAAATACATTCTGTTGTCCCTTCCTCATAACATATCGTTAAGACCGTTTGCCACACTGCGTTCACTTCGCTCTCCATTGTAATTCTTTTAGGTCCAATTATAAATCCCTCATACTAAAATTTCCTCAAATCCAAGATACTTACTCTGTTTCTTAAAACAACTTCTTCCGGTCCATATCACTACACTTTCCGTTACTAAATAAAGTTCAAACTTTCTTTGACATAATACCCTATACTGTTCCTTGGGTAAGTTAACATTTCCAAATTGGTCCCTTGCCGAACATAGAAATCTTGACGTATTATCTCGAACTTAATCTCTCTACATAACTGAAGATACGCAATTCTTCACCCACCATTCGTCCGACACATACTTGTTTCACTTGGAGCATTTAACACATCCTTGTGTTCCTTCTCACACTCCTCTACTACTTTAGGTTCCCACAAAAGCCGAACGTCCTTAACTTTCAACTTTTAACTAGACGGAAGGTATTGTTCCGAACCCAATCCTTAAGGTACTCTCGCCCATTTAAGACACCCTAGCAACCTTAGAAACTGAAGTGCCAGTACTTATCTCACTTCCGGACCTTACGTCACGCATTCCACAAAACAACTTTTCTTTTCCACGGAAAGAGATTTCTTGAAATCCTTATCCATATCAGTGGTCAATCCAGTTCTACTAGCAACTTTACACATTCCCCAATACCTTCACCAATCGTCCAATAGAGATTCTTAACTTTCAAACTCCATCATTTCCAAAGAATTGCTTGAACAACACTCCACTCCTTAATTTCCATGCTACCAAAGCACAACTTCTACTTAAGACCTCAACTGAGCTGACCAAAACTCCTCACTACTAACTTTTGGCTTGAGCCAACCCTCACATCACAAGTTCCGACAACACTTCGGAGTCCTCGTGCTCGCTCAACCATGATTCTACCTATCACATACAAAGTATTAGGTTGATCAGGCCCAACACTATATAGTATGATATTAAGTTTCATGATAGCAAGACACACTTAAGAGGCATGAATGGATTTACTTATGATGTTTCAAGGCTAGGTCGAGGACACGACCTGCTCTGATACCAACTGTAACGCCCTGTATAATATATATCTAGAATAATACCATACAAGTGTTTTATTTGGTACTGACACATCAAAAGTGCATAATAGCATAGTTCACATACTTGTCCATTTCTAAAGCATAAATACAACACATGGCACAAGTCAGGGAAACTAGCCAGAAAAATAAAAACTAAGAATAATATACAATATCCTCAATTGTATACAACCAAATAATACACAGCGGAATAAGCTTAACTAAGCTTCTCTTGAAACATCCAAGCATCGCTCCACTTGTAAATCAAACATGTACTCAAAACCTGAAAATAATCAACAATAGTGGGGTGAGATACATCAAATCTCGGTGAGTTCCCTATCCTATAGATTCTCTCGATTTTACAGGGTTCTATCAATCCTAACTCAAGTCAAGGGGAAGGGAAAATGACATTGAGTTCACAATCTCACACTATATGGAAACATGTTCATGAGTTCACCAACTCAAAATATCACTAATCGATAACCACACAAAGGCATCCCCTGTTCCCGTCCGCTTCTACGTCTAGAAGTCGACCCGAGTCATGGATCATGGTAACCTACTTGACATATGAATGGATTCGGGTTCTACGGGCCATTAACCGTTATGAACCGTCACTTCACACGGGCCATTAACCGTCACAAGCATACGCTCCCAGACGCGGGAATCAAACCTGCCAAGTAGTTGTGCACATGTTTTAGAGGAGCTCGAGACCCATGAAACGCACTCACAAGATAACCGGTTACGATTACGTGATCTCGCACACAAACGTGATTGCATTCGACAATCTCAAGGCCAAAATGCCTTAAGGCCACATTCGCCTTTTCTCATAATCACAAAAGTTCAACATGTTCCATACTAGTGTTCCACTCTTTCCTAGACCAATCTCGTCACGGATGTACCTTCCTACATCAGGTGCCCGAGCCTTGCCATCTAGGTTATCTACTCCAGGCCCGAACTCGCCAATGAATGCACGAGCATCGCCATCCAGAGCTTCCATCACAATTCTATTCACAACCTAGAATCATATCATTAGGTTTGGGGTAAAGTTCCCTCACTCTTCCTAATTCGTTTTAACATGCATATTCACTCATTCATTTTAGCAACAATATTATATAGTTATGGCATAACACAAATATTACAAGTAAATACATATAATCACACATCACATACAACATCACTCTCGGTTCCCTCCGATTCATTTAATCGGGTATTGAAATTAATACTTTCCACTTTTATCCCGTAGGATATTTTCACAGCTCCACATCGGCTATAACCATGCCTTGACCGGATTTACGATCCAAAATATATAGAATCTCATCATAACACAAAACATTATTTCATTCATTTTCCACTAAAATAATTAACCCGACATCATACTCAATATTTTCACTTTTTATTGGGTAGAGGATTTTCATAGCTTTCCAACGGTACCAAGAATGCTAAAATCGGAATTTCGGTTCGGGAGTTATGGATTTTTAAAGAAAAGAAATATTTGGAAAACTCCTAGGAGCTCCCGGCGGTACCAATTTCCACCCGGCGGTGCCCATTCGCCTGTGCTTCGCCTGGCGAAGCAGAGGCGTAAGACCTTGCTAAAAAAACTTGAAAGTTACATAAGTGTGCCCTGCTGCGCCTCCTAGGCATCGCCCGACGAAGCAGAGGCGCTCACTTCATGTCGCTCGGCGCTCTGAGCGCCGCCCGACGCTTCGTATCAGATGCAGAATTTTCTGCTGCGTTTTAAGGGTTCCAACCGCCCAAAAATCCATTCTTTCCCAACCAAATCATTCCCAAACATCAAAACAAGTATCAACAGTTAATCACATGCATTATACGACTACTCTACGCAATTTATATCGAATTCCATCCGTTAGATTTCATTTTCTCTCAAATCTAACCTAAGTCCAAAACTTATATTTCTAGACTTAGAGTGTCTAACTAGAACCCACCTGGTAATCGAAGAGGAGTTTGAAGAAGATGATGAATCGATGATCCAAGCTTTTACATCTTTTCCATTTCCCTCTTTTCCTCTTCTTCTTCTCTTCCTTTCTCTTCTTTCTCCTTTCTATCTTTTCTTTTCTTAACAAATATATATATATATATATATATAAACCAATATTATATAATATAATCCAATAGAGTAAAATATCTCCAATTAATATTTTGTCATCTCGACCACTTGATCAATTATTAGAGTTATCATAAAAGTCTCTCTTGAACTAATAATAAATTGATCTCTTCAGAGTTCATTAGTTGCTCTATTGATCCCAAATGTCGATACTTAAAGTACTTAGAGGATTCCCTAAATCAAATTAATCAATAGATAGAGCACATAGATGCTCATCTGATCTCATCCGATATCCAATTGAGCATTTAGATAATACGGGGTATTACAGAGAAGAAAGGAAAGAAAAGGGGAGAAAGAAAAGAAGAGAAAATCCAACATTTCAAGAGTAAGAATCATCATCAACTCTTCATCAAATCATCTCATCTTCTTCATCTTCAACCTCTAACCAAGGTGGGTTCTAGTTAGGAACTTTAGTGGTAGATTTCATGAGGTTTTTAAGTTATATGGGGTTTTGAGAAAAATGGATGTTTTGGAAAAATCAAAGAATCTAATGGTTGAAATGTGTTGTAAATTGTGTAGCATGATTATAGCATGTGTAGAATCATCTATTGATATTGTTACGAAGTTTTGGATTGGTTGTTTTGATTGGAAATTCTTAGGGTTTTTGTGTAGAAACTATACATTGATGTTTTATGAAGTATGTTGGATAATCTATGATAGACCCATGAAATTATACTTCCATTGGTTATTTGAAAATGAATTGGGAGTGTGGAAAGTTGCTGGAAAAAGGAAGTATTTTTCTGCATAATGCAGAGCGCGCTTAGCGCAGGTATGCCCGCTTAGCGCGGTATGGAACAAAAGAAAAACTATTTTCTTTCTAAAATTTATAACTTTTGACTCGTTTATCCGTTTTAAATGTTCTTGGTACCGATATAAAGCTGTGGAAATAATCTATAAGATGAAAGTGAAAATTGTCGACTTAATAGCCCGATTAAATAATCGGAGAGAACTCCAAAAGTGGTATAGCTTATGTTTGAATTATTACATGTATTTCTAATGTGAAATTTTGATATGCTTTGCCTAATATTGATGTTGAACCTGATTGAGAGTAATGTATGTTAAAATATGAAATAGGTAGAGTGAGGAATATTACCATAAACTGTGTTGGAACCTAGTAACGGCTAGGAAAGTGGTGAATAACATGATGCCGACGCTCGTGCATGAGAAGTCGAGGCGTGCGTCTATTTCCAAATAGTATGGAAATAATTACACTAGTATGGATCATGTTTTATTGTGGTTATTTTGAGAAAGACAAAAGAGGTCTTAAGGCGAATATGGCCTTGTGATTGTCGAATACAATCGCGTTGGGTATATGATCGCGTAATCGTAACCATTTATCTTGAGGTGTAGTTCATGAAACTCGAGCTCCTCCTCTGAAACGTATGCACAATTACTTGGCAGGTTTGATTCCCGCGCGTAGTACGAATGGAACCTATATGGTAAAGAGACTTGTGATGGTTAATAGGTCATGAGAAGTGACGGTTCACGGTTAACAGGCCGATGATCCCGAATCCATTTCGTATGCCAAGTAACTACAAGGATCTATGACTCGGGTCGAATTCTAGACGTAGAAGCGGACGGGAAAAAGGGATGCCTTGGTAAGGTTATCGATTAGCGAGATTCTTGAGTTAACAGGCTTAGGACTTATCCCATTGTGTATAGTGTGAGTTAACAGACTCACGAGTGTGGATCCATATAGTGTGCGTGAGTACTCAAAGTCACTTCCTTTTCCCATTTGACTTGAGTTAGGTGTGATAGACCCTTGTAGATCCGAGAGGACCTATAAGATAGGAACTCACTGAGATTTTATGTATCTCACCCCACGTTGTTGATTATTTTACAGGTACTACAGGTTTGGCGAAGGGTAAGGATAAAGTTGTTTGACCTTCCTTACTATCTTAGCCTTTTTGGGATGGCAAGACTTCCTTTGTGAAGATTATTTTGAGATCATTAGTTGATCTAGTTCTTAGTGTTGGAACATCTTGTATATATATAATGCCATAGTTTTGTATTAAGTTTTTGGGCATGTATATGTATAATGTGTTAACTAGGGACTTATTGTATTTCAGTACCAAAAACGTGAATTCATGTATGATATGGATGCTTTGATGTATTGTATTATATATGGGTGTTACAATTTATTTCATGAATTGACTAAAATTGGGGGACCGAAATTGTAATTTAGTCTTAGAATAAAAGTAAAATTAATTAAAAATAAGAAGTTGGAGAAATAAAAAGGGAGGGAAGAGAAAAGTTGGGGGATAAGTATTTTTTTTTTTGAAAAATAAGAAAGGGAGAGAAAAACCCAAGCAAACAAGTTGTGCAAGGAAGCACATTTAGAACTGTCAAAACAGACTACCCGACTTTAAACGGGTCGGCCCTGACGGATCTTGGGCTTTTTAGGGCTGGGCCAAAAAATCCTATTATAATACAGGCTAAAAAATTACTACTTGAGTCTGGCCATGTACAGGATTCGGGCTACCTGACCCTAAATAGGTTTTTTTAAAATTATTTTTATATAAAAATTAAAATAGAAACTCCATAGTATTTATTATAAATACAATAAAACTTATACTATTTTATTAGAACCTCTAATGTTGTATGAAATTTTATGTGAGTTTTCCTTTCCTTAAATTTTAATTGTCTTTTCCTTGATCCATAAATCCTAAGGAATTGATGATTAGTAGTTATTTTCGCAAGTAGGAAGGAATTAGCTCATCCCATTTGAAAACCCTCATATTACGAGAAATTTAGAATATGAAAATAAGGGATTAACTTATGATGGTACCTTGCTCTTGTTTAGGGCTGTTTAGTATTAAACTAGAATATTTATAGTTCAATTCTATGATGGTAAAAGCATAATTCGTACGACATACTTGTCATAAAACAAGTTGTATATTTTATTTTGAAACTTTGTTTCCGTTTCTGTTTTGATATCTAGAAATTATAATTAATTCCCTTAAGTTTTAATATAAAATTCATTGGGAGAGGAATAATAATGAGGTTTGAGCATGAACTTTAAGTGGGGTTTACAATTCATAAAAAATAACAGAATTTGGCTCTGTGGATTTTAGAATGAAAGTGGTAACTATATGGTTGTCTATATACATATATTGGTTAAATGAATGCATATGAGTAGTACTAGGTAAACCTCTTAAATACTTAATTTAAGTTAAGGAACAACTTAAAATTAGATGATAAAATGGTATAAATTGATGCTATCCTTGTTATGAGTTGAGTTTGTGCATGAAATTTTGTGATATGGCTGAATAGAAACCAATAGAACTAGAGTTAGAATACTCAAATCAAGATGCAATCAATTGCGTTTGAAAGAGGGTTTAAACAAACTTTAAAATGAATAGTTTCAGAATTTTATCATAAGTCTATAATATTTGGTGGTATTATGAAGTTAGACATTCTATTTTAGAGTTTATGAAAGAAATATTGTGATATGGATGAACCGAAACAAATAGAAATGAAGTTAGAATATTTAGATCGAGATGCAATCAATTGCGTTTGAAAGAGGATATAAAGAACCTTTAAACTGGAAAGTTTCATAATTTTATCATGAGTCTATAATATTTGGAGCTATTGTGAAGTTAGACATTTTGTTTTAGAACTTATGCTGAAATTGTTGTTATATGGTTGAATTGTAACGATCATAACTAGAGCTAGAAAAACTTCAGTTGAGATGCAATTAGAAGCGTTGAAAAGATAAGACATAAATCTTTCTTATGAGAATGAATACATGATGTTTATATGTGTAAATGATGTTGTGAATATGATAATGCCTCATGATGTTTATATGTGTAAACGATATTGTGAATATGGTAATATGTTCAAACTGCAGTATAGCGGCAAAAAGCAAAAGATTTGGAAGAATTCTCTCCAGGTTTTTATCGTTTGCACAGGGATCGGTGCGAGGGAAAAAATGTCGTTCAACAGTCTCTACGTTCCTAAGCTTGGTTTGAATGACGCGAAAAGTAAAGGATAAAAACAAGTAAATAAAGTACGAGAAATAAGTCTTCAGGAATTGTATTTCATTTTACCCATCAAGTACTAAAAAATCTATTAATCATTTGTACGTAACCTAAAACACTCATCAATATCATCATGTATCGCTCACATCATCCTTCATGTCTGAAGCACCGACGAGAGTTCTACCATATTGTCTCATCGATGATGTCTCACGCAACTACACAACACGAAGCATTAATAATCGATACCCAAGTGAATGTCAAACCTAAATCTATGTCTAGAGTTTAGAATCTAACAGATTTTCATCCTAGTTCCGGATCTGAAGAGTTTATGTCTGTAGCAGTTCAAATCCAAATATAAAGCAAGCAAACAAAGATGACATCGATATAGATTTGCAAAAGAGATTTTATACAACGATCATTAAATATACATACAATCAAGATAAAATTACATAGAACACCCTAACAAATATAAAATACAAAGAAAAGAGCGAAACTAAACCGGTGATTCTCGAGGTGTCAATACGATTATCAAAAATCCAACTCCGGATCGTCAAGATGCAGCTTCTATTGTTGTTACTGAGCTTATTTATACAAAGAATGCTGGTGATGAAGTTGGGAGCAAAAAATCCCCAAAACCATGCCCTAAAAATATGAATGAATGATATTTATACAAACTGAAAAATTGCAGGCCCGCTAAGTGCACCCAGATCGCGCTAAGCGTAATCTCACTTAAAGTACCATCAAACTGCTTTATAGCGCGCTAAGCGCAGTTAGAAACCCAAAAATGGTTGCTTCTACCAACCAATTCTCCTAGCGCGCTCCCACTCCCGCTAATTGCAAATGACAAGTTATTGTTGGTCAAAACTGCATCTTGAAGTCCTCTCTTTTGGATCTAATGGATCAATGCTTCAACCATGCATTATTACCTACAAAAATAGATGAAAAACTATCAAATACTGATATGTACACGATAACAGAATATATACAACAATATGTAAATTATACAAAATGTATGCAAAAAGTGGGGATTATTAACGGAAAACAAACAAATGAAGTCGTTGAGTGCTAATTATTCACACTCAAAATAACAATAATTTAACACTCAACATAATACCTCATGATGCTTAAATGTGTAAATGATATTGTGAAATACGACAATATGTCACAATGTTTAACTGTGTAAATGATGTTATGAACGTGGTAACATCCTTACAAAGTTTATATGTAGGAATGATATTGTGTGAAATATCTATTATGTAAAGTTGTCAATATTTAGGACTTTAGTCTGATGTCTTGATAATATGTATATGAGTTAAGTTGTTGAGGTTAGCACGCAAATGCGATGTTGATGTGATATAATAGTGTATTATGAGTGACCGTGTTAATACTTTGAGGTTCGATAAGAACCAATGTTGATTAGTTTAGGTTCATAAAAATCGGTGTTGATTTGTTTAGATTCAGAAGAACCAAGGTTGATTTGTTTAGGTTTAGAAGAACAAGTGTTGATTTTTTTTAGGTTCAGAAGAACCAGTGTGGATTTTGTTATGTTCGCAAGAGCCAATGTTTTAGCCTAATTGGCGTGTGTTATTAGGTTCACAAGAACTAGTGTTATCCTTAACCGACGATGTTAAATATTGGTGTTGAAGGATCAGATAGAGATTTCATTTGTTTAAAGAATCATGCATCATGTATTTCGAAGGTAGGTTGGGACTTTGGTCCGACTTTAGGACTATGGTCGGGTGTTTTAAGACTTCAGTCCGGTCATTTAAAATTTAAGTAAAATAACTTTGAATTTGATGATTGTACCACATACATGCAAGTAGAGGAGATGAGCGTTGCATATTATCCTTGTATATGTCTAAAATATTGTGTGATTATGACTGATGGTATATATATATATATATATATATATATATATATATATATAAAATGTGAATAGAGGTTACATGTAAGTTGTGAGATGCTAATTGATGTTATATGTATATATGTAAAATGTGACTTGAGGTCATATGCTTATTGCAAAAGGTTAAATCAGGTCATATGTATGATGTGGACTATGAATTAAATTTATTTGATTATTATGAGATGCATAATAATGTCGTATGTTTACGGCGAAGGATTATGTGATGCTATAAGTATAACGTGAACGATAGGTGACCGTATAAAATGGCATGATAATTATACATCTCTTATTTTTTCTAACCTTAATATATGCATACCATTGATAATTTATAGAATGTATTCTCACCCATTTTGTTTCTATGTTCCTCTATGTGAACCCCTGTGCAGATTATTCTCAGGTTGAGACTGATGAATGATTATTGTTGTTGTCTATGGAAGATGGTGTATATGACCACTGACTTCTGTAGTTGCTTCTATGTTTCGCCGAACCTTAAGTCGGTTATTATTTTATTTTGGAATAATAGCTCTGATATTGTAACATTGGGGTTGTGATTGTTTTTCTATGTTCTCTACTTTGTTTTAAGTAGAAAAACTGTTCCTTTATTTTATGTTTTGGATTTCAATTCTATTTCGAAATAAAAGATTGAGTATTATGTTGGTGTGACACCTTTGTTTTATTTCCTTACATTTCACAATGATTTTATAAAGAAATAAAACAAATTTATATCGGGTTTAGGATGTTACATAGTTGGTATGTGAGCAGGTTAATCCATCTGACCTTAGGTGTGAAATTTTTTTTATACCATGGTGTGCGACATGTGTGTTAACATTGTCGATACTTTATTCTCTTAAATCGCTATTTGATTTACTGTTTACAAGTGGTCAACTTGTCTATGACTAGCTGTCCAAGAAGAGATGGCTAATGTTGTGGTCCAAGCTACTCATGTTTTTCAAACTGCTCAGATTTAGATCTAAGAGATTGAGAAAATTTTCAGGATAATATTTTTACACTGATGCATGGAAGGTGTTTTTTGGGCTTCATACATAATCTGAAGAAGTTGAGTACTAGTGGGAAAATGTTCACCAAAGATTGGAATCCGCCGGTACTACTATTACTTGGAATAATTTTATGAAAGAGTTTTTGGACAAGTATTTTTCAACAGATGTTCGTAACCGTAAGGAGATTGAATTCTTGGAGGTGAAATAGAGTAACACGTTTGTGGCTGAATATGTAGCCAAGTTCGAAGAGTTGTCCAGTTTCTGTCCTCACTATAAAGGTGGGGATGATGAAGGTTCCATTTTGCCGAAAAATATTTTTAATGATGCGTCTCTGTAATAACCCTTAATTTAAAAGTTAGTGTTTTTGCACTCAGTGAGGTTTATAGATGATG
The DNA here is from genome assembly GCA_022829125.1 of Lathyrus tuberosus. Classification (NCBI taxonomy): domain Eukaryota; kingdom Viridiplantae; phylum Streptophyta; class Magnoliopsida; order Fabales; family Fabaceae; genus Lathyrus; species Lathyrus tuberosus. The sequence continues at coordinate 160,027 of JALAZF010001040.1, forward strand.
CATCTCAAAATGGGGTTTAATTGATATACCTCGCGCCAAGACCTCCCACCTTACCTCCTCCATTTCTAAACTTTCACAAACCCTTCAAATTCATAGTTGGTGAGAAAGAACCGAAAAAGGTTATTTTTCAATGTTTAACACTACTTCAACTGCATTATAATCAATCATAGTAGATTCCATTAACTCCATTCAAGCTTACACACAAGAAATATCTCAACCGGTAAGTTTCTCATTTTGTTTCCATTTTTGAGTTATTATGCATGTACTAGGTAAAATAGGTTGTGTAAAATGCATTAGTTTATAGTTACATTCAAAATAGGTACTTTGTTTATACAAGCATATGAATTTGTTGGTGTTTAGAGCATTGTTTGCAAATTTATGTTATCGTACATTTTTACGGAGATACATCTCCAATTTTTTTTTTTGGAATTTTGTCTTTCCAGTTTTACAAAAATGCATCTCCCGATTTGTCTAGATTTCTTCTTCTTCTATTTTATGGATATGCATCTCCAAAATTTACTTGCCTTGATTTTCATATTATTTCCTGTTTTATATTATAGGAACAATGGTTAATAACCAAGACAGGTCAATGCATGATCTTGTATCCTAACATAAGTCTGTTCGTAGGGAGAGGGCAGAGCACTCAAGGCCACGAGTTAGTGCTAGTTTGTTTGACGCGGGAGCACGAAATGCCATGGGGTGTCAGCGGCAGAGGAGAAGCATGATGGTTAGAAATATCCAGTAGTTTATTTATTTGTATTTTGATAACAATTGTATTGTGGTAACATTTAGATTATATATCGTGATAACCTTTGGATTTGTATTAATGTTTGAATTTATATAAGACATCTTTGAACTACATCAGTATAATTAACATAGAGTTAATATATCCTTAGTATAATCATTATTAGTATTATCATCATTGGACACAAAATATCAATTAAGAATACTTGTTGTCTAGTCAAAATCCGTCAAATATTTTCAGGAGTTATTCTTGAGATACATTTATAAAATCACCCTTGAAAAATTTACGAAAATGCATCTTGAATTTATATTTTGAATAATTTTAATTGAATAATTCACTTATAAAATATTGTGTAAATTTAGATGTGTTCGAATATGCATTCCCAAAATTAAAAAAAAAAAGACAAATTTGAATTTATAATTTATTTAGTCTTACCTTATAGGATAGGATGCATAAAATAACACCCAACAAAAATTGGGTTGAAAAAAAACCCTAAGCTCATTTCTTAAAGGAGATGAGGCGTATTTGATGAAATTGTTTCAATTAAAAAAAAATAAAGGACCAAACGTAAATGTTATAGTAGCATTTATTTAGGAAGAGTACAAAGACATTTAATTGTAAGTGAATAAACTTTAGAGTTCATTTATTAGGTAGTGTGGCGCGTGAGATTCGTGGCAAAAACAGTGAAGGTAGACGAGCCAAAATGCAACCCAGAGAGGTTCTCTGGAACTGACAGCTGCAACCCCACCCGGTTACCATGAGCGTAACGCACGCGCATTTGAAGGGCGTGATACATGTCTCTATTTGTACCATCTTAACAATAACAAATATTCCATTCTGAGTGCTCTCCCCAATCTCAAATCTCATTCCCTTCACAAACTCTCTCAACCCACAACAAACTTGTTCTTTGGCACTTGTATTAATTGCTTCTCTCTCTGATGCGTAAGTAGTTATTTTCATATGATTTTGTTCCTTTCGTCGCATCCCAATATGTATATTCCTATGATTGTTTTTTCTTTCATTTATTGGTTGTTGCAGTTACAGCCCCAAATATGGAGGCCATTACTGCTTCCTTAGAGAGGTCTCTTCAAAACTGTTCCCTAAACCACAACAACCACCACCACCATGACCAGAACGGAAGGAGGGAAGAAGACGAGGGTTCCGCCACCACAGATGCAGCGGCCGCAGGAGAAGGAGGCGGCATAGGAATCTCATCCAGCAGCTCAGAAGATAATCAGCACATCTCCAACAACAACTCCGACACCACGTTAGAGCTCAACTCCCACATCTCCCTCCCTTACCATTGGGAACAATGCTTAGACTTAAAGGTTCTTATCATCTTTTATTTTGCATGATGAAACTGGATCTTTTGTTCTTTGTTCTTTGTTCTTCTTTTTGTTTTTGTTTTTTGTTTTTGATTTAATTAATTAATTAATTAAACCTGTACTATATCCAATTCCAATATATGCTTTCTTTCTAATTCCAACAATAGAACAGCACTGAGAGCACGCTAGCTACAGTAACAGACAAAAAACCCTAGAAATAAAAGTAGCAGTGTTTAGCTTTTTATATTTATAATAATATTCTCGTTTAACTTTTTCTTTATAGGGGAAGGTGCAACTTTCCTTGGTTTCTCTTGTTTTTCTACTGGGTCTCGATTTTCTCTTCAATGAAAATTTGTAAATGAGTTAATTTTATTTAGGTAATTTCAATTTGATGTTTCTTTGACTAATCTTTGCAGACGGGGGAGATTTATTACTTAAACTGGAGGAACGGGATGAAAGCAAAGGAGGATCCAAGAAGGGCATCAGAAAGAGAAAGGGATTGTGAAGAACAAGAGTTGGAATCAGAGGATGAAGAAGAAGAGAGTTTGTATGAAGATAGTGAAGAATGTTCATCGGAGTGTTCAACGACTGAGAGAGGAGAGGTAATAGAGAAAGAGAATGTTCTGGTAGTGGCTGGATGCAAGAGCTGTTTGATGTATTTCATGGTGCCTAAACATGTTGAAGACTGCCCAAAATGTAATGGTCAACTTCTCCACTTTGATCGATCCGAAAATTGCTCCCCTTGATTAATTCAACTTTTTTTTTTTTTTCATTTTTTATTTCATTTTGTCTGTTACTATGAACTTTTTTCTTTATTATTAGTAATTATTAATATTTTGAGAGCCATCAAATTGCAGACAAAAGTTTCAACCATTAGGTTTCCAAAAAATATTTTGGATGGAAATATTTATCTTTTGGTCAAGAGACATTTCAATTTTGAAAAAAAAAGAAAAGTAGAGATGTTTTCTCTTGTGTGGCTTTCCAGAGTAGGCTTGCAGTATTATAATGTTGTTAATATGATGGGGTTTTCTCGGTCCTCCATAAAAAAAATGAACATATATTCGGTCAAGTTATACAGGGCCTGCCAGTAAAGTCAGTTTTAGAAGAACGAAAGAATAATATTTGTAATGATTGCGACGTGTATCGTGCGAGCCTTTAGTATTTATAAAAGAATATCATTATTTTAATTTAAATGTAAATCTAATACTCAATGTGCATGCTTATTTTTTTATTTTTTTATTTTTTTAATTTTTATAAATATTTTAGATGTGTTTAAAAGATTATATTTATAATTCTGGAAATATTATTCTCTTGGAATATAAATATCAGAAATTTTATTTTTGTCTAGTTGAAGTTTTTGAAATATTTATAAAATATATTATTTTAATTTAATTTAAAATAAATGAATAAAAGAGTTAAAATAATTTACGATGAAAGGTTATAGATGATGATTTTTATTCAATAAGAACGTAAGTTTTTATATAAGAATAAAAAAGTAATACATTTATAAATAAATTACATTCTCAAATATAAAAGATATTTGGATATAATTTAATAAAATTTAAAATAAATGAGATATAATTTTCAAACTCACATATTTTTATAAATAAAATTTAGGGTTAAATATGTTAGGGGTCCTCATAAATATGTCAACATTCAATTTTAATTTCTATAATTTTTTTTCTAAACAATGATCCTCACAAGTTTTTCGTCTCTAAATGTGGTCCATCTTATTATTCTTCACGAACGGAAGCTTATTTGGAATGACAAGTGTGTATTTTTTATTGACCCGTCATATTTGTCTCAAATTAATTATTTTTTTATAAGAAAACCAAGCCAAACGCATGAACCCTGTTCTTTTTCAGATCCCCTTCTTCTTATTCTTCGTCTCCCTCCCTCACTTTTGTCTCCCCCCTCGCTCACCTTTTTTAGATCCCCTGCTTCTTTTTATTCTTCGTCTCCCCCTTCTCCCTCTCTGATATCATGCCATCTTCATCAAGGCGAAGCAAGTCCGTGTCGTACCATTCCACGAGTGTGAGCAACCGTGAAGTGAGAATGTGTGAGTGTAATGGTCCTATGATTTCATACATGTGCAAGAACAGAATAAATGGAGAATATTTTGGAGATGTCCGTTTTAGAAAAATGAGGATACTTGCAATTTATTCAATTGGGATGATGATATTGCACAAGGAAATGATGATCATCAATGTGTAGATGCAGAATGAAGCAAAGATGAGAGCAAGGTGCGGGAGATGCAAGCTGTTGAAATTTTGAAGGAGCTATATGAATCTGCAATGAAGAAGAACAAGAGGTTGAAGATGAAGATCAAGTAAGAGGCATTTTGAGGAAAGGTGAAGACAATTTGTGTTGTATTTTCCTTCTTGGTCAATATGTACTTGTTAATTAGGTGTAAATGTTGAAATGATATATGTCTGTAATGTTGTCTCATTGATTTTGTAATGTTGAATTGGTATGAACTATAATTTGGTGTAATTGTTTTTGTAATGGTTAATTGGTATGACCTATAATTTAGTTTAAATAATTTGGTTTAGTTATAACCTTTAATCTTGACACAATATGACCTATAATATTCACACATGTGACCTATAATTTAGACATAACCTATTGTATAATTTTGACACAAGGTGACCTATAATTTAGACATAATCTGATGTTTAATTTTCACACAAGGTGACACATAATTTTAACATAAACTGACCTATAATATTGACATAATCTGACCTATAATTTTGACATAATCTGATCTATAATTTTCACACAATGTGATCTATAATTTTCACACAATGAGATATATAATTTTGACATAAAAATTCAAATAGATTTCACCAAAATAATTGTTACATAGCAAAATAGATTTCACCAAAACAGATCTCACACAATGTGAGTTACATCAGTACATTACATAGCAAAATAATTGTTGAAGCATTTCAAAATAGTAATCGATCCATATTTATTACAGTACATATGAGTTATCAAAAACATAAACAAAACATAAATATCAAAGCATAAACTACATATTCACTGAGTTAGCCCCTTGTAAATTGTTGCCCAAGTTTTCGAGATCCTTCCACAACCAACAAATTCTTCTGTGTTTTCCTCTTCAGTTATCACCAATAGCTCATCAGGTTTCTTACCAGGGCTAGATACATTCTTTATTTTTAAGGTCCTCATCCTTTCACTATGTCTTTTTTTAGCTGCCACATCAAATTTTGTCTTGCACTTGCTCTGTGTTTTAATTTTGACTGGTTCACTGCAACTTGGCTTTAAAAGATTTGTTCTAATACCAGAGGCTTTGAAAGGTTTGTTCATGCACACTTTTGGTTGTTTACCAAAGAAAACCTTGACACCACTTGGCTTTGGTTCAGTTGCTTTGAGAGGTGATTTGTCAACACTCAAAGGCTTAATGTCCAAGACATCATCATCCCCCAGTAATGCAGCCAAAGTCTAAGCATCCAAATCATAGAACTTATACAAACTTGAATAATGTGTAGGTTGGTTAGTGACAGTTGGCTCCTTGACAGTTGCATCATTAGCATTTGGCTCCTTGACAGTTGCATCATTAACATTTGGCTCCTTAATAGTTGCATCATTAACAGCTGCATCTTTGACATTTTAACGAGTCGAGTTTGAGCTAAAAAAAGTTCGTATCGAACCCGAGCCGAGATTTGAGTTGAACCAATTTTTAACGAGTCGAACTGAACTAAGATGAGTTCGACTCAACTCGACTCATTTCCAGCCCTAATAGTTAGTTAACTTCAAAGCTTCCTTTATATAATGGTATATATTTTATTATATTTTGTATTTTGAGAAAAACTTGCATGGAAACGCACCTAAATCCTTATTGTTAGGAACAACCAATGAAAAGAGAGAAATTTTTTAATTTATTATAAATTTAATTTCGTTTTTAATTGGAATCATGGGTGGTGGTTATTATGCAGGAGAGAGAAAATATTATTTTTTATTTTTAATTAATAAAAAAATTGTTATTGATTGTTTGTAAATACACGTGTTATGTTTGTTCCTATGCAAGTATTTTTCTTGTATTTTAGGTTGAAATATTTTTATTAATTTAAGTTTAAAAAAAACATTAAGTCTATTATCTATATATTAATGTTGAGTAGACCTCAATCTTTGACCAAAACCCTCATCAGAGTCATAACTAATTTCTTATATTAATCATTTGATTCACCATAGAATTAGATTCTCTTCCTAGAGAGAATGTTTTCATAGTGACAAAAGGCCTCTTTCAGGATTCTGCCTATGAGTAATTGTTGGCTTTCTAATGCACCGTTTATTCACTATTATTAAATATATTTTTCGCAACACTATATTACAATGCTCTTCATATTAACTGTGTTAATAATTTTTTTTGGACTTTTTGTTGTATTTATTAAAAGACATTTCATTACAGTTATACTTAACCACCATAGTAAAATATACTTAGAATAAAAGGGTTCGAATCTCAGCAACAATAATTATAATATGACAGATAAAGTTATATTAAAAAATAAGTTATATGTTCAATTGTAGACAAGAATTATTTAACCCGTTATCTACATTTCTCCCTTTAACCGTTACAATTTGGTTTAATGCGTCTAGTTCTTCAATCTCCACTTTCTCGACCTCTAACTTTGTTTGCAAAGTAAATAATATTTTGTAAAATAAATAAGAGGTTAAGGAAAGGAAGGTTGAAGAACTACGAGCATTAAACCATTTTTCCAACCGTTATGAAATGTCTTTTACGTAGTAGTGATTGTTTATGTCGTCTTAATTTCGTGGTGGTAATAGTGACGGTCTAGAAGTTTTTGGTTACGGTACATGTTTCCAAAACTTGAGAAACTACTCCCTCCGATCACTATTATAAGCAAAAAAGAAAACCTTAAATCTTGGTCACTATTATAAATAAAAGTCATTAAATTTTAGACTAATTAATACTTGTATTACTATTATACCCTTAATTTAATTCAAAAGCATTTAATGTTAAAAGTTGATTCATCAAATAAACTAAGGATATTATCGTAAATTTTATTTTGATTGTACATGAAATCAAGAAAATTAATTACACTTAACTAACTTTCTTAATACATGTGAAAGTAATTATTTTGACTTATAATTGTGACCGGAAGGAGTACCTTTGTTAATTACTTCTTTTATGAAACTTTGATAGCTTACAAGGAGCATCTACATTATTACATTATTTCAAAAGTAACACAAAACTTAACCGAAAATGTTAAAAAATTTAAGTATCTAAATCCTTTTATTTATAAAGTATTGAACTTATATTTTTCTAAACAATGTGTGATTTTTAACTCAGATTTGCATCTTAACCAACTCTTATTCATGCAGGGCGATATAAGGAAGGAGATAGCGTTATATTGAGGATGGTGGGTTTTTTATTTTTAGAGATTGGATGATATAGAATAAGGTTATGGACATGGATTTAGTTCTAAGAATAAAAAATAATGAAGGATGAAGAAGCATATTAGTGTTTTATTTATGGATAAAATATATCAGGGTAAGGAGATAAGTAGAATTTAAATTCACATTAGTTAATGTTAATAATGATTTCAAGGTGAATATTTTAGCACAAATTTACAATTATTAATTAGGACCAACAATCTAATCAATTTAATTAGTTAGTTATTTTATATATATATAATTTAGCTAATAATATCTAAATTTGAATTACAGTTCTAACACTTCATCTTAATTCAAAGTCTATGCACTTATTAAATTGAACATGTTGTTCATCTCTTTGAACTTTTAAATCTAGAGTAGTTATTTTTTTTTCTACTATGGAGTGACGACCAATTTTTCATGATTTGGCTATCAAAGAATTCATTTGTAGATTGGTATTTCTTCATAGAAATCTTTGACGACCTTTGTTATTGTCCTATCTCACGAAGTTTTACTTGGATGACCTGACTAGAGATCTTCCTCATATAATACCTGCATGAAGAAGGTTAAAGACAACTTTGAATTCTTATAACAGACAGACTAACAACTTAGAACATCCTCCTTTTTTTTCTTCATTTAATTATGAAAATAACTATGATTTGAATTGCAAGTCTATGAATGGAGGTGAGTACTTCGAACAACTGGGTAATGCGTCCCATATTTAAAGATATTCAGAATGAGAATATGAATACACCCTCTCACTCTTCCCCATTTCTCAAGGCTCATGGTGCACCATTCACATCGTATTTATAAAGTATTTTTGGTTTATTTGGAGAGAAAAAAACATTTAGTCTTGTTGTGACATAAGGAAAAGACTGAATATGATGCCAAGGATCAGATGAAATACCAAGATAATTGCAAGTTCATTTTATGCAGTACCAAAAGAGTATTAAAACATGTAATTTCATCTTAGAGAGTCCGCTCGTTATAACAGAACCGGTTTGCAACAGCTAGTCCGTTCGGTTCACGATTTGCGATTCACTTTCTCATGTTTCGGTTCAGAACTTGTTCGGTTTCGGATTCAAAATTTCAGTTTGGTTCAGCGTTTGCATTCGAATCAGAATTTGTGTTTTGCCTCAATATTCTTTCGGATTGGCTCTCGTGTTTTGGTTCATTAAGGTTTAGCACTGATTTTGCGTTGTTTCGGTCTAGCATTTGATTGGGTTCGGATTCATTTTGGTTCAGAATTTCACGGTTCAACACCGGTTCTTTTTGCGATTCAGCTTTCGACTTAATATAGTAAGCGCAAATTACATAACGACTATGTTTCAATTCTTAATTTTTGCTTACATTTCTCACTCTTACGGTTTCGACATAATTACAAGTTCGAATTACATGCGATTCAGAGCTTGTTTTGATGCAAACTTTTATTCGAACACAACAAACAACAAGCATATAACTCTATAATGATAAATGAGATGAGAATTTGCTGCTGAAATTGAAGAAAAATATAGATTTTGCTATTGCACGCAAGGTGCTCAATAGAATGTTTCAATCAATTTAGAAGTGGTAATGTAAAATGTAGAAAAGAGAGGTGAAATATCTTACCGACAGAGCAGAGGTTTGCCACAGTTAGTGTTGAGAATCGCCGACAAATTTACCGACGAGAAACTCGGAATACTTCAAAGTAAACTCTTTTAATTCAATTAATTTCCAAGCTCTTGATGAACATATGATTGTGAATGGTAATGATTATTCTTGAATGGAAAGTCTTGGTGAATTATTTTTGAATATTGATGATGCTTGAAGCTTTGTTGAATTAAACTTTAGATGATGAATACATTGATGAATTTTTGGTTGATGAATATAGGATAGAAAGTTTGAATCTTTGATGAATGTTGATCAAAGCCCTTGAATTTTTGATAGAACTAATTGAAGAGTGCTAAATTGTTGTAAACTTGAGTGTGAATAATTAACACTCGTCGACTTAATTTGTTTACTTTTTGTCAATAAACCTCAACTTATATGTAAAAAATATGTAAATATTGTGTATATCGTGCGTTATTGTGTAAACATCATTCATTTTTTATTATTTTTATATCTTATAGAGCATTATTTGGTCATTGTCTTATAGAGCATTTAATAAGCTTTCCAACGTTTCTAACCGTGCGTAAATTGGAGTTACGGTTCTCAAATTATGGTCGAAACAAGAGCTAATTTTTCTCATATTTGTCATGGTCGCCGAGTGAGCCAGGGGCAACCCAGAGGCGTGTAAAAGCACTGAAGAGGCAGTAGCAAAGGATACCATGGTCGTTTGGCGAGCCCTAGGTCACTGGGCGATGGCGGGATTTCAATTTTGCTTATAAATTAATTTTTACAACATTTTTAGGCATGGTTTTGGGAACTTTTAACCCCAACTCCATCAACAAAATTCTTTGTGTAGAGTAGCTTAGAAACAACATTAAAAGTTGCATCTTGACGATCCGGAGCTGGATTTGTGATAATCGTCCTGACATCGCGGGAGTTACCGGTTCAGTTTCGCTATTCTCTTTATATTTTCAATTTGTTGGGATTGTATGTAAGTTTACTTTGATAGTATGTATTTTTAATGATCATAGCGTTGTATACAATCTATTTTATAAATCTATATCGATGTCATCTTTGTTTGCTTGCTTTATGTTTGGATTTGAACCATTATAGACATATACTCTTCAAATCTAGAACTAGGATGAACATTTGTTAGATTCTAAACTCTAGACATAGATTTAGATTTAACATCCGCGTGAGTATCATTTCTTAGTGCTGCATGTTGTTTGATAGGCTGAGAGATCGTCGATTAGACAATATGGTAGAATTCTCGTCGGCGTGGCAGACATGCACGCTGATGTGAGCGATACGTGATAATATTGATGAGTGCTTTAGGTTGCGTACAACTGATTGGTAAATTTGTGTATTAGATAGGTGGATGAAATGCATTCCTGACGAGTTCTCTACCATACTTAATTTACTTGTTCATATGTTTTACTTTCCGCTTTTTACTCTTTTAAACCATTCAATCCAAGCTTAGAGACGTAAAAACCGTTGAACGACATTCTTTCCCTCGCACCGATCCCTGTGGAGACTACAAAACCCAGTTCTTCCAAATCTTTTGCTTCTTGCCGCTATACTGCAATTCGAACAAAATGACGTTTTTGCCGGTGATTGGTGTTTATATGTACATAATTGTCTATATTGTGTATATGCTTGTATAGATACTTATTTTGCTTTTGTTTTCCATCCTTGTATATAATTATTTTCCATACTTGTTTATGTTTGTGTGCCATACTTGTTTATACTTATGTTCCATACTTGTTTTCCATACAAACTTGTTTATATGTGTTTTCCATAGCGTTTGTGTGAGTGTTTGTACATGTGTGTTTTCCATTATGTTTGTTCAAGTGTTGTATATATTTTGTTCCCGTAACGTTTATTCAAGTGTTTGGTTAGGACACTTTATTTAGGTTTGCGCTTAGAAGAAAAGTATCAGGATGTCTGTGAGGAAGTTATTAGCCAAGTACAATAAATTCGTCGAGCTAACTACGTGAAACAAGCGCTTGTTGGGAGGCAACCCTAGGTTGTTAGAAATTTTTGTGTTTGTTCTCAAGTTTTTTTTATTAGCTTGAGGATGCATTTTGTGATTGTTCAAGTTTGAGTGTTTCAACAAGAAAATGTGTGGTGGTAATAAGAGCTTGAAAGAAAGTTGCATTGTCAAGGTATATGTTTATTGCTTTCTACAACATAGCATGTTTATGAACCTTAGGCTTTGTACAATTAACATGTCATTCATTCTCTAGCAATTTTTGTTCATTTATGAATCACTTTAATTCATAGCCAAATGTGAGGAAATCGTCCATTGTTTACTAAATGCACAGGAGACCAACATCTTTATTGAACTCGTTTGACTTATGTTTAATCTTGTATTTTTGTTTATTATATGAAAGCAAGAATAGGATCAAGGCATTTTGTTTGATTTTGAGCACAACCACTTGACCAAACAGTCAATCTACCTTGTGAGTGAGTGAAAAATTTCTTACCCCCCTTTGAGCCTTTTTTAGAATCCATGTTAGTGTTGAGCTCATTTTTGTATGGATTTTGAATTTTTCTTGAACCCCCAACCATTAATTGTGGTTTGAATTTTTACCCTTGCCTTAATACGTTTGGGAGCATTCACATCGCATTGCTTGGTTGTATGCAAGTTGGGGAGAAAAGTTTGGTTGCTATGCGGTTGAGAAAGAAAAAGAGTGAAAAAGAAAGAAAATAGCGAAAAAGAAAATAAAGAGAAAAAGCATTAAAAAAGAAAAAGAAAAGCAAAAAAATTGTGCTAATAATTTATGTGAAATGGTGTAACAATTGGGAAAATAGAAAAAGGTGAAGGAAATTTGTGAATGCTTGAGATTATGAGAAATGATCACTCTTATTTGATTAGGCAAGTTTTTTTTTTCCATTTAACTTTAGAAATTGATCTTTCCTTGTTAGCCAAGCCACATTACAACCCTCGAAAGCCCCTGTGATTCTTGCTTTTGTACTTTTGATATGTTTTGCTTGATGAATGCATAAGTTAAATTGATGTTTGCATAATTGTTGGGTGTGAGTTAAATCCCTCATATTTATTCTTCATCACTTGGTGAAGTTGTGTGTTAGGTGTGATTTACTTTTGAAAAATTTGTTGCGTTAGAATGTTTGACATGTGTTTTGTGCTCAGACTTTGTTTCATATTCGTTGCGTCGTTGTATATTAATGGTAGGCAATTCTTTGTTTGTACTTTGGATAATTAGACCATACATTTGTTTATGTTTGTAAAAACTTGTTAAGCATAAATTCTTGGCGATTGCTTTTGCTCTTTAGGTTGATTGATTATTGTTTGAGGATAAACAAGTCTAAGTCGGGGAGAGTTTGTTGAGTGCTAATTATTGTGAATTTGAGTGTGAATAATTAGCACTCATCGACTTAATTCGTTTTCTTTTCGTCAATCTCAACTTATATGTAAATATGTACATATTGTGTATACCATGCGTTATTCTGTAAATATCATTTATTTTGATTGTTTTTATCTCTTTTTGTAGGCATTCCGACTGATATTTAGTCATTGTGTTATAGAGCATTGAATAAGCTTTCCAACACTTCTGACCATGCGTAAATTGGAGTTACGGTTCTCAAATTATGGTTGAAACAAGAGCTAATTTGTCTCATATCTGTCATGGTTGTTAGGCGAGCCACGGGCGACCCAGAGACATGGAAAAGCACTGTAGAGGTAGTAGCAAAGGCTACCATGGTCGCCGGGAGAGCCCTAGGTCACTGGGCGACGACGGGATTTCAATTTTGCTTATAAATTCATTTTTAAAACATTTTTAGGCATGGTTTTGGGAAATTTTAACCCCAACTCCATCAACCAAATTCTTTGTGTAAAGTAGCTCATAAACAACATTAGAAGCTGTATCTTTACGATCTGGAGTTGGATTTGTGATAATCGTCCTGACACTGCGAGAGTTACCAGTTCAGTTTTGCTCTTCTCTTTGTATTTTACAAATCTATGTCAATGTCATCTTTGTTTGCTTGCTTTATGTGTAGATTCGAACCGTTATAGACATATACTCTTTAGATCTGGAACTAGGATGAACATCTGTTAGATTCTAAACTCTAGACATAGATTTAGATTTAACATTCGCGTGAGTATCGATTCTTAATGCTCCATGTTGTTTGATAGGCTGAGAGATCGTCGATTAGACAATACGGTAGAACTCTCGTCGACGTGGCAGACATGCACGCTGATGTAAGCGATACGTAATGATATTGATGAGTGTTTTGGGTTGCGTACAACTGATTGGTAAATTTGTGCATTATATAGGTGGATGAAATGCATTCCTGGCGAGTTCTCTACCATACTTTATTTACTTGTTCATATGTTTTACTTTCCGTTTTTTACTCTTTTAAACTATTCAATCCAAGCTTAGAGACATAGAAACCGTGGAACGACATTCTTTCCCTTGCACCGATCCCTGTGGAGACTATAAAACCCAGAGGGAATTCTTCCAAATCTTTTGCTTTTTGTCGCTATAGTGCAGTTTGAACACTAATGATGAATTTTGTGAATGGTGCTGGAAATGTTGCATTTTGGAAGAGTTTAAAATGGCGATGGTTATGGAAAAATGGCAGATGTTTATGCTCAATTGAATGAAGTTTCAAGTGATGAAACTCCATCAACTTGGTTTATGATCTTTAGGTGATGGTGAGGAATTTTTACATAATAACTTTACTATGAATTCATGGTTAAAGAATGATGACAAATAGTAGATTTTTATAGTTTTTCAAAGGGAGGGGGTGATTATGGATGGAATGATTCTGGCCCTGGGATAGTGATCCTAGGGAGAATCTTATCAAGGGTTGAGAATACTCCCTAAAATGATAGTTAGGATTTGTGTTAGTTTGAAAGTTAGTAGTTGGTTAAGCTTTGATTTGACCTAGGTAGTTTAAGGGTAATGAAGTAATTGAGGGTTTTGTGAGGAATGAGGTAGTTAGAGGTAGAAGTGTTGGAATTTTGAAGAAGTACCAAGTTAGGATGTAAGGCTAAAGGTCATTAGTGACAAACTTGAATTTAAATACTTTGGCTTGATTCTTTTGACTATTTCTTTTTGATGAATTAATCATGGATGAAAGTTGTAGGATTAAGCATTTCCATGGCCATTGAAAAGTGATTTTACATGTTGAAAATTGGACTTTTGAATGGTGTAAACTCATAAAATTGCTTTGAAAAACATTTAAGAAACCATAATTTCATTTAGCAAAAATGCAGAATATTCCATTTGTTACTTGAGTTTTTCATGACTTTTCCATGACTTTTTTATAATTTAACTCCATGATATGGTAGCTTAACTTGATCATCATTTTTCCTTGTAGCAAAGAAATCATTATACTGGAAGAGTAAGCTAAGGACAATAATGAATACATGAAGAAAAACCATGGAAATGTAACCTTGAAGGATAGAAGACTTGTTGAAATGCTACATGTAACATAATCTTGAACACTTGGGTTTTCCAATGAATGATGATGACCCTTTGGTCAAATCTTTGTAGAATAGCTCTAGGAAAATTCAGAAGCCAAAATCTAGTCAATGGTCAACAGTTGTCCAAAAGTCAATCGTTGACTAAAAGTCAACTATACCAAAGTTTTGCAGTTTTTTCTTTTAATTGACCGTTTTCCTTGTAATAAAACTTGTGATGTTTGTAATGTATTTCAATTACTTATGAATGAAAATATTCCCTTTCTTTCAAAAAAGTTAACAAAAGTTAAAGCATGGTCAAAGTAAAAATAATAAGGAAATACTCAATAATGATTAATGTTCATAACGATTCAAAGTCAGTAACATCAAATCAATGACGAAAAGATAATAATAATTAAAAGTCAATGGTAATGATAAAGTCAACAATTATGATAAAAGTCAACGTGTGGAAAAAGTCGACAGTAATGGTAAAAGTCAACATTGGCCAAAACATGGTTAACAACATTGAAATGATCCATCAAAGTCAATCAATAGTCAATTATAAGTCAGATGAAACTTTTTATGGTGTATCACTGAATTTAGCCTGAGCCAGAAAAGAAAAAAATGGAACAAAAGTGGGGGCAAAATAGGGGTATGACAGGTATCTAGAGGTTTGTCTGAAGTGGTGGTGGTAGTGGTGGGGAGTTAAATGATTTGTCTTATTTAATGGTCATTGCCTATTCTAAGCATGCCTTGGCTGATAAGGGAGTTCCGCGTGAAGGGATTTAAGAGAGGTTTTTCAAAAATTTGATCCTCTAAGCGGAACAATCTCAATGAATAGATCACGATTAAGTTATTAATCACAAATCAAAGATAATTAGTATTATCAAAATACCTCTTAGATCATACTTTAATTTTGATCACGAATGTAAAAAATAGCATCATCTCTATGAATTCCACGCAAGTAGAAAGTTGAACACGGTACTAGCCATTTTTATGTGAAAAATGACAATTAGGATTGCAGGTGAAAGAACTTCTATATTTATAAAGAGCTACTAAAATCCAAATGTTCCTACTTTGAAATTTTCCAAAATAAGCTCAATCTTATTTAATTAAACACTTTTAATTAAATTAAATCGTATTTAAACTATCAATTATTATTTATTTAATTAAGTCACATTTAATCAAAATAAATTATATATATATATATATATGTGTGTGTGTGTGTGTGTGTGGTTGTGGATCTATTTGTTGCATGTATGAAGCGGATGATCCTGCTAATAACCTTTCTAAGTGTTTATATGACAACAACACCAATGATTACTGAAGTCAGTGGTAATATCTTTTAAACTCATTGACGATGATGATAAACTTGAAGGCATCTCAAGCCTCATCAAGTAGGAAATTCAAGATTTCGTTTAAGTGCTTATATGATCGGTGTACATGGAAAATGAACTTGAAAGCCTCAGAGTTATGAAAGAGATGAAGTGTGAAAGCTTGCTTAGTCGTGTTTGTCTGAGTACTTCTACGATATTAAGGCAACTCATGCACACACACAAACACACACGTGCGCGCCTTCTTCCCCTCACACACATGCACACACGCGCACATATGCACGCGCACACACACACACACACACATTTAAAATAACTCATTTTCCTAGCAAAAACCTAAAAATGTTTTTAAGCCATTGCCAGTTGATTAAGAAACGGCCAACTTTATCAGAAGAATTTTTTGAACTACTTACACTACTATGAATAATACATTTCACGACAAAACTTTCACCTCACCCAATAAAAAATTGAGGTATAATGTCAAGGCGTGCCATATTTTATTTATTTTTAAATAAATACCACATATTCCTTCGGTTTCTAAATATAACTAAGGGGGGAAACTAATTCAGAACATGTTTCAAATCCCAACAACAACAACTTATGTTTTTATTTCTTTAAAAGTGGTGTCTTTCTTTTCTTTTCTTTTTTAAATTGATGATTTATTCCTTCAATTATATTTAATAACTGAGGAATTATATTATCATATTTTACTATAAACCACTCGTGAATTAGATTTTACCCTAAACCTAATATATATATATATATATAGCCGTTTCAAACTTGTACGTATCATACTTTGGGATGGATTGCAAGACAAAAAAAAATTTCAATGTTCTTCTATCTTGAACAAAAAAATTTTCTGCTCTTGCAATCCATCCTAACATAATGGTGTTGGTGTTAATGTTGTAATTTTGGAATAACCTTCTTATGTTTTTAATCAAAGAAAACATTCCTTAATTTATTGCTTTTCTCGGTTGACAACATTGAGAAATTTATTCATAAACATTGTGTAAATTGCAAGCTAGATTATCTTGTTCTCTTTCTTGTGAAAGCATTTGTCATGAAAACATTTGCTCAAGATAATGAAATCTCTCTAGGAGGGATTGCAAGTGTAGAAAAAATTTCTCTTGGTAGGACCAGATAACTTATCATAAATTTGAAAAGATTTGTTGTTCTCCAAGAATCCATTGTCAAAATTTAGATTTGTTTAAACAAATTATTTTAATATTCTTTGTAAACAATGTAATTAAAAAAAAGTTTTCTCCTAAGTTTTTTATAGAAACCGAGAGGTATGTGGTGCTTGGGATGAAACATATTTTATTGTATTTTTTATTTAAAAAGAAATACATTTTACCTCAGTTTTGAGTAATAACTGAGGTAAAATATAAACGTGTTTATTCAGTTTCTTCACCGTCCTTAAATAAATATTTGTCGTCCATTTAATGAGTATCAACGCTCAAAACACTCCCATTAGTGATCCGCGTGAAACCTAAAACCCTCATTATAAAAGCATTCTGAATATTAAAAATTGATAATGAAACATTTGACATTAAAATTTTGAAACTTAAAAAAGCGTTTATTTTATTTCGGAAATTTCTTTAGGATGGATTTCAAGAACAAAAAATTATTTGGGTTCAAGGTTTGTTGTAATACCCCGTATTTTCATTACTCCGAATAATATTATATTGTGATCGACTGAGCCCAGTGTACTCTGAGAAATTATTTGACAAAATAATTAGAGTAACTGAGGAACTTAGAATAAATCCAACTAATATTATCTGACTCTGAGGTATTTTATTAATTTGGACTTAAGAGACTTTTTGGACATTTAGTAGTATTATTTCTAATACTAAGTTTACTACTTATTATTTCCTTCCACTTTCCAAACATAAAAAGAAAAAGATAGTAAGAAAGGGAGAGAAAGAAGAAAGAAGGAAAGAAAGGGAAAAGAGGAAAAGAAGAAAAGTTCAAGAACTTCAAGAATCATCATCATCCATTCATCAAATCATCACCCAATCTTCTCATCATCTTCATCTTGCTCATTTCAAGGTGGGTTCTAGTTAGAAACCTCTTTTTTTTTTTTAGTTTTGGATAATATGAGTTTTAGGTTAGAATGTGGGAATCGATGTTTTAACGGTTGGAAATTGATATAAATCGAAATGAATGTTCAATGTGCTTATAGAAACATATATTGGTGGTTGTTTTGATGTTTTGGTTTACTTTGAATTTATTGGAAAATGTTAGGGTTGTGTAGAAATTATGTGTTTATGTGGAAATCTTGTGTTTATGAAGTTTGATAGTGAACCCATGATATAAACATGTTGTTATTCCTTTGTTGGCTGTTTGGGGGTAGTAATGGGAAGGATTTGAGGATGGGTTTCTGCTGTCAAACTGAGGCATTTTTCTGGAAATCGCAGAGCCCGCTCAGCGCGCAGAAGCCCGCTCAGCACGGTCAAGAAATTCTGCAACCCCTCAAGTCAGAGAGAACCGCGCTCAGCGCGGACAGGGGCGCGCTCAGCGTGACCTGGGACTTGGAATTTTATTACTTGAGCGAGAAAATTCATAACTTTCGACTCGTTTATCGGATTCGATCATTCTTTATATCGATGTAAAGCCGAGGAAATATTCTATTCAATGGAGATGAAATATGTCGATTTTACCGACCGATTAAATAATCGAGAAAGTTCCAAAAGTGATATATTTATGTTTTAATTGTTATATATTATTCTGCTATGCAATTATGACATGTCTTGGCTATCCTATTATTGTTTAACATGATTGTAAGTGAATATGCATGCAAATATGAAAACGATATAGGAAGAGTGAGGAAACCTCAAACTTGAACTATAGGAGAATCTAGTAAGGAACTCGAAATTGTAGACAACTTTAGATGACGATGCTCGGGCACGTATTGATGAAGATACACCCTTGTCGAGTATTGGCCTAGTTGAGAGTGAACACTAGTATGGAACATGTGGTTAACCTTTGTGGTTGTGAAAAGGCAAGAGAGGCCTTAAGGCGGTGTAGTCTTGTGATTGTCGAATACAATCATAATTTTTGGTGTTGTATGTAATCATGTAATCATAACCGAAATATTTTGAGTGTAGTTTCATGGTTCTCGAGCTCCTCTGAAACGGGTACACAATTACTTGGTAGGTTTGATTCCCTACGTGTAGTACGATTGGAGCCTATGCTATAGGTAGAGACTTGTGATGGTTAACAGGCCATGAGAAGTGACGGTTCACAGTTAACAGGCCGATGATCCTGAATCCAATTCGTATGCCAAGTAACTACAAGGATCTATGACTCGGGTCGCCTTCTAGACGTAGAAGCGGACGAGAAGATGAGATGTCTTGGTATGGTTATTGATTAGTGATGTTGTGAGTTAATGAACTCATGTCATGTTTCCATATAGTGTGAGAATTATAAAGTGTGAACTCAAGGGTCCTTTTCCCTTTTCCCCGGACTTGAGTTAGGATTGTTAGAACCTTGATAATCCGAGAGAACCCATAAGATAGGGAACTCACTGAGATTTGATGTATCTCATCCCACGTTGTTGATGTATTTAAGGTGCTTCAGGTTCCGAGAAGGGTAAGGATAAGGTCGTGTGATCTTTTCCTTGTTTGTTGATGGCTAGCTTCCGTAGCGGAGTTTATTTTGAGATCATTGTTGATCTAGTTCTTAGTTTTTATCATTTGAACATCTTGTGTATAATATACCTTAGGTTTTTGTACTTTGTACTTTAGGGCATTTATTTGTATACAATGTGTTAACTAGGAGCTTATGTGTTTCAGTACCAAACACTTGGATCTATATATAATATTTATGCTTTGATGTATGAGTTTTATATATGGGTGTTACAGTTAGTATCAAAGCAGGTCGTATCCTCGACCTAGCCATGAAATAGTATAAGTAATTCTTTTCGTTTCATATACGTTGTGTCGCCATTGGTCTTAAGTGTTATATTTATGGCATTGAGCCTGATCAACTTAATCCTATTTGTATGACCTTTAGGAACATGGCTGAAGGACGTAGAAACACTCGTGGTAGACCCCACACCACTCCTGAAGGGATGAATCTGCCGGGCGACGATGGCAATGCTCCTCTGTATCAGTTTATGCAACAGATGCAGCAGTAACAGAATCTATTTATGCAGCAAATGGTGCAACAAATGAATGGAGGTTTGCATCCTACGGTGGTTGCTCCAGAAGCTGAAGGTGGGAAATTTTGGGATTTTATCCGCATGAATCCCCCAGAATTTCATGGTGGATTAGATCCCGTGAAGGCTCACGAATGGATTTCTGGTATGGAGAGGATTTTCTTGATAGTCCAATGCAGCGAAGAGAACAAGGTGTTGTTCGCTTCTCATTCACTGAAGGGTCCCGCTATGAGATGGTGGGAGAGCGCTTCGGCTTTGATGGCTATTCAGGAAGTGCCTAAAGTTTGGGAACAGTTCAAAGTTATTTTCATGGAGAAGTATTTTCCGAGCTCATTGAGGACTCAGAAAGAATTTGAATTTCAACAATTAAGATAAGGTAGTATGACTGTGGCCAGTTATGCTGAGAAGTTTGAGGACATGGCTGCTTATTCTAGGCAGGCTATGTATGCTCCTGATGAAAGGTGGAAAATAGACCAGTTTCTATTTGGACTAAAAGATGAAATATCTCATAGTGTATCTCAGAGAGAGTTCACTACATATGCTGAAGTTTTAAGGCAATGCTATGTGGCCAAGCATGGTTTAAAGAAAGTCCAAGCTGAGGGTGTTGCGAGTAGAGTGAATCAAGGGGATCGCGGAAGATCCAACCAACAATTTAGGCCTAGACAACAATCCTTCAAAGGGAAACAAGTTCAAGATTCAAGGGCGAGTACACCTCCTGTGTGTCGCACTTGTGGCAAGAATCATTCTGAAAGGTGTAGTTTTGAAGGGGTAAAGTGTTTCCAATGTCAGAAGGTGGGTCATCTGAAGAGAGATTGTCCTCAGAATAGGACTTAGACACAAGGAAGGGTTTATACCTTAGATGCAAGGAAGAAGAAGAGTGACAATTCCTTAATTGTTGGTACGTGCTTCGTTAACGGATTTCCTTGTTTTGTTCTATTTGATTGTGGAGCTACACATTCTTTTGTATCGATGCAATGTATGAAGCGACTTGGGTTGCGGTCAGTTCCTTTGTCTCCTCCTATGGTGGTCACTACCGCCATGGATGAAATAGTTGAGACACCATTGATGTGTGAAAACTGTATTTTGTCTATGGACGGTAGAGTTTTTCAGATTGATCTTATTTGTCTACCGCTTAAGAAAGTTGATGTCGTTTTGGGAATGGATTGGCTTTCTGCTAATTCGGTGTTTATTGGGTGTGAAGAAAAGCTCATCATCATTCCATCTGTTGATGCTACCCCGAAAGATGTCTTAACAACTATTCTAGAAGGTACGATTGGAATCATAAATTTCTTGTCCGAAGAAGAGAAATCTGTTCTTTTGGTTCTCACTAAGGAAGGGAGTAGCGACCTTCAAGTTATGGATATTCCAGTAGTTTGTGAGTTTTTCGAAGTTTTCCCCGAAGATGTCACTTCTCTTCCTCCGGAGAGGGAAGTGGAATTTTCTATTGACCTGGTACCGGGAACGACTCCTATATATGTTTCTCTGTATCGGATGGCACCGCTTGAACTTAGAGAACTGGAGGAACAATTGGAAGAGCTTTTGGCTAAGCATTTTGTTAGACCTAGTGTCTCACCATGGGGAGCCCCAGTTTTGTTAGTAAAGAAGAAAGACGGCGGGATGCGGTTGTGTATCGGCTATCGTCAGCTGAATAAAGTCACCATTAAGAACAAGTATCCCTTGCCAAGGATAGACGACCTATTAGATCAATTGAAAGGAGCCTGTGTGTTCTCAAAGATTGATTTGAGGTCGGGTTATCACCAAATCCGAGTGAAGAGTTCCGATGTACCTAAGACTGCATTTAGGACCCGTTATGGTCATTATGAATTCTTAGTGATGCCTTTCGGTGTGACTAATGCTCCAGCTGTTTTTATGGATTATATGAATCGGTTATTTCATGCTTACTTGGATCAATTTGTTGTGATCTTCATTGATGACATTCTTATCTATTCCCGTAATCCGCAAGAGCACGAAAGACATTTGAGAATCGTCTTATCGATCTTACAAGAGAAGCAACTTTTTGCCAAGTTAAGCAAGTGCGAGTTCTGGATGTCTGAAGTTAGTTTTCTTGGTCACGTTATATCACAGGGTGGTGTAGCGGTGGATCCATCAAAGGTGGAAGCTATGATTAATTGGGAGAGACCGAAGAATGTATCGGAAATTAGAAGTTTCTTGGGTCTAGTAGGTTACTACAGAAGATTTATCAAAGGCTTTTCGCAATTAGCATTACCAATGACTAAGCTTACTCGGAAGGATTTCCCCTTTGAGTGGGATTCGGTGTGTGAACAAAGTTTTATGGGTTTGAAGGAGAGATTGACTGCAGCTCCCGTTCTGATTATTCCCGATCCTAGCAAGTCGTATGAGGTATTTTGTGATGTGTCAAAGATGGGACTAGGAGGCGTTTTAATGCAAGAAAGTCACGTGGTGGCTTATGCTTCTCGACAACTGAAAATTCACGAGAAGAATTATCCAACCCACGATTTGGAATTAGCGGCGGTGGTGTTTACTTTGAAAGTGTGGCATCACTATTTATATGGAGTACATTTTGAAATGTTTAGTGATCACAAGAGGTTAAAGTACCTTTTTGACCAAAAAGAGTTGAATATGCGTCAAAGGAGGTGGATGGAATATTTAAAGGATTATGATCTAGAGCTAAAATACCATCCGGGTAAAGCGAACAAAGTGGCCGATGCCTTGAGTAGGAAAGCTTTGAGAAAGGCCGAATTGATGATGTTAGAATATTCGTTGCTGGAAAAGTTTAGAGATTTGAATCTTCATTTTGTGTGGACTCCTAATGGAGTGATTATGGGGAATATGAATGTCCATTCTATGTTAAGAGTTGAAATTCAACAAGGACAATTATTGAATGAGAAGTTGCAAGAGATTCTAAGTCAACCGGGTTTTGTGCATAATAGCGATGGAATGATTATGTTTAACCAAAGAATTTGCGTTCCGAATGATGCGACTTTGAAAAGAAGGATTTTGGAAGAAGCGCATAAGGGTGCTTTTACTATACATCCGGGTTCTTCAAAGATGTATCAAGATTTAAAGAAACACTATTGGTGGTCCGGTATGAAGAGAGATGTTGCGGTCTTTGTGTAGGAATGTGCGGTATGCCAACAAGTTAAGATTGAACATCAAAGACCGGGTGGATTATTGCAACCACTAGAAATCCCAGTTTGGAAATGGGATAGTATTTCTATGGATTTCGCAGTAGGTTTACCCCGTACGTAAGGTGGCTATGATTCGATTTGGGTAATAGTAGATCGGTTGACAAAGTCGGCGCATTTCTTGGCCGTGAAGACTACTTTCAAGGCAAGTCATCTTGCGAGGTTGTTTATTGCGGAAATTGTAAAATTGCACGGTATTCCCTCTAATATTGTGTCGGATAGATATCCGAAGTTTACTTCAAGGTTTTAGAAAGTTTTTCAACAAGCTATGGGGGCGGAGTTGCGTTTGAGCACGTCTAATCATCCACAGACGGATGGTCAAACTGAACGAACAATACAAACAATGGAGGATATGTTGAGAGCTTGTGTGTTAGAGAGTAAGGGGAATTGGAAAGAACTTCTACCATTGATTGAGTTCTCTTATAACAATAGTTACCATGCGAGCATTGGAATTGCTCCTTATGAAGCATTGTATGGGAGAAAGTGTAGGACCCCTTTGTGTTGGGCGGGAGTTGGGGAAGATAGAATCTTAGGACCCGAAATTATCCAAGAGACTATGGAAAAGATTCGAATGATCCGCGAGAAAATTAAGCAAGCACAAGATCGACAAAAGAGTTATGCGGACAATCGAAGGAGACCTTTGGAATTTGAAGAAGGTGACCATCTGTTTTTGAAAGTTACTCCTAGATTGAGATTGAAAGGACCGTTTAAGTCACGCAAGTTAAGCCCGAGATACGTGGGACCGTATCAGATCCTAGAAAGGATTGGTGAAGTAGCTTACAAATTGGCCTTACCTCCTTCTCTGTCGGAAATGCACGATGTTTTCCATGTATCTCAACTTCGGAGGTTTGTTCCAGATCCTCTTCAACCGATTCTACCAGATACTGTTGAATTAGAAGCAGACTTAACGTTTGAACCTCAACCGAGCCGCATTGTGGGAAGAGAAATGAAAGTATTAAGGAACAATGATATTTCTCTCGTTAAGGTGCAGTGGGATGTAACGCATCCGGGTGATGCAACTTGGGAACTTGAATCGAAAATGCGAGATGCTTACCCTCATATGTTCAGGTAATCTTTAAATTCGAGGGCGAATTTCTATTTAAGGGGGGGAGGATGTAATACCCCGTATTTTTATTACTCTGAATAATATTATATTGTGATCGACTGAGCCCAGTGTACTCTGAGAAATTATTTGACAAAATAATTAGAGTAACTAAGGAACTTAGAATAAATCCAACTAATATTATCTGACTCTGAGGTATTTTATTAATTTGGACTTAAGAGACTTTTTGGACATTTAGTAGTATTATTTCTAATACTAAGTTTACTACTTATTATTTCCTTCCACTTTCCAAATATAAAAAGAAAAAGATAGTAAGAAAGGGAGAGAAATAAGAAAGAAGGAAAGAAAGGGAAAAGAAGGAGGAAAAGAGGAAAAGAAGAAAAGTTCAAGAACTTCAAGAATCATCATCATCCATTCATCAAATCATCACCCAATCTTCTCATCATCTTCATCTTGCTCATTTCAAGGTGGGTTCTAGTTAGAAACCTCTTTTTTTTTTAGTTTTGGATAATATGAGTTTTAGGTTAGAATGTGGGAATCGATGTTTTAACGGTTGGAAATTGATATAAATCGAAATGAATGCTCAATGTGCTTATAGAAACATATATTGGTGGTTGTTTTGATGTTTTGGTTTACTTTGAATTTATTGGAAAATGTTAGGGTTGTGTAGAAACATATATTGGTGGTTGTTTTGATGTTTTGATGTTTCGGATTCGATCATTCTTTATATCGATGTAAAGCCGAGGAAATATTCTATGCAATGGAGATGAAATATGTCAATTTTACTGACCGATTAAATGATCAAGAAAGTTCCAAAAGTTATATATTTATGTTTTAATTGTTATATATTATTCTGCTATGCAATTATGACATGTCTTGGCTATCCTATTATTGTTTAACATGATTGTAAGTGAATATGCATGCAAATATGAAAACGATATAGGAAGAGTGAGGAAACCTCAAACTTGAACTATAGGAGAATCTAGTAAGTAACTATAAATTGTAGACAACTCTAGATGACGATGCTCGGGCACATATTGATGAAGATACACCCTTGCCGAGTATTGGCCTAGTTGAGAGTGAACACTAGTATAGAACATGTGGTTAACCTTTGTGGTTGTGAAAAGGCAAGAGAGGCCTTAAGGCGGTGTAGTCTTGTGATTGTCGAATACAATCGTAATTTTTGTTGTTGTATGTAATCATGTAATCGTAACCGGAATATTTTGAGTGTAGTTTCATGGGTCTCGAGCTCCTCTAAAACGGGTACACAATTACTTGGTAGGTTTGATTCCCTACGTGTAGTACGATTGGAGCCTATGCTATGGGTAGAGACTTGTGATGGTTAACAGGCCATGAGAAGTGACGGTTCACGGTTAACAGGCCGATGATCCCGAATCCAATTCGTATGCCAAGTAACTACAAGGATCTATGACTCCGGTCGCCTTCTAGACGTAGAAGCGGACGGGAAGATGAGATGTCTTGGTATGGTTATTGATTAGTGATGTTATGAGTTAATGAACTCATGTCATGTTTCCATATAGTGTGAGAATTATAAAGTGTGAACTCAAGGGTCCTTTTCCATTTTCCCCGGACTTGAGTTAGGATTGTTAGAACCTTGATAATCCGAGAGAACCCATAAGATAGGGAACTCACTGAGATTTGATGTATCTCACCCCACGTTGTTGATGTATTTCAGGTGCTTCAGGTTCCGAGAAGGGTAAGGATAAGGTTGTGTAATCTTTTCCTTGTTTGTTGATGGCTTGCTTCCGTAGCGGAGTTTATTTTGAGATCATTGTTGATCTAGTTCTTATTTTTTATCATTTGAACATCTTGTGTATAATATGCCTTAGGTTTTTGTACTTTGTACTTTAGGGCATTTATTTGTATACAATGTGTTAACTTGGAGCTTATGTGTTTCAGTACCAAACACTTGAATCTATATATAATATTTATGCTTTGATGTATGAGTTTTATATATGGGTGTTACATTTGTGTTCTTAAATAATTATATAACTGAATATTTATTTTATTTATCTAACCTTTTTTTTATTTTATATCAGAAACAAATGAATGCAAAAGCCATATAAAATATTCTGCATCCAACATTTGATCTTCCTCAAGACCAATGAAACGAGGATCCTTAAAATTTGTGTAAGAACAAGACTTGGTTCTGCATCTAGCCTTATGTTTTGATGATAACAATACAGAGCTTTAGAGAATAATTTTTTACCCTAATAATTTTATTTAGTGTGAAGATTCTATATACAAGTTCTGACTCTAATTAAAGGATGTGTGATGTCATCAGATTCTGAAACTAGTGCACTCTGACTATGAGTTATGTGTTATCAAAGTGATCAAGCTATGGATTTTGTACTCAACGCTTCTGACATCTACTCATCCAAGGCTTTATTATTCTGAAGCTTCTGAAGTTTGTATTCTCTGAAGCCCTGTGCTTAAAACAACTCTAAATTGTGTCACCAGACTCTGAAGATCAGGTTTTGATGAACTGGATCAAGACTCTGAAAACCAAGTTTCTTAAGATTCTCTCAACCAGACTCTTACTCTTCTCTTTTGCATGCTTCACCACCTTTCTATAAAAATCCTATGAGTTTTGAAGATAAGATCAAAAGGTTTTATGTGAGAAAAATAGTATAGGGTACAAGATCAAATATTCCTTCCACTACACTGATTTTGTGGGCTAACGACTGTACTATCGTACCATTTGTCACCCATTTTTACAAACCGTTATGCACTTTGGTATTCCAATTCTACCCTCTAATGGATACAACTGCATTTTGGTATTCTAACTCTACCCTCCAACAGATCTTTTCATTGCCTATATAAATAAGACTTGGAAGAATGGAAAAACACTACTACTATGCTACACTATTATCATATACGTGAACAATGTTATTTTTGAAATACTTTGAGAGAAAAGAAACACTCACACAACAAACTTGTGTTCATACTCTTCATTGAATATCTTTTGTGTAATGTACTTGTATTTCATTAGTGGATTATGCTTTCTTAGAAGCATTTTGTAAACACACTTTGTATCTCAATCTATTTTATTGTATTTTCCTTGAGAGACTAGGGTTTAGTCAGTATTACTCAAGAAGACATTGATTGTTGGTCTTTGTGTTGTAATCAAGTTTGATTATAGTGGATTAAGTCCTTGTTGATAAGGTGAAATCACCTTGGCGGGTGGAGTGGACGTAGCTTAGTTAACAGCGAACCAGGATAAAAATAATTGTTTCAATATTTTTGTTCTTCGTTTTTTGTTTGTTATGTTAGGTTGAAAAAGATTTCATTTTTAGAAACCTAATTCAAATCCCCCTTTCTTTTGTTTCTCCTCACCTTCAATTGACATCAGAGCTCTGGTTCTAGTATTGATTGATTATTAAACACTTCACCGTGTCAGATAAAGATTCAGTTTGTGAAACATAATGGCTGATATTCTCTCTTCTTCTTTTTCTTTGAAGTTGAATCTCCTATTGCTTTTAGGAAATTTCCTATTTCTTCTAGACATTTGCTGAATTCCTCTGATGAAGCAAGTTATGTCCTCATCATCAGATCTTCCATTAGACTCTTCTTCAGAAGTTTCATCATGTTTACTGCTCTTAGAAGATCTTCTGGATTTTTCATTAGATTTTTCAGAAGCAGATCTCAAAGTAAGAGATTTAAGTTTCTTTGAAGACTCATATCCATTTAGTTCAATCTCATGACTTTGAAGATTGCTGATTAGACTTTTAAGAGACGGCGTGTTCAGGTTCTTATGTCTAAACTTGCGAGGATGACTTCTTAGAATTTTCTTCACATGCTCAGCTGTTGAATAACTTTTATTCAGCACTTGAAGGCCTGATACAAGAGTCTGAAACCTTGAGAACATGGTTTCAACATCCTTCATCTTGAACAGCTCGTACTTTTGTACCAACAAGTTAGCTTTTGCTTCTCTAATATGTTAATTTCCTTCATAGGTAGAGAATATAGATTCAAAGATAGTCTTTCCAGAAGACTTATCAATGATTTTCAAATACTCAGCATGTGGCAAAGCATCTACCAGAATACTCCTGACTCTATGATGTTTTCTGTAAATTTTCTTTTGAGCTGTAGTCAAAGTTTTCCTGTCAGGTACCATACCAACACTATCAACAGGGATTTCAATACCATCTTCAAGTATATCCCGTAGCTCATCATCGAGTCCAATGATATATGTATACATCTTGCTTTTCCACCATTCAAACTCAGTGGAGTCACCACTGAATATAGGCGGTTTAACAAAGTAATGATTTCTCTCAAAGCTACTGTAATCATAGGGAACTCCCTTTCCTGAGGCACTGGAATTAGTGTCCTCAATAGCCATATTTTTCTCGTTGGATCTTTGACTGTACCACTGTTAAGTGTTACGTACAAGCCAGACTCTGATGCCAACTGAAAGCGAGAAAAATACACAATGAGGGGGATTGAACCGTGTTTGCAAAAATAGTTTTACTTCTGAACCAGAGTTAAGATTCTAAAGTTGAGTTCATAATCTGATAAATAGTGCGGCAGAAAATGTAACATAAGTAAATCAAAAACAACAAATAACACACAACATTTATCCTGGTTCCTCTCCTAACTGAGAGTACTTCACTCCCCTTGCCTCAAAAGAGATTTTCCACTATAATCAACCTAATTACACTTGCTTATACACACCTGTGTAAAACGTTCCTTGCCTAGACCTTCAGTCTAAGACTTTCCTGCTTAATCAACACCCGATCAAGACTTCCTACTTAGATCCTCAGATCTTAAGACTTTCCTTGCTCAAATCACCTGGTTCAAGGCTTTCCTCCTTAGACACGCAACCTAAGACTTCCCTTGCTTAGATCCTCAATCCAAGACTTCCTTGCTCAGACACAATGTCTAAGACTTTCCTGCTCAGACACATTGTCTAAGACTTTCCTGTTCAAGCATACAGCCGGAGACTTTTATCTAAACTTAATTGTTTAGAGAAGGAATAACTTACAACAACACTTGATTAACAATCATTGGTTTTCAAATATAATATAACACACTTTTACAAAGGATTCTTAAGTTATACAAGAATAAGAACTCTTAACAGATTTTACTTCTGATATGCAGTGCGTGTATTTCTCAGTTGTAGTTACAGCGTTATTTCTTGAGTTGATATTCAAATCTTCTACTCCTTATATAGCTGAAGAAATATAGTCGTTGGAGCATCCACAACGGCTATAATCAGGTCAAATCTTCTAGTATATCTTCTTATCCAATAAAAAAGGTGTTGGGACTTTCAGTCAAGGAAATACCCATAGAACAAGGCCTTTGTCCAGAGGACATATCTATGATCCAAGTACAACACAACCTATTAAAGATAATGTCAATATATCTCGAGTCCCGTGTTAGCAGAACTGAGTTGACACTACTCAGTCTCAGAGGCAGCCATATCATGCTTCTGATTCTAGAGTGTACTAGCAACTGCTTTTTGATCAGACTCTCTCATGAGTGTATGACCAGAACCGAACCAAAGCCACTTTCGTGTCAGAACCAGTTTCACCAAATAAATAGAGTTATGCACACACAAACTAGCTAGTTAGAAATCCAAATTACTTTTCAAATACTTTGTCATCATTAAAACCTTAGAGGATACATGGTATGAACCAAACTTGTCTCAACAAAATCTTCAGAATTGCTGATGAAGCTTGTTCAGAAGATGTTGAGTTGTTCCTTATAACAGAGTAGCCTTGCTTCAAATGATTACAGTCATCAGAGTTGAGCTGGCCTTTGAATTCCAAATACACTTAGGTTCATCATTTGAAAGACTTGCGTTTACTCATCAGAGTCTGAAAGCTTGGTTCCGATCCTTCAGATTCAGACCATCTTTGCTTCTCTTTAATGATTCTTCTGAGTGATTAACTTTATTAATATCAAGGTTAATCTCTTTTGATCCTACACACTTAAATAACCATTAGTAATCCCTATAGTTCTTTCAATACTTTGTTATCATCAAAACCTTTTAAGGGAATGAACAAATCTTGTTCTAACATATGTTACAAAGCATGTTCAAATTGATATCCTATTTGGGAGGCTTTAAGTGTTGAGACAATACTGATTTTGTTAAAAATTTCCTAATGTCCTTAACCTTAACCTTTCCTCCTTTGGGATTGATATACTTCATTAGTGTACTACCAATCATAAGCTTTTTTTTTTTAAAAAAAATTAATTCAGTTTTAAATGTGGGTAAGGAGACAACAGAAGCAAAAGTCACAAGCATAAATGAATCGACAACACATGCAAAATGACTCAAACTAATTAACAATTAAAATTTCATAAAGCATAATTTCCTAAACTAGAAAGCAGTGAAATCCTAAATAGAAAACGAGAAATTCCTCCCCTACACTTAATTCCTACATTGTCCTCATTGTTAAAAGATAAAAGCAAGAGAAAGGAAATATAATACTTGGAGCGAGATTAATTGCAATCTGAGTAATCAGTGGGCATGCCTAAGTTTTTGACCATCCATGAATGCATACTCTTGATCAATGTATGGTTGAGGCGCGCTTGATGGTACATTTCTGCCTCCACTACGCCAAAATTGGCTTTTCACATCGCACCAAAGACAACGCTTTTTGGACAAAGCGCTGCTATAGGTCTTTAAAAAATTTCGCTAAAAAAAGCGCTGTAAAAGACAGCCTTTAGAAAGCGCTTTTTAAAAGCGCTGTTAAATGCCCTAAATGGAAGCCACCTTAGAAAGCGCTTTTTGAAAAGCGCTCTTATAGGTTAACCTTAGAATGCGCTTTCAGAAAGCGCTGCTATAGGTCTTAAATTCTCCTCACTTTAGAAAGCGATTTCTAAGGGAAGCGCTCTCATAGGTAGCACTTAAGAAAGCACTTTTTGAAAGCGCCCTCTAAGGTCATTTATGAATTAAAATATAAAACACATTTCATATCATTTTCATAAACTTCTTTTCATTTTCTGCTTTCGACCGTTTCTTTCTGCTGAAACCCTTGCGTTCAATTGTTCTTGCATGCTTTCTAAAACCCTTGCTTTCATTGCCGTCATTCTGAAACCTTTGCCGTCACCGTTGCCGTCGTTCTGAAACCGTTGCCATCGTTCATTCTTACATTCGTGAAGGAGAAGACGAAAACGAAAAGAAGAGGTACGTTGTTGTTGTTGTTCTTGCTTTATACATTGTTCTTGCCGTCATTGTAGTTGTTGCCGTTCATTCTTGCCGTCAGCATTGCCGTCGTTCTGTTGTTGTTGTTGTTGTTGTTCTGTTGCTGTTGTTGTTGCTTCTATTATTTTTTTATCAGAATGAATGTTTTATATAAATGTATCAAGATGAAATAGCATAAATGTTGCCGTTCATTTTTTTTATTGTTCTGTTGCTGTTGTTGTTGCCGTTCAAAATGAATGTTAGCATAAATGTATCAGGATGTTGTTGTTGTTGGTTCTGTTGCTTATGTTATCTTCTGATATATTATTTGTGAAATAAAAACTTTATTATTTATGTATAGCATAAATGGTGTATGTTAGTTGAATTGTGAGAGTTAGGGAATTTCAATGAGTAGGCCAAACTGTTATGGACTGATGTTAGAGCTACTAGTGAAATTTGAGATGATTAGTAAGCTAATTGTTATGTTAATGTATTATTGTGAAAGTTAGTTTGATGTTGAATTGTTAGAAATTAGTTAAAAGTTTCTTTTAGAAGTTAGTAGTTATAGTTATAGAAATTTGTTATGTTAAAATTTTCTATAGTTAGTTTCTTTTAGAAATTTGTTATGTTAAAATTTTCTTATAGAAGTTAGTTAGTTTCTTCACAGAAGTTAGTAGTTATAGTTATAGAAGTTAGTAGTTATAGTTATAGAAGTTTGTTATGTTAAAATTTGTTATAGTTAGTTTCTTTTAGAAATTTGTTATGTTAAAATTTTCTTTTATTGTGAAACTAGTTATAGTTAGTTTGATAAAACACTAAAGAGTTTGTTGTTGATGAATTGGACTGTTATGACATTAGCTTGAAATTAGAAGTTAGTAGGTTATATAGAAAAAAGAATAAATGGTGAATTAGTTATGGTATATGAAACCATCCAAGTTAAGTTCCTGTAACATAAATATATGACCATAACCAATCACAACATTGCTATTATATAGTGACTAACTATATATATTGAGAAAGAGTACTTACTTTTGAGGCCACTATGTAGGTGTTTACCTCTAATTGTTGCTTGTTTGTGATTAAATGTTGCCACTTATCAAGTTATGACTCATAATTGGTCAATTAATGATATTTCATTTTATGATACGTGTACAGGGGGATCTTGGTAATTCTAACCTATCTGGACACTGTGTGGGTCTAGAAGTTGTTTACATCTCTAAAGGTAATTAGTTGTTCTCTCTCGCCACTGTAATTAGTAGTGCTTTAAATGAACTGATATGATGGAGTTACTAACTTATTGAATTTGCTATATATAGGGGTTACTTGTGACCAAAGTGTGAAAGTCGGATCGTTTCCCTACAGGTAAATATTTTTTATTCTTGTTTTTGTTTAGTTTAATTAGTATAACTATGGATAAGAAATGGATGTCTTCAAGTCGATTGTCGAAAGAGTACGAGAATGGGGTATCGAAATTCATTAAGTTCGATGTTACACATGCCAAAGACCCCAGTCGAATGAGATGTCCTTGCTTGGGTTGTTGTTTTAGGAGTCGGGTTGACGCGGTTCAGTTGGCATCGCATTTAATGAGGAGTGGAATTGATAGAAGTTATACATGTTGGAATTTGCATGGTGAGAAAATTAACGGGAATGTTGAACCGAGGGATAATACGACCTATGCTTCAAACGACAATGGCACAGATACATATGATTCTGATCGAGTCGAAGAGATTGCAGAAGCACTTGAAGAAGATCTTAAGGATTGTCCCAAAATATTTGAGAGGTTGGTAAGCGATGCAGAGAAACCGTTATATAATGGTTGCACCAAATTCACAAGATTGTCTGCGGTATTAAAGTTGTACAATTTAAAGGTGGGCAATGAATGGTCGGATAAAAGTTTCACAGAGTTATTGGCCCTTATGAAAGATATGCTTCCAGAGGATAATGTTCTTCCCAATCAAACATATGAGGCCAAAAAGATGTTGTGCTCTATTGGCATGAGCTATGATAAGATACATGCTTGTCCAAATGATTGTGTTTTATTTTGAAATGAGTATGCATCGTTAAATGAGTGTCCTAAATGCGGTGTCTCTCGATATAAGAAAAAGTTGTCTCCAGCAAAAGTCTTATGGTATTTTCCTATAATTCTAAGATTTAGACGCATGTTTCGTAGTGAGACCGATTCAAGACACTTGACTTGGCATGCAGATGAAAGAATTATTGATGGAAAGTTTTGACATCTGGAAGATTCACCACAGTGGATGAAAATTGATGATGATTATCCTGAATTTGGAAAAGAAGCAAGAAACCTTTGCTTGGCATTATCTACTGATGGAATGAACCCACACGGTCTTCAAAGTATCTCACACAGCACTTGGCCTATGATCATAATGATTTATAACCTACCTCCACGGCTATGTATGAAGCGTAAGTACATGATGTTATCTATGTTAATTTCTGGGCCTAGACAACCAGGGAATGACATAGACGTATACTTGGCACCCTTAATCAAAGATTTAAAGTTTTTGTGGGAGAACGGTGTGGAGGTTTATGATGGGTATAGGAAAGAAAGTTTCAACTTGAGGGTGATGTTGTTTGGCACAATTAATGATTTTCCAGCATACAGAAATCTATCAGGGTACAACATAAAAGGTCAATGTGCGTGTCCTATTTGTGAAGATAAAACAAATTGGACGCGATTGGAGTTTGGTCAGAAGAATGTATTTCTCGGTCATCGTAGATTCTTAAATTCTAATCATCACTATTGTGGGTGGAGAAAAGCATTCAATGGAGAGCCAGAACATGGTAGAGCTCCAACTATATTGACAGGTGATCAAATTTTTTAAAAGGTGAAAGATGCGAGTACTCAATTTGAAAAGCCTTTTGCACATACACTTGTCAAGAGTGGGTGGAAGAAGAGGTCAATTTTTTTTGAACTGCCATATTGGAAGTCGTAGTATGTAAGACATTTTCTCGATGTTATGCATATTGAAAAAAAAATGTATTTGACAGTGTTATTGGTACGTTACTCAATATACAAGGAAAGTCTAAGGATGGCCTTAAAGCAAGAAAGGACTTGATAGTGATGGGGATAAGAACTGAATTAGGACCATTGAAGAAAGGAAAACGAACGTATCTACCACCTGCTACGTATACTCTTTCTAGAAAGGAGAAAAAAGTATTGTGTAAATTTCTAGGTGAAGTTAAAGTTCCAGAAGGGTACTCTTCAGATATTAGAAGACTTGTGTCTATGAAAGACCTCAAGTTAAAGAGTTTAAAGACGCATGACTGCCATGTTATAATGGAACATTTTCTACCAATAGGTATATGTTCTATTCTGCCAGAAAAAGTAAGAAGCGCAATAACTAAATTGTGTTTTTTCTTCAAGTCAATTTGCAGTAAGGTGATTGATCCTGCAATCTTACCAACATTGCAAAAAGAAATAGTTATTACTTTGTGTGATCTTGAAATGATTTTTCCTCCCTCGTTTTTTGACATAATGGTTTATCTAGTTGTTCATCTGATGAAAGAGACACAATTGTGTGGACCGGCTTATATGAGATGGATGCACCCTGCTGAACGTTATATGAAAATATTAAAAGGGTATATGAAAAATCGAAGTCGACCAGAGGGTTGTATTGCCGAACGATACATTGTTGAAGAAGCGATTGAGTTTTGTACTGAATATCTGTCCAATGTACAATCAATTGGACTCCCCAAATCTCATATTGTCGGAAAAAAAGAAGGAAAAAAGTTAATTGGAAATGAAGTTGTGACAGTATCAAGGGTCGAACGGGATCAATTGCATTTGTATGTTCTGCACAATGGGAATGAGGTTGAGCCGTATGTTGAAATGCACAAGGATGTTCTCTGAGGTTTAAATCCGAATAAAAATGAGAATTGGATAGTACGAGAGCACAATCGAAGTTTCATACCTTGGTTTAAGGATCATATTTATTCAAAGTATTATTCAGATCCCACTTCAATAACAGAAAGGTTGAGATGTTTAGCATATGGTCCAAGTTTGGTTGTGTTTTCTTATAGCGCATACGCAATTAATGGATACACATTTTATACCAAAGAACAAGATGATAAAAGTACTATGCAAAATAGTGGTGTCACCGTGGTAGCTGAAGCAATGCACATTTCAAGTGTGAAAGATTTAAACCCCAAATTTGAAAATCTGTCATATTTTGGGGTTATCGAGCGCATTTGGGTGTTTGATTATGCGAAGTTTCGGATTCCTATATTTTGTTGTAAGTGGGTTAAAAATAATAATGGCGTACGAATGGATAAGTCAGGATTTTTGCAAGTGGATCTTAATAGGGTGGGGTACAAAGATGAGCCTTTTATTCTAGCCTCTCAAGCTAAACAAGTGTTCTATGTCACTGATTCGACAAGTAAAAAATGGTCTATAGTGCTTTTATCTAACAAAGTAATTGATGAAAACATTGGAGATCAAGGTGATATTGATGTTGATATTGAATCATTTACTAGAAATGATCAAGATGAAAATATTATAGCGAATGAATCATATACAAGAAATGATCATAATGAGGGTATTTGGATCAATCCAACCGTCCGTGTTGTTAAGAGACGAGTAGAACATATTCCAACCAAGAAAAGAAAGAGACGTTAGTGAAAAAGGTACTAGTTATAAAATTATAGCTTATATCATTCAATAATATTAATTAGTTGTCATGTTATATATAGCTTATATCATTCAATGGATTATGGATTATGGATTTTTATATTTGTCATTTAATTTTTGTTTTTTTCTTTCTGACAGGTCAAATGGCTAGTAACCAGGACGACACACACGAGACACATGATGAAAATGAAGCTCAGAATGAACCTTCGAATGTAGAAAGTGAAATAAAACGTGGAAT
The DNA here is from genome assembly GCA_022829125.1 of Lathyrus tuberosus. Taxonomy (NCBI): domain Eukaryota; kingdom Viridiplantae; phylum Streptophyta; class Magnoliopsida; order Fabales; family Fabaceae; genus Lathyrus; species Lathyrus tuberosus. The sequence continues at coordinate 196,292 of JALAZF010001040.1, forward strand.
AACTATTATGAAGTCAATCATCCGTGCCAGAGATAAAGGGATCAAGTTTGATGTACATTGGAGTGATGAGAACCAACTAATTGAGCCTAACGGTTCAATGTTGTCTTCATACATTGGTTCACTTGTCCGTCAACATATTCCAATTACCAGTGATAATTGGAGGAATCCAAAGTTAAAAGCTGGTAAAGATAAGATATGGACTGAGATACAGGTACTTTAATTTACTTATACTAACACACTTTATGTTTATATGTTTATAAGATAAGATAAGTCTTTAATTTACTTATACTAACACACTTTATGTTTATATGTGTATGTTTTTTTGTAGAGGTCCTTTAATATTGATGAAAGCCGGAAAAAATACTGTCTTCAGTTGGCCGGAAAGAGACACAGAGGGTTCCGAGCCTTATTATCAAACAAATATCTTAGGGATGCGGATACAAATTTTGTTGAAGCAGAACTTCCACAGTTGTATGCGGACGTGATTGAACCCGAAGAATGAAGCACGTTTGTAGCCAAACGAAAAACCGAAAAATTCAATGTAATATTATCTTGTCATGTCTATTAATTGTATTATATACTTGTTGCATTAGTTTGTTTTGATATGACTTAAACTTGTTTATCCAGGATTTGAGTGCCATTAATCGCGCAAAGAGCAGCAAAACTCGCGTATCCATACAGAAAAGGGCGTTTGGGATATGCACGGTTACAGCAAAAATTGGTAAGTATATATTAATGCTATGATTTTATTAATTGAATTATTGTGTTATACTTGATGAATTTATTATTTAACTAAATGTGTAGTTAGAAGAGACAAAAAGTGAAGAATCATCACTTCCGGTACATGTTTTGTGGAAGGAAGCTCCTGTGGGTAAGGATGGAGTTGTTAGGGAAGATGTTCAGCATGTTTATGACGAATGTGTAAGTATAACATTATGTCTTTAAGTTAATCGAAATTTTATTAAAATATAATTAATTTGTAATCCCCAATAATAATTTTCGATATGTCAATGAATTTCAGGAGACTCTATCTAAATCCTTAACCACTGGCGAGGAGGATTGCAGGAGCATTCTTAGTCGAGTACTAAATGTTCCTGAGTATTTCGGCCGGGTGAGAGGTAAAGGATTTGGTGTGACTCCATCTTCCTTGTATCCAAAGATAAAAAATCCCAGCAACCGAGAAGTCATGCAATCATTGGAGGAACTAAAGGCGCAAGTCCGTGAATTGCAAAAGGATAAAGAGAGATATGAGGCGGAAAAGCGCGGTTCCGGTTTGAAAGATACTAGTGACAAAGCTAGTATCAATTGTCAAAATAAAATTCCCGAGGTAATTAGCACATATTTATTTTAATTAAATTAACACATTTATTTTAATTGACCTTTATACACATTAACAGTTACATATTTATTATTGCTTCAAGGTATTTCATCTTGGCAGCTGTATTTGTCGTTACCGACTTATCGCATGGTTGGCAAGGGAAAAGTGCATAACCATGTGGGAGAGTTACTTCACCATCAACCGCTCCCTCATGGACATCTGAAAGTGTCGGTTGATATCGCTTTAGATACGGATGCGGTACTACCCATACCTGACTCGGTTTCAGAGGTTACATTCTTGCGAGATACAATAGGTTCGTTTGTTGCATGGCCGTTAGACCTCATTTCCATAGATGATGAGGTGTGTTGAAAACCATTACGAATCTCTTAGTATTCAAATGTCAAATCTGAACGATTATGAAAATCATTCTGAACCATTACTTACATTTTTTTTACATGGTAATGTTAGACTCCTACAAAACCCGCAGCTAAGAATAAAGGGGTTTTGCGGCAAAACGAGTCTGTTGAATCATAAAGAGAGGTACATTTTAAGTGTTATTCTATTATCCGAATTCAAAAGTTTCATGATTTTCTAATTTATCTAACTTATATAATTGTTAGGTTCCTGCTCAAGCTTCACAACAGGCCAGCAAGAAAAAAGCTCCTACTAGGACAGTGCAGGCAAAAAGAGCTCCTCCTCGCTTTCAGTCGTGTCTTGAAAGACTTATGGCAATGTCAGATTTAATGGATGGTGCTATTCGTCAAATAGACATAGACGAAGGTGTTTTTGGTTTTCCTCATTCCGAGATAATCGAAAGAGAGAACATGGAGCAGATTTTCAAGCATATTGAATTAGGCATCAGTGTTATGCATTCATACATCTGGTACTCCAATCAATCTATTATTTATTTAGTTGAGCAATTTATTTACACATTTCAATGAAAATAGTCTAATGTTTATTATGTTTTTATTTAAGGTGCTTGTATGAAAAATTGATGCGGGGGACGAAATTGTCAAACAAATTCCGTTTCTTCTCTTGCACCCTTGTCAATGCACCGGCAATTAGTATGAATGCGCTTTTAGTAAGAGACCACTTAACTGAGAGATTTATGGCCAGCAAGACAGAAAGTTTGTTTCTTTTACCGTATAATACTGGAAACGGGTAAGATTTTCATTCTAATCTTTAATTTGTATCTTTTACGTAGAAATTATCCATCTAAACTTTTGTTATATTTTACAGTGGACACTGGTTGTTGGTTGCCATTAATCCTACAAGAAAAGTGGTCTATTATCTGAATTCATTGGATACTGATTGGTCAACATATCAGGATATAAAGGATGTGGTTGATACGTAAGTGAGATTGTTCGAAATATTTGTGTGTATTTGTATATTTAATTATTTATGTGAGATTGTTCTAAATTTACATTTTTCTTTTATAGAGCAATACTCGTATACCGAGCACAAAGAGAATCTCGAGTAGCACGGGCTAAAGCAACCAACGTTACATGGGTCAAAGTGGAGGTATATTAATTTTCACAATGTTGCTTATTAGTGATGCTACTTGATAACATAAAATAACTATATATTAATTCTTATTTGTTTGTCTATGTGTAGTGCCCTCGTCAGCGTAAAGGCATAGACTGCGGGTATTTCGTTTTAAGGTTTATGAGAGAAATTCTTCAAATGGATCGAGTAGAGATTCCTATTACGGTATGCATGGATTTATAACTTAGGATTTATTTTAATATTTATCGGATATGTCATATAATTTATTATTTTTAACTAAATCATGCATATTTTGTTTTGTTATGTAGTACTTTGATGAATACACGTGTTCTCATTACACGAAGGATAAATTGCAAGAAATTAAGGAGGAATTGTAAGAATACCTTATTGAAAAAAGAATCATATATAAGGTATAGGATTATGGGATTATGTGAATGTATAGTTTTGTGAATGGTTTATTTTATGGGATTGTATAGTTTTGTGAATGGTTTATGCCCTTTATGTGTTTTTGGATTGTAATTGTATAGTTTTGTGAATAGTTAATGTAAATAACTTGAATTATAATGGAAATGGTTTATGTGGTTTATGTGATTTATGGGATTAGTGGAAATGGTTAATGAACCATACTAGAAATTATTAATGGAAATGTGAAATATACAGGTTTATTGAAATGGCTTGAATTATACAGGTTTCTGCATAAAAAAATGGTTAAAATGGGATTTAAAAAAAAAATTAAAATTATACGTAGAAAAAAGACAGCGCTTTCTAGAAAAAGCGCTGTCTATAGTTCACAAACGAAAGCGTTTTTCCTAAAAAGCGCCCTCTAAAGGTATAGAAAAATTGATAACTAAAATTATAGGCATACATTAGACAGCGCTTTAAAAAGCGCTGTCTAAAGGGGGCCTTTAGACAACGCTTTTTCTTAAAAAAGCGCTCTCTAAAGGTATATAAAAAAATTCATTAAAATTTTATACGTATACATTAGAGAGCACTTTTTCAAAAGCGTTGTCTAAAGGCCCACTTTAGAGAGCGCTTTTTACGGAAAAGCGTTGTCTAATGTATACTTTAGAGAGCGCTTTTTCATAAATAAAAAGCGTTGTCTTTACGTACGACAGCGCAACCTTAGGCAACGCTTTTAAGCGCTGTCTAAGGCCTAAAAAAGCGATGTCTAATGTCTTGTCTGGTGTAGTGCTCCCTATCATTGTGGGCTTACTGATTATCCCACATGTATACTACTTTGTGTTGAAGAGCATTAAACTCATACTCAACACTGCTATGATAATCATATGAGGTACTTGTGGGAAGAGAATAATGCATATGGGGAGAGGGTTGGGTGTGGTGTTGTTGTGATGGATGAGACTGGGGTTGGTGGGGCTGGGGGGAGGGAGATAAATGCAAGTAAGATGAGGCAAGTGACAAATGGGGTGGAGAGAGTTACTCTCTCCGGTCCATCTCTACATCAGTATTCGTAACACCCTCGTCAAAATCATAATGGACATCAGTACACACTCAATATAGCTAGTTCTGCTTATCTTGAACGTTAGTAATTATTAGACTTGGCAACATCATATTTCTCATTGTCTTATTTTTAATCACCGGGATATATGTGTACGACCTCTCATTTAAATTAGCTTTTGCGCAAGACATGAAGTCAAGTCTAGAGGAGTGTTACCCGCAATAGGTTGCAGATGTCTTATCTCATTGACGAGGCCTAAAGCCACGACTATGAAGGTAATGAAGTCATCGATCTCAATGTCTCTTGTCCTTGTTTTGACCAATTTATCCATATTTGAAAGCATAAATGTCGATGTGTCGACATCGCGAGAGTTAAAAGCAGTGTATAAAAAAGAGTTCTTTCATGTCAACATTTCCCGTGCTATCACCTAGGCAAAAAAACAATATTTGTATGGACCTTATGAAAGTAACATATGGTTGGGTTGTGAAAGCAGGAAGACTTCTTCCCATCCATGTTAATGGCAAATTATCCGATCAATCGCTGCCAAAATTGTCCAAACTCAAAGGTCTAGGGTCCATCTAGAGGGACCTTTTAAAATGCTCATGTTGTTTGAAAGTGTAGAAAGGTTCTTATTTCATTTTGATTATATGCAAACTCTCAAAAAATTATCCTAAAGTGATCCTATCATGTGTTGGATGCTTCAGAGTCAAAAAATGATTCCAACCAATGTGGTTGAACATCTGATTGACACTTTCTAACAGACCTAGGGTAGTAAGGCAATGTTTGTCAATATAATTGGTAGGAGTCAAACATCATTGGACAAGATATTCAAATCTATTTTGCTGTTCCACCTTCTTGAATTCGATCCCCATGTAGTCAGCAACAACCCTTCTCTTAGGAGGCATTGTGAAATTCAGTTTTAGTAGCTAGGGTAATGATTTTCAGATTTTTAAGGGGGTGAGAAATGGTGATGGTTTTCAGTTTAAGAATTAGGGAGGTGTTTTTATGAAGGTTTATTGATGTGGTTTTGTTGTTGGTTTTAATGAAAATGGAGTAATGATGGTTGTAATTTAATGGAGTTTTGGTTTGTGTGAGAAAGATGAAGTTGAGTGGGTGAGTGGAGAAGAATAGGGAAGTTGGTGCGTGTGTTATCAATTTTGGTAAATGAGGAGAGAGAGAGAGAGAGAGAGGGGATTTCGGTTTTTAATGAAAAGGTGTGATGGTGATTGATGAGACAAAAGACTTACAACTTTTTACGTTATCGATGCCTGTGATTTTGTGCCCAAGACTGTTGACAAGCTTCAACGTAGCTGACGTCTTGGTCAGCAGCAGTTCAAACGATTAACTCTAGCATTGAATATGGGATTTAAATAGTTGACGAGCATTATCATGGGATGACGGGTTCACCGTTAGTTTCTCAGGTGGAAAAACCTTCTAGAATGTGGAATCGTGACGCTTATCATCATAGCTGACGGGTAGACCTTCAGCAAATCAATGGTGACACTTCCTATTTAGCATAAGACGAGCGTCTTCATCATGTTTCAAATTCTTGGCGATGGTCGGTGCTATTACGGCCGTCATCCCTGATCTGTCTGTTTTCCACTTCTTTTGGCTCACCAAATGCTTAATTTATTGATTCTCTTCATTGTGATTGATCTCTTTATTTCCTAATTAAACAACTAACTAAAACATGATTGAAAAAACCCCTGGGTTGCCTCCCACGCATCACTTTGCTTAGAATTGGTTAGCTCGACTTTGCTTGACCCTCTAAAATCCAGAGGGTTCCTCTTTCAGTTCTGAATCCTTAACATCATGCCCAATTACTTTAGGGCTCCATTTTAACATCTCCAACCATTTCCCATTTACTTTTCCATTACCTTTATGACTTTTGTAGGAAGGTTTATTCTTGAGGTCTGGTGGTAGAGGTTTCTTTTTCACCTTTTGGATTGTCTCGTGTACTAGAGTTAAGACTTCTTTATTAAAGTTTTGGTCTTTAGTAGCAATACTTCCCTATAGCACCACAACTCATTCATCATTTATATCTTGTATGATATCACTCATTAGATATGCTTTTACTATGTCAAGGGGAATTTATTCAAAAGGGGGATCATCGACATGTCTTTCAACTATGTTAAATCTGCTCCAAGAATTCCTAAAAGTAAGGCTTTTTTTATAATTTTGGACAATTGGAACTCAATATTTTCATCCCCTACTTCTAGTGTGAGCTTTCCACGTTTAACATCTATAACCGCTCCGGCTGTGGTGGGGAAGGGTCTTCCTAATAAGGTTGGGATTTCAATGTTTTCCCATATATCCATCACAACAAAGTTTGTAGGGATTATCATTTACCCTATCCTTATATGCACATCTTCTGCAATTCCTAAGGGATACTTGGTTGGTCTATCTGCCCACTGTAAAGATATTCTGGTGGGTTTCTAACCACCACGGCCTAGTTTTTCATAGATGAACAAAGGTATCAAAATCACACTCACACCTATATCACCTAAATCTTTCTCGAAAATCATCATGTCTATAATATTAGGTACTTTAATTCTCTTGGGATCTTTTAATTTTGGAGGCAGCTCATTTTGGATTACCGCATTACATTCTTTTGTCAGCACTACAGTTTTAGTGTCTTCTAGTTTTCGCTTGTTTGATGGAATTTCCTTAAGGAATTTGACATAAGATGACATTTCTGTTAACGCCTCAGTGAAAGGGGTGTTGATGTACAACTTTTTCAAAACCTCACCAAACTTCCTAAAATGGTCTTCAATAATGGCTTTCACTAATATTTGCGGAAACAGGATAGGAGGTTTGTATGGTGGGGGAGGCACATATGAGTCTTCCTTTTCTTCCTCAAATACCTCCTTCGTAGGTGGTGTTGATCCTTCCTCCTTTTCAGGTGGCACATACCCACTTTCATTTCCTTTGTGGCCCTTGTCAGTGCTGATTTCCATCTCTTTACCACTTCGTATCATTATAGTGTTTACATTCCCTTTTGGGTTGGGCTTAGGCTACCCTAAAAAGTTTCAAGACGGGATCTTGTAGATGCTTGTTGTTAGGCTACTTGTGAAACTTGAATTTCCAACATTTTAATATGATTAACTATGTTATCAATCTTAGACGCAAGCTTCCTTATCAATTCATTACAGTGGATATTCGGGTTCTTGAAGTCCTCATTTTGTCGAGTTTGGGTAATGATAAAATTCACTATCATTGTCTCAAGGTTTGTCTTTCTTGGAGAAACAGAGACACTTATTTGGCCGTGGATTCCGAGTGGAACAACAGGTAGTGCGGGATTGGAAGCAAACGTATGATTCTTGTTCTTATCGGAGAAATTAGGATGACTTCTCCCACTAGGATTATAAGTATAGGACTTTGGATTCCCTTGTTGGACATAGTTTACCTAATCAGGAGATAATTCACCTAACACTTGGAATTCAACACTGATGTGGCCAGACACTCCACATATTTTGCAGCTGGGGGTTACGGCGGTTGCGGTAGTAGCAGGGGTGATGCTTAGATTATCTAAATTTTGGTACAACATATCCACTTTTGTGTTCATATGGTCGAAGTTAGTAACTTTGTACATTTCTCTTCTCGGTTGAGTTTTCACAATGGGAACGCGTTCGCTACCCGACTAGTAATGATTTCGAGCCATATCTTCTATGAGCGTGTAGACTTCTTTAAATGGCTTGTTCATGAGAGCTCCTCCTGCAGCGACATCTATGGTTATTTTCGTGTTATAAAGCAAACCATTGTGGAAGATGTGAATTATCAGCCACTTTTCTAATCTATGATGTGGATATGCTCTCATTAACTCCTTAAATAGCTCTCATGTTTCAAAGAGCGATTCACTGTTTGTCTGCCTTAAGAAAGTAATTTGGTTCCTAAGTTGTGTCATCTTGCTCGATGGGATATATCTAGCGAGGAACATTTTCTTAATCTTATTGCATGTTGTAATAAAATTAGACAGTAGGGATTATAGCCATGATGTGGCTATGTCTCTAAGGGAGAATGGGAATAAACATAGTCAAATGGCTTCGGGATCAATGCCATTGATCTTAAGTGTATCAGCAAATTGCACAAAGATAGAAAGCTACAAATTCGGATCCTCTGTCGGGGTTTCAGATAATTGGTTCTACTATACTATATGCAGCAGAGAGGATTTTAACTCTAAATTATTGGTTACTATAACGGGACAAACAATTGATGAATGAGGATCCTATTCTAAGAGCATAACGAAATCCTTAAGTGGGAGTTGATCGTTCTCCACCATCTCTCTTTGAATCTGATGTAATCAACATCTTAAACAAAGGTAGCGCTCGATTTTGTCAATCGGATGGGCAAAATTCCTGGTACTTTAGGTTCTTCACAAACAACTAAAATTGTGGAAAATTATAAAAACAGAAAATATACCTTAGTTTATACGGCGAAACAATGGAATTACAATATTGAAAATTTTGCTCCCAGACAACGGCGCCAAAAAACTTGATATGTCGTAAGTATACGACTGTATCAATGTAGTATAAAATATATTGTGACCAAAGAGACCAAATAACAAGTATTGTTATCTATTATTCCTATGTTTATCTAAGGCCGCGTAAAAAACTTATTTTTGTGCGAAAAATAGAAATAATTAGTTTAATTCAATAACAATAATAAGAGACTGAAACAACGAATCATATGTACCAATTTTATTCATGTAAATTTCAACACCTAATTATAACGAGAATTCTACAAAAAAAATTAAATTAGTGGTAATATCCATTTTCGTCAACATGTTACTGGATTTTTACCTAACCACATATCGGCTTTTACAGTATTAGTTTTAAGTTAAAGAATCTTTTACAAATTAAAAGTAACTTATGGACTAATTTTGAGACGTTTTCAAGTCTAAAAGTTAAGCAATCTAAATTTCTAAGGCGAATACCGTTTTTACCCTTTCAGCACGTAAAAGGTATCTCAGTGCTCTTACATTCGTAGTTAGTCTTTTCTGTTCAAAATAGAAAATTCAAAACAGAAACGTATGCATTATCTTGATCCATTTTGATCCACTTTTGCATGGCTATAAGAACGTGTCGTTCAAATTTATACATCAGATACCACTTCCACCCTTTCATTACGTAAGTGGTATCTCGGTGCTTCTAATTTCATAGAAAACATCTTTTACTTTAAAAATAGAAATTACCAAACATCATTATATTTCTAGTTACAATTAAATATCAAAGAAATTCACATGAATTAAACTGGTAAGATACTCATCATGTTTCAAACTCTAAACAAACTACTCAAACATATTAAATAGGAATACAAAACATGCTTTTGATGAATTCATAATAAACACCAGTAGAGAAATAGAACTTGGAAGTAATGAAAATGAACTTGATATTAAATATGCTATGAAGGGAGACTTTGATCCAAAGACAGTAGTGCAGGATGTAAAATACAGCAACATAAAAATAAGTTGAGAAATGCAAAAAATTAAATTGCATAAAAACTCCAATGTATAATTTTTATACTGAAAACTAAAGTGAAATTAGTTTAAGTATGCTTGGATGCTTATTACAATTCATTACAAGGCTACTTATAGTGAAAATCCTACTACTAAAGCCTCAGAAATTGTGTGAAATTGTGGAGAAAATCGGGATGCAATTCTATAGAAATGCATAAAATTCTGGATTGAGCTTACATGAATAATGGTGTATGACTCACCACCCATCATGACGTGCTGAAGCTGGGATTCTGGATCCAGGATCCATGACGAGCGTCAGTGTGACTTTCAGCCTGCATGTCAAGGTCTTCCAGTGAACTCTCTTTCCTTTGCCTTAGGGGCCATGACGATCAGCTCCTCCTGGAGCATGACGGTCGTCATGGTCTCCGTCACCAGTATTTTTTCTTTATTTCTCTTTGTTTTTCTTTGTTTTCTTCTGTATTCAGTGTCGATCTTTTTGTGCTTGGAATGCAAAGTAAAAGCCAGCTTATTAAAGTAAAAGGAACGTAAAAATGCACTAAAACTTATTAAAATTGAGTTAATTAAACGGTAAAATGCTAGTTATCAGGCGCCTCCTCTCTTTATTTCAAACTAAAATTCGGGATTTCTATAGTTCTTTGCAATTTATCTCTCTTCTCTCTAGCTCTTTAAACATTTTATTTTTCACCAAAGTTGCCTTAGTGCCTTGTTAGTGAAAACCGCTTGTGAGGAAAAGTTGTACTCGTGTCGTGTCATCGTTATTATTTTCAAGAGTGTGATACACTTGAAGAATTGAGTTTGGTTCTTGAGATTAACCATTCTTAAAATCTTTATTTAGTTCTAAAACTTTTCTTAGGAAGTTCGGTTTGATTATTGAGATCATCCTATAAAATATCTAATAGGTTCATTAGTTCTACTTGTGGAAAAACTTTCTTTTGGTTGAGGATAAACTAGTGAAAAAATCTCTAGATCTTGGATCTAAGGTTTGTGAGCATAACCTATAAAATCTTAATATTATAGTCAAATCTCAAGAAGATATCTTGAGGATAGGAGTAGGCCAACTTCAATCTAACTTGGATAATTTTCTAGTGTCATCTCTTTAACCCTTTATCTTTTTCTTTATGTTTTTTAGTTTACTGTTTATATTTCCTACTGCTTTTTATTTTGATCTTAAAAATACGAACTTGCTTCCTAAGTAATAAAAACTCAAAACTAATTGCAAATTTTGAATATCACGATTCAACCATCACCCCACCTTTTGTGCTTGAAGTCACGTGTCCAACAAGTTGTATAATAGCCAAACTCCTGTTAAAGACTAATTTTCCCAAGAGGAAAACTGACTTCAAGCCCTTATCCTTTAATGGAAAAGGGTATAGTTTTTTACAAGACAAAATGAAGTCTTTTCATAAAGGGACGGATCATGGTAATTTAAAGGTTGTGAAGGAAAGTTCATTTGTTCCTACAAGTGATGTTAATGGTGTTGTAGTGAAAAAACTTCAAATTGGACCAAAGATGATAAAGAAAATGTGCAGCGTAGTTTGAAAGCAAAAACTTTCATCACTATTGCTCTTGGTCTTGAAGGATTTTTGCAAATTTCTCATTGCGAGGCTGCAAAATAAATGTGGTACATCCTCCAAATTGCACATGAAGGAACTACTGAGATAAAGAGGGCAGGGATAGACATATTAACTCATGAGTATGAACTTTTTAGAATGAAACCTGAAGATAACATTAATTAAATGCAAACATGATTTAACCATATTGTGAGTCATATGAGACCTCAGGAAAAAATTCAAATGAAAAACTATTTGTAAAAATTCTTTGATTCTTAAGCTGTAGCTCACAACCTAAAGTCATTGCGATTTGAAAGTCTAGAGATCTAGCGCGCGCACACACACACACACACACACACACACATTTTTTCCAATTGCAAGAACTCGAGATGGATTTGAAAAGGCATTCCATTGATGAGGAAGCAGAAGCTAAAAGAAAAAGTCTTGCACTCAAAATCGAGGACTTCGACTCTATTGGTGACATGTCTCTTATAGTAAAGAAATTCAAAATATTCCTAAGGCATGAGAAGAAACAAAAAAAGGAACAAGAAAAAGATGAGGAAAAGGTTCCATTCATTCCCACATGCTTCTTGTATGGAAAGAAAGGGCACATCATTTCAAATTCTACTTTAGCTAAAAATACAAATCAGAAGAAATCTATGAAACCCAAGAAAAAGAGCATAAAGACCTACATCATATGGAAAGATAATGATATGGAATCCTCACTGATGAAGAAGAATTCAACATCTGTCTCATAAAAATTTATCAAGATAATGAGGTAACCTCTTATTTTTCTTATCATGGTCTTTTTTCGCATTTGTAAGAAGCCTACAAAAGAAACAAGCAAATTGGAACAAATTGTCTGTAAAAGACAAAATAAAATAGAGAATCTTAGAGAAAGACAAAATGATTTAGTTTATAACTCTTCGACTTCTAACAAAGAGGATGAACTTGACAAGTGCAATAAATGTAATGGAACCTTGTTTTGTATGTGATGGGCTTTTAATAAGGACATCAACTTTTATGATGAAAACTATTGTCTTCAGACAAGTCAAGCATAAACGGTTAAACGGATAAAGATGCAAACCTAAGTATTATGGTTTGGTGAACTTGACTATTCGATGATGGTAGTCAAATGGAATGAAACTAAAGCCTAATCTCAAGTTACTCAACCAAGTGTCTACAAAAGATAAAGCATATGGTAAAGTCTTGAATTGATAAGGACCATCCTAAATTAGTAATGAGTGAGCCAATTGTAAAACATATGGGCTTTATCGTAAAAGCGCATGGCTAAAGCGCACACACAAACACACACACACACACACACACACACACACACACACACACACACATATACATACACAAATATGTTTTCAAACTATTTTTACCAAAGAAAATATCTTCTAAAATATATTGAAATTGTGCCAGATGAATTGGGAGCTATTAAAATAGCTATGTGGAAAACTTTGACTTATATAATCAATTAACACTTTTGTCTAATCAATAAACTCGGTTCAAAATTTAGTTCCAAGAGATTACGACGACAACTTAATGATGTATAATGGCTACATATTTTTTCCTTCATTTTTTAAAACTTGCAATCGGTTATATTTCAAACTACTAATCGATTACAATCAAGTGTCAATCGATTAGAATGTCATAAAATGCATTTATTTGAAATTCCTTTTTAGAACACTGTAATTTTTGTTAAACTTTGAAAAATGTTCTTTTTGGAAAAATATCAAAAATTGACAGTGTAGAATTATTTTTCTATAAGTAATCACTTTTTCGTAAAAAAAATAAAAGTAGTTCTTTTGGGCAAAAATACTTTTTCCTAAAAACCATTATATATATATATATATATATATATATATATATATATATATATATATATATATATATATATATATTTTATTTATATATATATATATTAAAAATTAATATTGAGTTAATAATTATTTTGATAATATCGAGTTAATAATTATTAAGGTAAAATAATTATTTTAAAAATTAACATTGAGTTAAAAATTATTATTAATATTGAGTTAATAATTATTTAGATGAATTAAGATAAAAAAAATAATATTATTAGTATTGAGTTAAACCACCAACCTCTATAGTTACAGTAGAGTTATCACTCGTGAAGGTTACCCTTTGGGGACCCTTTCGAACCTTTTAGAATAATTTGGGTGTTTTACTGTTGTTTTGTGCTATAAAATAATATAACCACATTGTTGGAACGATTCTGGATGAAAAAGTCCTTTTGTGAGTGAGGATATTATGTAATTCAAGAAGGATATAATTGTAAATTCACTAAAATAATCTTTTGTATACACCTCGGTTGAATGTTATCCAATTAGGAATTATTGTTTGGGTTAGAAGCTAAATTCGTAAAAGCTTTGGTTCGGAGATTATGTGATTCAGTCTCGTTAGGTTTGAGATTAACCAGCGGTAAAATCTCTTTAGGTTCTTGGTCACCCCGTGGTAAAAACAATTTATCCCGTGACAAAAACATGGATAAGGTTCGTGATTTGTCTGGTATTAAAATCTCACAGGTTATTGATCAGCCCGTATAAATCCAAGGTTTAAGGTTTGTGAGCTCAGTCTGTGATAAAAGCTTGTAAGGTTTAAGAAGCTTGAATGCTAAATGCTCCAAGATTCTTGTTTGTTGAGAGAAGGGTAACCGCTTCAATTTTCCATGTGGAAAGAAGACTAATCGCATTTATGTGCTGTTTGGAAGAGAATACTCAAACTTCCATATTCTGAAGTCTTGTGTTGTTTGGTTGGAGGTCAACCATATTTCCTTGTATAAGGGGGTTCGTGAATACAACCTATTAAAAGCTCTCAACTTTATTGGAAACTCTCAAGACCAGTTCTTGGGTAGATGAGTAAGTCCTTTTTTTTTTACAGAACCTCTATAATTCCTAGTGTTTTTCTTCCTCTTAACTCTTTAATTTTTCGCTATTTATTTTCTGTTAATTATTTAAAATGTTTTTAAACTCTGATTTTATTTTCTAAAGTTTTTCAAAAGTACTTTTCTGAACCACACAATTCCGATCCCCTTTTGTGTGTGAAGTCTCAAGTCCAACAAGTGGCACTAGATCCAAACTCTTGTTTAAGGACTAATCGTCTCAAGAGGAAGATAACTTCCGAAAAGAGATACTTTCTAAACACACCGCCACTTTTCATTGATAATAGATTTGATATTTGACAAGGTAGGTTTAGAATTTTTCTTCATAGCATAAATCATGAATTGTAGGAAGCAATAGTTTATTTATCCATACTCATCAAGTAGATGATGAAGTAGTAGATAAATCGTATTCCTTTTGGACCGAAGAGAAAAAGATAAAGATAGACATAGATCTTAAAACAAAGAACTTTATAATAATGTCTCTAGATTATAACAAACTTTATGATGTTCATCGTTGTAAAAATGCCAAGGAATTGTTGGAGACTCTTGAAATGATATATGGAGTTTCTCCAAGTATCGAACAAGAGAAGATGAACATACGAAGCGGAGAAGATGAAGACACCATGCATGGATGTTTTTGTAATACCCCGTAAATTATTTTGCTCTGGATAATATTAGTTGTGATCAACTGAGTCCCAGTGCACTCTAATAAATTATCTGCAGAGGTAATTAGGGTAACTGTCGGAGTTAAAGTAAATCCAATTAATATTATCTGACTCAGAGGTATTTAAATATTTGGACTTTAGAGACTTTTTGGATAATTAGTATTGTTGCTAATTGATGATATTTTTCCCTATATTATTTTCTTTCCTTTCATTTTCCAAAGAAAAAGATAGAAAGGATTTTGGAGAGAAAGAAAAGAGAAGGAAAGGAAGAGAAAAGGAGAAAAGGTTCAAGAGCAAGATCATCATCATCTCATCATCAAATCTTCATCCAATCATCTTCAAATCTTCACCATCTTCATCTATTCCAGGTGGGTTCTAGATAGATGCTTTTGTTTTAGACTTTCTTGGTTTCTAAGACCTAGGTTAGAGTTGTAGGAGAATTGGATAAATTGCAAAATCTTGGAAATTAACGGTTAAAATGTGTTACAAACTGAGTAGTATGGGTTATAGGAGTGTAGAATCATTTATATTTGATTGTATGATGTTGAGATATGTTTTGGTGGGGTGTTGGAACCATGGGAGATCAGCTGTTACGCTGATGGAGTTTCTGGAATTCCCAGATTCGCACTGCGAATCCCCCAGAGAAGGGGGAAACCGTGGACTAGCTAGCAGCTCGCACTGCGAATGCGAAGGCGAGCGTTCGCCAGTGGTTCGCACTGCGAACTTTAGGTCGTTTTGCCACTGCCTTGGTTCGCCAGAGTTCGCACTGCGAGTGGTGCAGCGAATAAGTGTTGCCTAGGTGTTCGCTGGACGCTTCACACTGCGAATGAAGTAGCGAGCGTTCGCTGGCTTATTCGCAATGCGAACGTAGCAGAACATCCATTTTGTTTCTTGCATAACTTTTGACTCGGTTATCCGTTTTGCGTATTCTTGATATCGTTGTGAAGCTAGGAACGTATTCTAGCTGATGGTAGTGAGAAACATTTGGTTATTTCCCGATTAATGAATCGGAGGGAACCGTAAATTTGTGGAATATGTTACATTATGTGTTTCCTTTATGTACGTATGTGAAAATACGAATTTAGGTAGGGTGAGGAATATTACCATAAACAGTGTCGACAAATGTAGATGGAACAAACACTAGTATGGAACATGTGTGTTAACCTTTGTGGTTATGCTAAGGCGTTATGGCCATGTGATCGTCGAATACGATCACGTTTGTGAGTGTTATCACGTAGTCGTAACCGATTATCTTGTGAGTGCATTTCATGGGTCTCGAGCTCCTCTGAAACATGTGCACAACTACTTGGCAGGTTTGATTCCCGCGTGCAGTACGAATGGCGCTCTGGGAGCGTATGCTTGTGACGGTTAATGGCCCGTGTGAAGTGACGGTTCATAACGGTTAATGGCCCGTAGGACCCGAATCCATTCGTATGTCAAGTAGGTTACCAGGATCCATGACTCGGGTCGACTTCTAGACGTAGAAGCGGACGGGAAAAGGGGATGCCTTGGTGTGGTTACCAATTAGTGATAGTGTGAGTTGATGAACTCATGACATGTTTTCATATAGTGTGTGTGTACTCAAAGTCACTTCCCTTTTTCCTTTGACTTGAGTTAGGCTTATTAGAACCTTGTAGAGCCGAGAGGACTATAAGATAGCGAACTCACTGAGATTTGATGTATCTCACCCCACTGTTGTTGTTTACATCACAGGTTCTGCAGGTTCGGTGAAGGGTAAGGATAAGGTGGTTTGACTTTTCCTTACGGATCGTAGCTTTTGAGATGGCATGGCTTCCGCTATGGCGTTTTATTTTGAGATCATTATATTGATCTAGTTCTTAGTGTTTTTTTTTTGGACATCTTGTGTATGTTATGTCGTAGGCTTTAGAACTTTGTATTTAGGGCATTTAATGTATACAATGTGTTAACTAGGAACTTGTATATATATATATATTTCAGTACCAAACATATTATTCATGTATGATATATGCTTTGACGTATGTATGTATATGTGGGCGTTACAGTTGGTATCAGAGCAGGTCGTATCCTCGACCTAGCCATGAAATAGTATAAGTGTTTCTTTCCGTTTCATAAGTGTTGTGTCGCCATTGGTCTTACGTGTTATATTTATGGTATTGAGCCTAATCAACTTAATCCTATCTGTATGACATTTAGGAACATGGTTGACCGACGCAGAAACAACCGTGGTAGACCGAGAACTACTCCAGCAGGGACAAATCTACCAGGGGACGAAGGGAATGCCCCTCTGTATCAATTTATGCAGCAGATGCAGTAACAACAAAATCAGTTTGTGCAGCAAATGGTACAGCAAATGGCTGGTGTTGTGCATCCTCCAGTGGTTGTTCCGGAAGCTGCAGGGGGAACCTTTAGGGATTTTATTCGTATGAATCCTCCAGAGTTTCTGGGAGGGTTAGATCCAGTAAAGGCTCATGAATGGATATCCAGTAAGGAGCAGATTTTCTTGATTGTCCAGTGTAGTGAAGAGAATAAGGTTGTCTTTGCTTCTCACTTGTTAAAGGGTCCTGCTATGAGATGGTGGGAAAGCGCTTCAGCCTTGATGACAATTCAAGAGGTACCGAAAGTCTGGGAGCAGTTTAAGATAACTTTTATGGAGAAGTATTTTCCAAGTTCCTTAAGGTCTCAAAAAGAATTCGAATTTCAACAGCTGAGGCAAGGTAACTTGACAGTGGCTTCTTATGCGGAAAAGTTTGAAGATATGGCTGCTTATTCTAGACAAGCCATGTATGCTCCCGATGAAAGGTGGAAGATTGATCATTTTCTATTTGGTTTAAGGGCTGAAATTTCACATAGTGTGTCTCAGAGAGAATTTACTAGCTATGCTGAATTGTTACGACAGTGTTATGTGGCGGAGCATAGTTTGAAAAAGGTACAAGCAGAAGGAGAGTTAAGTAGGGTGAATCAAAGTGATCGTGGGTGATCGAATCAACAATTTAGACCGAGACAACAACCTTTCAAAGGGAAACAAGTTCAGAGTTCCAGGACTAGCGTTCCTCCGGTATGCCGTATTTGTGGTAGAAATCATCAGGGGAGGTGTGGTATCGAAGGTGTGAGGTGTTATCAGTGTCAGAAAATGGGCCATTTGGCGAGAGACTGTCCTCAAAAGAAGAATACCGGGCGAGTGTATACCTTGGATGCAAGGAAAACAAAGGGTGACAACTCTTTGATAGCTGGTACGTGTTTTGTGAATGGAAATCCTTGTTTCGTTTTATTTGATTGTGGGGTAACGCATTCTTTTGTGTCCACGCGGTGCGTGAAGCGACTTGGGTTGCAAGTTGTTCCTTTGTCTCCACCCATGGTGGTTACTACTGCCATGGATGAAATTGTTGAAACACCGTTGATATGTGAAAATTGTGTATTGTCGATGAATGAAAGAGTCTTCCAGATTGATTTGATTTGCTTACCGCTTAAGAAAGTGGATGTTGTTCTGGGAATGGATTGGCTTTCAGCTAATTCGCTTTTTATCGGTTGTGAGGAGAAGTTAATCATTATTCCATCTGCTGAAGCTACTTCGAAGGATGTGTTAACTACTATTTTAGAAGGTACGGTTGGAATGATTAATTTCTTGTTTGAAGAGGAAAAATCTATTCTTTTGATTCTTACTAAGGAGGAGGCTAGTCACCGTCAAGTTGTGAGTATTCCGGTAGTTTGTGACTTTCCTGCGGTTTTCCCCGAGGATATCACTTCTCTTCCTCTGGAACGGGAAGTGGAATTCTCTATTGACCTGATACCGGGAACGGCTCCAATATCCGTTTCTCCGTATCGGATGACACCACTTGAATTAAGAGAATTAAAGGATTAATTGGAAGAGTTGTTGGCTAAGCATTTTGTTCGACCAAATGTTTCGCCCTGGGGAGCTCCAGTGTTGTTGGTAAAGAAGAAGGATGGTGGAATGCGGTTGTGTATTGATTACCGTCAATTGAATAAGGTCACCATCAAGAACAAATACCCATTGCCAAGGATAGACGATTTGTTAGATCAATTTAAAGGAGCCTGTGTGTTCTCAAAGATTGATTTACGGTCGGGTTATCATCAGATTCGGGTGAAGAGTTCAGACATACCAAAGACTGCATTTAGAACCCGTTATGGTCATTATGAATTTTTGGTGATGCCTTTCGGTGTGACGAATGCTCCAGCAGTTTTCATGGATTACATGAATCAGATATTTCAACCTTACTTAGACCAATTTGTGGTGATTTTCATTGATGACATTCTTATTTATTCCCGTGACCCGCAAGAGCACGGTGAACACCTAAGAATCGTTTTATCCATTTTGCAAGAGAGACAACTTTTCACTAAGC
The DNA here is from genome assembly GCA_022829125.1 of Lathyrus tuberosus. Classification (NCBI taxonomy): domain Eukaryota; kingdom Viridiplantae; phylum Streptophyta; class Magnoliopsida; order Fabales; family Fabaceae; genus Lathyrus; species Lathyrus tuberosus. The sequence goes on from JALAZF010001040.1 coordinate 215,514, forward strand.
TAAGTAAGTGTGAATTTTGGATGTCAGAGGTGAATTTCCTTGGACATGTCATATCTCAAGGGGGTGTAGCGGTTGATCCATCCAAAGTTGAAGCAGTGATAAATTGGGAGAGACCAAAGAATGTGTCTGAAGTTAGAAGCTTTTTGGGACTAGCAGGGTATTATAGAAGGTTTATTAAAGGCTTTTCCCAACTGGCTTTACCGATGACGAGACTTACTCTGAAAGATTGTTCTTATGAATGGGATTCGGCTTGTGAGCAAAGTTTTATGAGTTTGAAGGAAAGGTTGACGACCGCTCCTGTTTTGGTCATTCCTGATCCTAGCAAGTCGTATGAGGTATATTGTGATGCGTCGAAGATGGGATTAGGAGGGGTGCTAATGCAAGATGGACATGTAGTGGCTTATGCTTCATGACAGTTGAAAGTCCATGAAGAGAATTATCCAACGCATGATTTAGAATTGGCGGCGGTTGTATTTACCTTGAAGGTGTGGCGTCACTATTTGTACGGTGTGCGTTTTGAAATATTTAGTGACCACAAGAGCTTACAATACCTCTTTAATCAGAAGGAGTTGAACATGCGTCAACGGAGGTGGATGGAATATTTGAAAGATTATGACTTGGAACTAAAATACCATCTGGGTAAAGCGAATAAGGTGGCGGATGCTTTAAGTAGAAAAGTGTTGCACAATGCCGACTTGATGATGCTAGAATATACCTTATTGGAGAAATTCCGAGATCTAGATCTTCAGTTTAATTGGACTCCTAATTGTGTGATTATGGGTAATTTGGATATCAATTCTACACTTAGGGAAGAAATCCAACAAGAACAATGAGAAGTTGCAAGAAGTGTTACTGCAACCGGGTTTTGTACGGGATACCGATGGAGTTATTGTATGTAACCGAAGGATTTGTATTCCGGATAACACGGAGTTAAAAAGGAAGATTTTGGATGAAGCGCATAAGGGTGCTTTTACTATACATCCGGGATCTTCAAAGATGTACCGAGATCTAAAGAGAGACTATTGGTGGTCCGGGATGAAAAGAGATGTTGCGGTATATGTGTCGGAATGTGCGGTGTGTCAACAAGTGAAGATCGAACACCAAAGACCGGGTGGTTTATTGCAACCTTTAGAAATTCCGGTGTGGAAATGGGATAGTATTTAGATGGACTTTGCGGTGGGGTTACCCCGTGCGCAAGGTGGTTATGATTCAATTTGGGTGATTGTGGATCGGTTGACGAAGTCTGCTCATTTCTTGGCCGTAAAGACTACTTATAAGGCGAGTCATCTTGCAAGGTTGTTTATTTCGGAGATAGTAAGGTTACATGGTATTCCTACTAGTATTGTTTCGGATAGAGATCCGAAGTTCACTTCGAGATTTTGGAGAGCTTTTCAACAGGCGATGGGAGCGAAGTTGTGTTTGAGCACGTCGAATCATCCACAAACGGATGGTCAGACGGAATGAACAATACAGACCATGGAGGATATGTTGAGAGCTTGTGTATTGGAAAGTGGCGGAAATTGGATAGAACTTTTGCCATTGATTGATTTCTCTTATAATAACAGTTATCATGCAAGTATTGGTATGGCTCCGTATGAGGCATTATATGGGAGGAAGTGTAGGACACCGTTGTGTTGGGCAGAAATGGGGGAAGATAGTATGTTGGGACCCGAGATTATTCATGAAACTACGGAGAAAATTAAGATGATCTGTGACAAGATCAAACAAGCCCAAGATCGTCAGAAGAGTTATGCAGATAACCGTAGAAGACCTTTAGAATTTGAAGAAGGCGATCACGTATTTTTGAAAGTTACTCTGAGATTGCGGTTGAAAGAACCATTTAAGTCGCAAAAGTTAGGTCCGAGATATGTGGGACCATATCAGATTTTGGAAAGAATTGGTGAAGTAGCCTACAGATTAGCTTTACCGCCTTCTCTATCAGAGATGCACGAAGTTTTTCATGTATCTCAGCTTCGAAAATTCGTCCCAGATCCTCTTCAGCCAATTTTACCGGATACAATTGAGATAGAAGCAGATTTGACATTTGAGCCTCAACCGAGTCGTATCATCGGAAGAGAAACTAAAGTGTTAAGGAGTAAAGAGATTTCTCTTGTTAAGGTCTAGAGGGATGAGACGCATCCGGGTGATGCAACTTGGGAATTGGAATCGGAGATGCGGGAGGTCTATCCTCATCTTTTTAGGTAATTGTTTTAAATTTGTGGGCGAATTTCTATTTAAGGGGGGGAGGATGTAATACCCCGTAAATTATTTTGCTCTGGATAATATTAGTTGTGATCAACTGAGTCCCAGTGCACTCTGATAAATTATCTGCAGAGGTAATTAGGGTAATTTTCGGAGTTAGAGTAAATCCAATTAATATTATCTGACTCAGAGGTATTTAAATATTTGGACTTTAGAGACTTTTTGGATAATTAGTAGTGTTGCTAATTGATGATATTTTTCCCTATATTATTTTCTTTCCTTTCATTTTCCAAAGAAAAAGATAGAAAGGATTTTGGAGAGAAAGAAAAGAGAAGGAAAGGAAGAGAAAAGGAGAAAAGGTTCAAGAGCAAGATCATCATCATCTCATCATCAAATCTTCATCCAATCATCTTGAAATCTTCACCATCTTCATCTATTCCAGGTGGGTTCTAGATAGATGCTTTTGTTTTAGACTTTCTTGGTTTCTAAGACCTAGGTTAGAGTTGTAGGAGAATTGGATAAATTGCAAAATCTTGGAAATTAACGGTTAAAATGTGTTACAAACTGAGTAGTATGGGTTATAGGAGTGTAGAATCATTTATATTTGATTGTATGATGTTGGGATATGTTTTGGTGGGGTGTTGGAACCATGGGAGATCAGCTGTTACGCTGATGGAGTTTCTGGAATTCCCAGATTCGCACTGCGAATCCCCCAGCGAAGGGGGAAATCGTGGACTCGCTGGCAGCTCGCACTGCGAATGCGAAGGCGAGCGTTCGCCAGTGGATCGCCAGTGGTTCGCACTGCGAACCTTAGGTTGTTTTGCCACTGCCTTGGTTCGCCAGAGTTCGCACTGTGAGTGGTGCAGCGAATAAGTGTTGCCTAGGTGTTCGCTGGACGCTTCGCACTGCGAATGAAGTAGCGAGCGTTCGCTGGCTTATTCGCAATGCGAACGTAGCAGAACATCCATTTTGTTTCTTGCATAACTTTTGACTCGGTTATCCGTTTTGCGTATTCTTGATATCGTTGTGAAGCTAGGAACGTATTCTAGCTGATGGTAGTGAGAAACATCTGGTTATTTCCCGATTAATGAATCGGAGGGAACCGTAAATTGGTGGAATATGTTACATTATGTGTTTCCTTTATGTACGTATGTGAAAATACGAATTTAGGTAGGGTGAGGAATATTACCATAAACAGTGTCGACAAATGTAGATGGAACAAACACTAGTATGGAACATGTGTGTTAACCTTTGTGGTTATGCTAAGGCGTTATGGCCTTGTGATCATCGAATACGATCACGTTTGTGAGTGTTATCACGTAGTCGTAACCGGTTATCTTGTGAGTGCGTTTTATGGGTCTCGAGCTCCTCTAAAACATGTGCACAACTACTTGGCAGGTTTGATTCCCGCGTGCAGTACGACTGGCGCTCTGGGAGCGTATGCTTGTGACGGTTAATGGCCCGTCTGAAGTGACGGTTCATAACGGTTAATGGCCCGTAGGACCCAAATCCATTCGTATGTCAAGTAGGTTACCAGGATCCATGACTTGGGTCGACTTCTAGACGTAGAAGCGGACGGGAAAAGGGGATGCCTTGGTGTGGTTATCGATTAGTGATAGTGTGAGTTGATGAACTCATGACATGTTTCCATATAGTGTGTGTGTACTCAAAGTCACTTCCCTTTTTCCTTTGACTTGAGTTAGGCTTATTAGAACCTTGTAGAGCCGAGAGGACTATAAGATAGCGAACTCACTGAGATTTGATGTATCTCACCCCACTGTTGTTGTTTACATCACAGGTTCTGCAGGTTCGACGAAGGGTAAGGATAAGGTGGTTTGACTTTTCCTTACGGATCGTAGCTTTTGAGATGGCATGGCTTCCGCTATGGCGTTTTATTTTGAGATCATTATATTGATCTAGTTCTTAGTGTTTTTTTTGGACATCTTGTGTATGTTATGTCGTAGGCTTTAGAACTTTGTATTTAGGGCATTTAATATATACAATGTGTTAACTAGGAACTTGTATATATATATATTTCAGTACCAAACGTATTATTCATGTATGATATATGCTTTGACGTATGTATGTATATGTGGGCGTTACAGTTTTTCTAAAATTTAGAAATATTGGAAGTTATGTTGGAAACTATATTACTAACAAATTTCAAAGAATTAAGAATTGGAAATTTAATCCAATTCTTAAATCAAAGATAGGAACCTTCATGAATTTCAGGAAAAATCAAGAAAGAATGAAATTATAGAAAATTTGAACGATCTAGTTCAATTACATAGAGATGAATGAATTCAAAATGAAGAATAAACATCCTCATCATACTCCTATAATACAACTCTTATGTAATCCTTCGAAAGAACATACTCAGTAGTTGAACAATCCTCGAAAGATTCAACATTCAATGAAGGACCCTCTTATTTAAGGAGTGACAAAGAAGATGAAGAAGTTTCTTCAATACTCGGACGAAGAAGAGGAGGAGAGACATCAACCTCGGGGAGAAACGTGAAAGAATCCTCTTCCAACAAAGAAGATGAAATATGCTTAAAGGCATCCTACGAGGGAGATATTATTTCATGTATCAAACCATCTTACGCTCAACTATGTAGAATGAGTGCTCATTTAGAGGAAGAAAATATTAAACTAAGAGAGTGTACCCTAGATCTTAAGGAATCTCTAAGATATCTTAAGGAAAACAAAAATTCTTTCAAAATAGAAATAACTACGCTTAAAAATTTGAAAGAATAATGCAAGCGGTGTGCCTCCCTTATAGAAGAAGTGATTGATCTTTGTGAAACCCTAGAAAATTTTACCCAATGAAAAAAGAATGTTGACTAGATTTTATCTAGTCAAATATCCTCTATGAATAAAATTGGTCTAGAATTTAAAAAGGAAAAAAAGTCTAGAAAAGATATTTATCATAAGGGGAAAAAGTGTCCAATATATAAGTGCACACACTCTAAGAGAACAACACACTTAAAACCTTTTTGTTTTGATAAGTTAAAAATATATAAAGGTAAACAACCTTAGATCTTCTGTATCTAATGCATATGGGCTCAAGAAGATATGGGAACCGAAGGTGAAACCTTAGTGATTTGCAGGTATGATTTCCAGCTCAAAGTTTTGATGATTATTAATAAAGTTGTGCAAAGCAATGGTATACTTCTAAAGTATACAATATTTATGAAGTCTCTGATCCGAGGATGAACGATGATGGCAAATGTCAACCATTAAGATCAAAACGAATTATTTGAGAAAATCTCAAAGTATATGATCTTCATTGATCAATTGAATGAATTTGTTTGTAATAGACTAACTCATTTTGTGACAATTACCAACTCTCGCATTCAATGGTGTGTAGAGGAGGATACACCATTTGGTGTCTTCCCTTTTTAGAAAATATTTATCAAGACTTCTTGTTAAAAGAGGTACACATTATTTTAAGGAAAAATATAATTAACCCCTTAAAATAACAATTTTAATTTTTTTATCATCTAAATAAATTATTTTCCAACCCATAAAATGAGTATTTTAGGATTTTTTTTCTAAAAAAAAGTTGCAAAAATGACAAATGAGATGCTCAAAAATAAAAAATTTAACATAAGGCCCAACATACAACAAGGAGATGGTGTCTTTAATTACTGAATTGCCATATTCATTCTCTTTTGTTAAATTTTGAGCATTAGAAATGTATGTACAAAAGCAGAGAAGAGTAAAATTGATAAGGAAGCGTCCAAGTATCCAGAGTACAAGAATACACAGCTGCGTTGTTGCAGGAAGTGTCAGTGGGTTATATCTACAGATTCCCCACTGTTGTAAAAAGCAAAGATTCCTTTGTTTTTGTTACAGTCGAGCTATGCCAACGAGACAGAGACACACCTACACTCTTTTTTTGGACCGTTCTCACTTCATCTCTTCTGCATTGAGATTTGAGAATTCTGCACCATTCACTCATTATTTTGGAGATTTGAGAATTCTGCACCATTCACTCATTATTTTGGAATCTTTCAGTGAGAAGCCACACCCAAAATAACTGCCCCTCACATGTCCCACTTTTTTTTATCTTTCCACCATTTACTTAACTTGTAAATTTCCCATTTTCTTGATCTCAACTGATAGGTTGTGCACTTTATCTCATTGCATGGGATGTTAGATTAATCATTTAATTAATTAAATATGAATTGATATAATTAATTATTAATAAATTATACTATGATTAATTCTTATACATCATTAATTATTGATAAATTCTAAATCCATGGAACTATGAGACTCCACTGATTCTGGTTCAACATGTACTTGCAACTGTATTTTTATAACTACACTACAATTAGGACTAACACCACCGATTCCACCTCTCATTAGTAAGGCCTTGAGCTTAAATTCCAAGAATTTGTCGATGTAACCCTCCTAACATCTTCAATGGATGAAAAGGGAAATTTGAAATAGCCTTTATCCAAAGATGTTAAACCACATTTTCCTATTGATTCTCAAATTGTAGATAATTTGTTTCGAATGCCAACTATAGCCAAGGGAGATGTACCTTTAGGCCATATGATCCTCCCATGTTATGCTTGCATGCTTCAACTATATTCATCTTCAGGTATCACAATGACAATTTTGTCTCCCTTGACATAAGGTTTGGGTAGTTGAGCTAAAGGGATTGGTTGAAAGTTGTCGTCCAAGAATGACCATAGCACTATTGGAGTCGATTATCATATTTATGATGATACTTTACCAATTCAATAAATATTTTTAGTCAATCATAAATATGATACTTTACCAATTCAATAAATTGGGGGATTTCAGTTCAAGCTTATTTGACTTTAAATCAAATTATGAATTAGTCAGGTGCATAAATTTCAAGAACATTAAACATTTACGAATATTGAAAAATAACTGGTGTATTTAAAGTAAGCAAGTGTGAAGTATACGAGCACAAGAAAAATAACCGAAGATTCAATTACAATCTGAAAATATTTGTCTGCTGAAATGTTATCAGCTTACAAACTTTCAAAGGATCCATAATTGAGAATTCACTTGTAATTTCTTCAAATTTTATCTGGCTGCCGTTTTTTTTTCTTTTCCCTTCCTTTACCTCGAGTAACTAACAAAAAAATTGTGCATACAATTTTCATAAGTTAGACAATGAAGACAGTAAATATTACAAATATATGTCATGAGAATCGAGAACTGCATCCCCCTTCCACGGTATCACTGACTAAACTATTTTTGAAAGAAATAATAATGGTCATGATTCGTGAAAACCAAACCCATCAAAGAAGCCGCCGTCCGTGTTACCTCACTAACACCTTCCATATTTTCCCCATATATACTACAAACGACCATACCGCAAGCCCTGCCGCAATATAAAGCAACAAAACACCAGAGCCTGCCAAAATCGCAGGTCCTCCATGACTGAAAACACAAACCAAACAGATATGTCATATAGAGCCAAACAGATAACAAGTAGTTTCCTCAAAAATTCAAAGAAAACAGATACCTGCAATCACGGGTAGCAAGAAGGATGGTTAATGCTGTCATTTGTGTGGCTGTTTTCCATTTCCCCAAACTATTAACCGCAACAGCCTATTATTTTTTTGCTTAGTTATATAAGTTTGAAATTTAGTATATGGAGCAGGAAATTGATTCAAGTGAACAGGAAGTAAAACAAACCTCTAAAGTTTTACTACCCTGGGAAGCAGCCCATTCCCTGAGTGCCGACATGGTTATCTGTTTAGAAAGTTACAAGAACAAATTTAAGACATCTTCCCTCCAAACTGAGTTATAATTATGCTTCGAAAGTAAATGGACAAAAGGAAACTATGTAAATTAAGTATGCTTCCAACCAAGCAATAATAGCATAATGCTGAACCTAAAGAGCACATGTACACATGAACCTCAATGTTTGTACATCAGTATCAGCAACATATAATTCAGTGCTCCATCAAATAGAGCATACGAACAAAGTCAGGTTTGAATCGTAAAAAAAAATGATCATAAACTACCGCAGAGAAAGCAGAGAGGAAATAAGGGTGAAATTTAGAGCATTTATGATCATCCATCTTAATTTATCCTCCACTATGGAGTGTTCACCCATCAATAATTTATCCTCCACTTAGGGTGCATCGTGTATGGCAGAGGACTACGTCAGTTCAAATTCTGCACTATAGCACCAAAAGGCAGTCATATTAACTTTCAGTGGCAATTCAGCACTCTCTTGTTCACATTCCATATCTTCTTACAAACCATTCCTCCCTTTTTTTTTTTAACAACTCTACCCTGTTACAGTTCCCATCTTCTCTTTTGTTGATACAACAATGTTTTCAAACTCAAATTTTAATTCATTTTATGTAGAGCTGCCAGTTTTTGAGGGAGGCCTACTGTCATGTCGGGGCAGAAACGAAGAACTATTTATGTTTTTGAAGGGTAACAGAAATTGTGAGTTACAACTTCAAAAGAGAACTTAATCCAGACTAAAGATAAGCTGAAGCATAAACCAGGTTGTGACAATCAATGGCTGACAGTAATCCCTGCAATCAAGAAAGATGTCGAAGTACAAATGAGGGAGAATAGTTTAGGAGAACTCATTGATGACACCAACAACTTCCATAGATGTCCTCAAGAAGTTAGTTGTTAGACACACCATGCGGATTTCTGACCTTTGCAAGAAGGTGGCTGAATAAGAAAGTATCAAGAACCTTTAAAGATGGGTGCAGAAGCAAAGCTGAGGTGAAGACGACAAGGAGAACCAGGGGGAAAAAGATCAAGTTGACCCCACAACTTTGACAAAGAAAAGAAGTTTGGGAGAAAATATGGGAGGAGTCTCATCTCATGCGGAGGACAAATGATCCTAAGCTAACAATGTTGAGAAACCAGATTGGTCAAGGGAGATTATTCCTGAGAATCAAGAAATAAAACCACATAGAGTAACAAAAGCAGAGGAAGACACTTTGGTAGAGATGTGAGTGGGAGATTATGGTTAGGGTAGAGGATACCTAAGTGCATGGTCAAAATAGAGATTTTACTTAGTAACAAGAAGTCAGGTGTGATTGTGATAGACGCTCCATGGAACATAAGATACTACAATAGTTATAAAAACACATAAACTCATACTATATGCGTACAAAATAGCATGAATAAGAAGAAAAAAAACCATTAAATTATTTCAAACTCTTCAAATTTAAACTCAAAATTCAGAGGAGCCATTAACACCTCTTAAGTCATCAATGAACAGCTTAAGCTAGAGTATTAAAAAGTACAACTTTATATGGGAAAATTTAAAACACCATGTTTTTAATGTGGCAAGACATAACTACCAAAATTAAGTAGTCAATAGACTCCCTATTTTCTAACCTAGAGCAATCTCACCAAAATACTTGTTGATCTCACTGATCATATGAGTAAAATCATTGATCCCTCACAACTATACCAGATTGCAATTTTACTAGCGACTGGGACTGCCCAGGTCATCAAAATTTGTAAGGTCACAATTTTTACTACCTTGCCAGTGGCCCATGGCCCCCACACAGAGCCGGTGGTGGAGAATATCTGATTTCAATGAATTAGAAGCTGAATTTGAAAAATGGCAGGAGCGAATGAAAATGAGGAAGCAATATGAGCAGAAGAAATAAGCAAGTGAACTAGTTGACCCACCACCACTGCCAAAGCAGACGGTAACTAGCCCACATACTGTGGACAGTGGGTTGTTTTTGAAGTTGGTGTGGGCAGCAGGGTAGCATTGGGGAGAACCATTGTGGACGGGAAAAATATGGGCGTGCATCTCTTCTGACACTCCAACCTACCCAGCTCCATTGTCCAGAACGAAATTTGCAGACAGCTGCTGTGAAAATTCGCAGCAGCATGGCAAACATTTGACTGCATGGATTGGCGTTGAAGATAGAGGAAGGTACAAGAGAAGAACAGATGTTTTGCAAGACAGGGTTGGTTCACATGACCTAATAGGCCAAGCCAAACTCTGTCATAGCAAGGAGATTAATGAAAAAAAAATTATTCTTGGTTTTCATTTCTTTTAATGAATTTTTCCAAATCTTTTTCTGGTTTTATAACAAATGCACATTATCAAAACATAATTGATTTCATCTTCCTGGTAGTCCCAAATCTCAAAGGTCATACCATTGGAGTCGGAAAGCTACAAACAAGCATCAGATCCGAAACTTATTATGAAACAAAACCTATGTGTCGGTGCACTCTAGAATGACAACGAGCATTAGTAATTAGGATTCCATGATAGTTAACACTGAAACACATGTCACAAACTATAGACTACAGAACAAATAGTCCTGAAATGAATGTGATTACCTCTCTACCAATTATGATGATTGAAGGTATAATCAAGAGCCACGGAGCATGTGCCAATGCAGCAACTTTGACAGGTCTAGTACACAACAAGATCAACGTGGCAGCAACCATAAGCTGCAATCAGTTTCAGTACTAATTAAATCCACATATTACCCATATAAACCTCTAATTAAAAGAAAAGCCAAGGAGAATGACCTTGTCCGCTACCGGATCTAAAAACGCACCAAACGAAGATTTTAATTTCATCTGCAATGCAAGTATTTAACACTTGTTAACCCTAAAAACCTCAAGCGTGGAAGTAATAGGCTGGTTACCTTGCGAGCAATATAGCCATCAAGCCAATCTGTAATAGCGGCCGCGGTGAAAATACTTGTGGTAATTGCAGTTCCTTGCCATCCATCCATATAAAACGCTACATAAATAAATTAAAAATGTAAGAAATGAATGTACGAATAATGGTTAGATTGAAATAGAGAATAAGAAGAAAGAATAGGAGGCACACTGGCAACGAGCAGAGGAATAGATGCGACACGGCCGAGAGTCAAAATTGTGGGCAACGTAATGAGTTTGGAATGGGAAGGCGGAGAAGCGCGATCATTCTTCGAGATGGACAAGTCACTCATTTCTGAAACCATTTTTATTTTATATCTTTCTCAAACCCGATTTCTTCTTACTCTTTGCATTTGTTTCAGAAATAAGAAGTTTCTTCTTCGAATTGAATAAATAAACCTAAAAGTAGAAGGGCTTTTATTATAGAATAGAACAGAACAGAACACCGTGATGTTGTATAATATTCTCTTGCAATGCTACGACGGTATTCTGTAATTGGGAAGGAATGAATGCAGAATTTGGATCGAGAGCGGAGAAGTGGTGGTGGGCCGTCTGGGTATAGGGATGTGGACGGAAGTTTATGGGCTTGCCGACATCTATCAGGTAAGGTCAGGGGAGATTTCCGCAAACAGAGGGAAGCCAATATTTTTATTTTTCTACTGCTTCGCCAACAACTCGGAACCTAATACTATTATTATTTAATAAATTTCTTCTACATGATATTTTATTAATATTTTATCAATTTTATTCCGGTATCAAAGTACACTCACATAGGATGGAGAGACATTTAGTGTCTTTACTTTGTTCATACCTTTGTAATTGTTGAATCAAATAAATAAAATATATTATTTTATTTATATAAACAGAATGATTGGTTTATAGAGAAAGTTAACAAACAAAGTATCCAAATCCAAAGATAGCCACAAAAGTATTAAAGTTCAAATAGTATGCAAGATTTTAATGCTTGCTACTTTTGCATATTTTTCGTTTGTTTGATATGGCTACTTTTGCATATTTTTCAAAAACTTTCATTTTTTTTATGTTTTTTTCTTTCACATTTTTTATTAACAGAAGTTAATGTGTGAAAACTTTTTGATGAGTCAATATACATGTAGTAGTATCACTGTGGTGTGGTAAAGATGTTGATGCATCTTTTTATGTGACTAATATTTACATTATACTTGAACCTAAAAATAATAGTTAATATGAAAATCATAGAACCATCAAAAGAACATAGAAACAAAAAATCAATAAGTAGAGCCGTCAAAATGGGCCAAAGTCTATGGGCCGAGTCACCGAGCGTGGAAAAAAAAATTAAGATTTCGGCCTTATTTTTGAAACCCATATTATTCAGAGTCTTTTTTAGCCTGGCCCGAAAAAGCCCTAAAAATGGAATAGCCTGTATAGGCTATAGGTAGCCTGGCAGCCCAAAAAAAAACTTTAAAAGAATTAATTTATTTACTTGAACCATAATATAAATTCAAAAAATATATATTTAATTGGACCTAAATAAAGAATTTGGCCCAAAGAAAGATTTGAATACACTTATTCGGTCCACACTCACTGAAAAATTTGGAATTGGATACATTATTACAGTGTAAAGATAAATTTGGCCTAAGCTCGATTCACAATTCACACTCCACGATTCATTCGTTGTTCGCTATGACCTAGCTGCTACTTCGTTCTTCACTGTTCACTACTTCGCTCGCCAGTATGATAAAGTCTTCTGAATCGCAATCTATTAGTAACTTCGACAAAGTCAATGTTTTTTATTTTCTACAACAACAATTAATTATGTTTTGGGACTATAGGTTTACTACTTCATCTATCAAATTTGTATTCTTCAATTGCATATACGAAAGCTATCATGATTGTCTTTGGAATGCTTCATTGCTTCGAATAGATTAAAAGATACCTCTTCATTTAGAACCCGCACTTTCATAAGGCCATCATCGACATCTATCATCATGCGAGCGATCTTCATAAAAGGTCGTCCAAGAATAAGAGGAGCATCCTCATCTTCTTCCATATCAATAACAATGAAGTCCACCGGAAAGAAAAATTTGTCAACTTTCACCAACACATCTTGTGCCAACCCAATCGGATGAGTGATAGATTTGTCCGTCAATTGGAATGTCATCCGGATGCCCTTAATTTCAATGTTCCCAAGATTTTTCACAATAGATAATGGAATGAGATTGATGCTTGAGCCCAAATCAATAAGGCCATTTCCAACAAAGACATTACCAATTGTAACGGGCAAGGTAACTCGCCCCGGATCGGCTTCCTTCTTCGGGAGAGTTCTTTGAATAATAGCACTACAATTTGCCGCAAGAACAACGGTTTCCGGCTCCGAATATTTCCGCCTCTTTGTAAGAATATCCTTCATAAATTTGGCATACTTCGGCATTTGCTCTAGAGCTTTGAAAAAAGGGATGTTGATTTGTAGTTGCTTAAAGATATCCATGAATCTTGAGTATTGCCTAACATTTTCTTTCCTTGTCGGCACATGAGGGTAAGGCATATTTTGAATCTGTATCGGATTTATCATCTCCTTCCCCCTCTTAACTCTCACATGTTTCTCTTTTTTCTTCACTTCCTCCACACTCTCATTTTCAACTTCAACAATATCATCATTTTTCTTTTCAACCACAACCTCATCACTATTTTTATTTTCAACTACTTCCTCATCACTATCCTCCTCAACAATACCATCAATTTTTTCTTCTTCCACCCTCTCATTTTCTTTTGCTAGCTCATTCCCACTTCTAGTAACGATTGCCTTGCAATGCTCCTTAGGATTCACTTGAGTATTTGCGGAGAATGAAGGACCCGATTGTTGCTCGGCTAGTTGTTTCACAAGTTGCCCAACTTGATTTTCGAGATTCTTTATCGCCGCATCTCTAGTTTTTTGGTTGGCCATAGACATTTGCATGAATTGAGTCAAAGTGTCTTCCAACTTAGAGCTAGCAACCGGAGGTGGTGGAGGTTGATAAGGATTTTGCCGGCTTGAAGAACCGCCACCATAACCTTGATTATTTTGATAGTTCCCCCTCGGTGGATATCCTTGATTGCCTTGGTAATGTTGTTGAGGATTGTGTTGTTGATAATGTTGTTGTTGTTATTGTTGTCTTTCTTGATAGTCTCGTTGATTATTCATGTAGTTCACTTCTTTAAATCCCGGAGGAGGACAAAATCCGGTGTCATGCTCTCCTTTACAAAGTTCACAACAAGCAACTTGTTTACTCTTGCTATGTTTCTTCAGTTCCTTAATTTGTTGAGTCAAAAGTTCCACTTGTTGAGATATAAGCTTGTTTTGTGCTAAGATTGCATCATTAGTTCCCAATTCAAGTACCCCGAGCTTCTTTTGCGAGTTGTTACGGCTTTGACTTTGAAGATCATTGAGAGCCATTCTGTTGATGATATCCGTAGCTTCTTCGGCACTCTTTGATAACAAAGATCCTCCCGAAGTGGCATCCAATAATGTCTTGCAATTTGGTTGGATACCATGCTTGAAGATGTGAATTTGTGTTAACTCTTCAAACCCGTGGCCTTTGCATTTTCGAAGCATGGATTTGAATCATTCCCATGCTTCACTCAGAGATTCATTAGTGCCCTGAGAGAACACAAAAATTGTAGTTTTTGACTCCATAAAACGGTTGTGAGAAAAGAACCGTTCTATAAATTTTTCCTCCAGAACATTTCAATCGGTCATCACAGCGGGAGTTTGATCAAGATACCAATCCTTAGCCTTGCCAAGCAAAGCATAAGGAAATAGTCTCTTGAAAAGAGGTAACTCGTGCGCTTGATCGACTCCGGCCGCTAACGCTATCTCATAAAATTTGGTGAGAAAAGCGAAAGGGTCTTCATGATCCATTCCCGTGAATGGACTTCCATACAACAAGTTCAAAGTTCCAGTTTTCATCTCAACTTGCCTTTCTTGATTATTATTAGTAAACTGAGCGGTGTGACGTGGGCTATTCACACAAGGTGTGGAAGCGGGTGGTGGTGGTGGTGGATGCTCCATGATCGGCGTGAACTGTGAAATTGGTGGTGGTGTAGAAGTAGAACTTTCTCCTTGTTCCTGCCTTTGTCTAGCTAGTTGCCTCCTCCGTCTAGTTCTGCTATTGCGCCTACGAGCGGTTCTTTCAATCTCGGGATCGAATAGAAGTTGGTCCGCAGGTAGTTGCCCTCGTATAAACAAAGTTTGCACACTAAACAAAACAAATCAACAAGCACAAGAAAAATTTTAACAAGTCTAAAACTTCACAACTATTGCAATGCTTGCAATATCAATTAACAATCCCCGGCAACGGCGCCAATTTGTTGGAATACAAATAGAGTTAGGGTTTTGTTATCGATCCATAGAGTTGTTCGTGATATCGCAGCCGTTCTACAATTGTATACGTTTTAAACTTCAAAGTAACAAGGGGCTTTGGTTGTTTTTAATCGGAACGTTTGCATTCAAATTTAAGTAATAGCGGTAAAAAGATTTATTTTAACGATTTATAAAAAGCATGTCAAGATTAGGGTTCGACAAACCATTTTTGTACGTATATAATTGACAAAGCTAATGAACTCGTTTAGACGGTAAATGCAATCATATATCCTCCCAATATGTTTATCTCTAACACATATTGTGAGTTTTACCATTTTGATCCTTTGATGATCTCTCACTCAAACTATCAAAATGACAATATTCAAGTTCAATATTTATGATCATCAACACTCATAACTATCTCTAGCCAATGTGCATTGATGGATGAAAAGCCTAGGTAAAGAGTAAGAACACATTTCTCAATCACGCACCAACACAAAGAATAAACCATAGAAACAAAGATTTTTATCATACTGTTGTACCCCAAATTTTACCCCTTAGATGTCATATCATCTTGCACCTACATTTAAACCTCAATCATGTATGCATTGTTAACTAACCATTTCTTTTTGCAAGTTGTTTCTTTTTATTGTGGAAGATAGGGTTTACATAAAAAGGACAAGGTCTCCCTAAGACATCTTTTGGCCAAATGCAACCATTTGAATCTACATGCATCCAAGAAAACTTTTTCGACAAGAAATTAAAAGTTTCGCCAAGACAAGTCAACCATTGCCTTTCATGTCAAGCAAAGTGTGATCCCAAGTCTTGAGAAATTATCCCATGTGATAACAAACATCCTTGGAATCCACTTTTGAGCCTTAAAGATTTTTCTCTTAAGTGCAAGAATTTTTCATGGAGACAAAATATTCATCAAAATGCAATATCTCAAAGTGGTACCAGGGGAAGATTTAATTTTGCCAAGTCTTAAGTTTGTTTTCGTGACATTTCTTTTTGTTCATGGACATTGGGTTTATCTCAAATTTCTAATGGGCCCAAGATGTGTCATTTGGATCAAAGGCTTTAAAGTTGTGAGAATTCAAAATGGTGATCCCGTAGGGTTTAAGCAGCAAAGCCTTGTGCATCTGGTTTAGTCCATATGCCATTTGTTAGTTGAAAAAATATGAGGAAGTTTTCTTGTAAAACAATTTTCGTAAGGTCACCAAATATTACCTTTTTGAGCCTACTCTCTCCTGACGAAGCCAAAAGTTTTATGGGCTCCTATAATGGATTAGTGAAACAAGGTGGCTCAGCACAAGAGGCCTGCATTTGTGAGCAGAGAATCCATATTTTCAATTCAAATTGTTACTCCTTTTTGCTTTCTCTCTCATGGCACATTAAAAAGAGGTTTTGGAATAACCATTAAAAAATGAAAATAACAGACTGCACCACCACCTCCTCCGCTGCACTTGTCCAGTATGATGATCTCCAAGGATTGACCAAGATCAACGACCAATGGGAGTGATACACAAACCCTAATTTTTTCTCCCGTGGACAAACCAATTATCCACTGTATCACCAATGCCCGGATCAACTTGCTTTGCCTATAAAAGGAGATCACTTCTCCATTGATCAAACACACCAGAAATTGCCAAGAAATTTCTCTCTACTTCTCCCTTCTATAGTCTTGCAAGTAACACTCAAAAGCTTGCAAGAAATCCACCATTTCCATTTCCTCTGTAACACACAGAAACACTACAACAAACACTCCAATAAAAATACCAAGAAGCTCATCAAAACCTCTTCACTTTTCCATTTCTTGAGTTCTGCAAGTAACCATAGTCTTGCAAGAACTTATCCTTTTTATTTCCTTCCCGTAAACACTTCAAATCTCCAACACCTTAACCACCAAAAGCTCGTGTTTCTTCCTGAGGGCATTGACGCTGTAGCAGTTGAGGAAGGAAAGCACGTCCACCACTTCCAAAAACTCTCACCAGTGAAGAAGCAGTGGACTTTCTCCACTAGGTATCACTCTATCTCACTCTGCTTTATATACACGATGATCATGTGATACCTATTTGCATCATACTGTTATCATACTTGTTGTCTCATTACTGCCTAATTTTGTGATTATCCTGCTTTCTATTGTTATCATGTTGTGATCTTGTTATTGTCTGATTATTGTTTGTTTTTGTGAAAAAAATCATTAACATGTTAGTTTCATTTTATTTTGTTAATCGTCAACTGGTTCGTATTCGTATTCATTTGAAAGAAAACTGATGAAAAATAAAAGAGTTAAGGCGGTGTTCGCCGTGTTGACATGATGGCTCCCGCCACACATAAAAAATACACAAAACAAATAATAAAATAATAATAATACACTACATGAAAACAAAAAAAAAACAAAAAAACAAATAAAAAGCACATGGCGCCAGCCATGATGGGGGGTGGCGCAAGCCACCATGTGAGGCCCCCATGGCGTCAGCCATGCATGTATGTGGCGAGAGCCACTTAGCCTTTTATTATATTCTTTGTTTTTTTTTTGTTTTTTTTTTATCATTTTATGTGTTTATTTTTTACTTCACTTTTTATTTTTCTTTTCTTCTCCTAATATCTTCAAGAAAAACTTTAAAAATATTCATTAGTTCATTTTTAGGCTTCTTTTTTGTAAATAAAATCAAATTTTCTTCGGGAGGACGTTAATGAATGTATCTTTGAAGTATTGTTGTAACTTGCAAATTTGTTAGAACTTCGTTTCCAGATTTTAACAATTTCACCATTAGGGTGTTGTCTGTTTTTACTTTTGTTGCTAAACTTCAAATGTATTTGCTTTAAAAAAAAAGAGAATGTTTTCGCTGCCATATTTATGGGACTACTGACTTTGAAGAGTTTTTCTTGAGAGCATGTTGTAACTTGTGGATTTCTATTTGAACTTTGTTTCCTGGCTATGAACAAAACTTTCTCATAAGTATTCTTTGCATTTTTACCTCTGTTGTTAAATCTCAAATGTCTATTTTTTTTAAAAATATGAGAAATGCCTTTCCTGCCACACTTGGTATGTGTATCCACTGACTTTAAAATAAGTTATTTTGGAAGTGTTGCCCTGTGTCCTAACTTTAATAAATCTTACCATGCAATGTTGTTTGTTTTGCTATCTGTTGATAAGTTACATGATTTCAAATGCATTTGGTTTCGATTGTGAATGCCTCTTCTGCCATAATTGTCACAGTTACATGATCACTTGTACTTACTGTTTGCTATGTTCACATTTAAGAATTCACTTCATGTGTTGATTAAAATGCTTACTGTTTGGAATTATTAAACTCAATATGTTTCATTATATTTCAACCCCACTATAACTCTTGTTTACAAGATGTTATTCTCCCCCTTCCTTCCAAAGGAAAAGTTTTTCTATTGATTTCAAGATCATAGAAAACTCATTGCTACCTTGGACCTCATAGTCTTAGGCAACCTTAGCCCATTGACCTCATAGTCAATAGGACCCCCTCTTGGCCTCATAGTCATAGAGTATTTTTTTCAACCCATGACCTCATAGTCATAGGAATCTCATGGCCTCATAGTCATAGAGTAATCTCTTCAATCTTTGACCTCATAGTCATAGGAATCTCATGGTCTCATAGTCATAGAATTACTTCTTCAACCTTTGACCTCATAGTCATAGGAACTTCTCATGGCCTCATAGTCATAGAGTTACATCTTACCTTTGACCTCATAGTCATAGATAGCCCTTGACCTTATAGTCATTGGCAACATCTTCAACCTTTGACCTCATAGTCGTAGGTAAAGCTTTGACCTCATAGTCATAGCAATCCTCTATTGACCTCATAGTCATAGAAAAGTCTCTCTATTGACCTCATAGTCATAGATAGCTCATTACCTTCCTTTGACCTCATAGTCATAGGATTCCCTCTTGACCTCATAGTCATAGAGCCATCTTTAACCTTTGACCTCATAGTCATAGGTAGCCCTTGACCTCATAGTCCTAGGCAAGCTTTGACCTCATAGTCATAGCCATCCTCCATTGACCTCATAGTCATGGAAAAGTCTCTCTATTGACCTCATAGTCATAAATAGCTCATTACCTTCCTTTGACTTCATAGTCATAGGATTCCCTCTTGACCTCATAGTCATAGGGTCGTCTTACCTATTGACCTCATAGTCATAGGCAAAACTTTGACCTCATAGTCATATCCCATCTCCCTTGGCCTCATAGCCACCCTCCAATATTGACCTCATAGTCATACAAAGTCTCTCTATTGACCTCATAGTCATAGATAGCTCATTATCACCCTGGCCTCATAGCCATCTTACCTTTGACCTCATAGTCATTAGCAACATCAATATCTTATCCTTAGCAAGCAAACATAACATAACACAAACAAAACAAGAGGTTTCCGTAGAGTACTACGGATATTAAGGGTGCTAATACCTTTCCTTAGTATAACCAACCCCCGAACCTTAGATCTCCCCCCTTAGGTTTTCTCGATCTTGAACCTTTCCTTTGGATAAATTAAAGTCGGTGGTGAATTCAAAGTTTTGAGATGAAAGTTAATTAATAGCTTGTTATCCTATTCTCACCGCAACACATACATTCATCATCCAAGAGTTCACAAGCTAGAGTCAATACATATACATGCAAAAGAAAGGTTTATCTACCATCTAACCTTGACTTAAAATGAAAATTAGCTCTCCATTGTCATGGAAGCCAAACAAACAAGAAGATGAAGAAGAATATCAAGCATCAATGACAATCTCTCGACGAATGATGCTTCCAATCTTCCAAAATGAGATGCTACAGTGTTACAATGTATTTTGCTCTGAAATATATCAAGGATCCCAAGAAAAATACATAAAAGTCTATTTATAAGGGGGTAAAGGATCACAGAGCGCGCTAAGCGCGCTGTACCGCGCTAAGCGCGGTATCATTAATTGACAAACCGACCTAGAAGCGCGCTTAGCGGGCTCAGGACCGCGCTAAGCAGGAAACTCTCTGTAACTAGCTCTATCCCTGCGCTAGGAGCGCGCTTAGCGGGCTCCAAGCATGCTTCAAAAATCATTTTCTTCAAAAACTGCTTCAAGGGAGCCTTCCTTGCTCCAAACTACACCTTTCCATGTAAAAACCTTCAATTAAAACACAAAAGTTAAATAAATAAGTCTAATAATGTAATTAACTATACTACGGTTATTAACCGGAAATAATGGGAAAAAGCATCGATTATCAAATAAAGATCACAAAAAGGTGCTAAAAACTAAACTAAATATTAACACAATTTATCACCTAACAAGAGACATATTTGGTTGTAACGAACATCCATAGTGGGGCATGGGGTGCTCATCAAGGGGGTACAAGATGAAGTAGTTGTTGTGTCGTCGGGGTGTTTATTGGCCAACAATACTTAAGGATTGCATCAATTTTGCTAAGGGTTGGCAGGAATGTCAGGTTCACTCAGGCATACAACACGTTCTTGCAAGCGAGTTGAATTCAATAGTGAAGCCTTGTTCGTTTAGAGGATGGGCTTTAGACCCAATTGGAAAAATTCGACCTACGTCTTCTAAAAGTAAAAAATATATATTGGTCGGTATTGACTATTTTACAAAGTGGATTGAAGCAAACCCTTTGATTAATGCTGATCAAGAGGCCATAATTGAGTTTATGGAGAAGCACATTATCTAATGGTTTGGTATTCCTGAGACCATCATAACATGCCAAAGGTCGGTGTTTACTAGTAGAAAGATACACAAATTTGCATTTGAGATAGGAATTAAATTGTTGACTTCGACACCCTATTATGCTCAAGCAAATGAGTAAGTTGAAGCTGCCAACAAAACTATTCTTAGTTTGATCAAGAAACACGTTGGAAAGAAGCCAGAGAATTGGCATAGAATGTTAGACCAAGTCCTATAGGCTTGTCGCACGTCTCCCAAAGAGGCCATGGCTACAACGCCATTTCGGTTAACTTATGGGCACGAAGTTGTCTTGCCCGTTGAAATTTATTTGCAATCAGTCTGGATCCGACGACAAAGTAAAATTCCATCAGACCGGTATTAGAGCATGATGTTAGATGAAATTGTTGACTTGGGTGAAGAAAGGTTGGCGACGTTGGATACCTTGATACGAGAAAAAGAGAGAATTGCCAAAGCTTATAATATAAGAGTTAAATCAAAAGCATTTTCAAGCGAAGATTACATTTGGAAATTTATCTTGCTTATGGATCGAAGAGACAGAGCTCTAGGTAAATGGTCCCTAAATTGGGAAGGGTCATTTCGAGTACTTCAAGTATTTTCAAACAATGCTTATGAAATTGAAGAGTTAGCAATTGATAAACGAATTCTAAGAGTAAATGGTAAACACCTTAAGCGGTATAGGCCTATGCTACAAGAGATTTGAATCGACTAAGAATAATTTGCAGTAAAAAGATAAAAGTGCCCAAATGGTATTAAAGATTGCCAAAATGGCATAGTCATTACGAAATATGGAAAAGCAAGGGAAATCGAAAGAAAGGCAAGTTAAACGAAAAACTTTGCTTTGAATTCTTCCAGCTTGGTCTTGGAGAGGTCGAGTCTAGCACTAAGTCGATCACGAAGTTCTTCTAAGGGGGTGATTTCGAGCCCTAGATTGAGTGTAACTTCAGCCTGTTCGACCCTTTTAGTGGCTTCTTCGTTAATCATCTCCCTTGTGGGGAGTGACTTCTCTCAGGCCAGCTCAGCTTGTTCTATCTACAGGTTATCAATCTCTTTGGTGAGTTCAAGGATTTTGGCGCGGTGTTGGGCAATCTTCTCATCAATCGAAGCTTTCTTGTCATTGTAGTTTTGAAGCTTGGCTTCGAGTTCGTCGACCTTTTTATCAGAGATATCGCTTGCTTCCCAGGCAATTGCCATGTCGTCCTTCACCCCTTGGAGCTTAGAGTCAGTTGATCGTTTGAGATCAATGTCTTTGCAGGCAATCGCCACGGCGTCCTTCACACAACCTTCACATTTTTCACCTACAATCCTAACTAATTTCCCTCCTAATCCTAACAAATTCACACACTTGATCACACACTCACATTAATCTAACCATAATCTGATGTTGTAAGAAGAGGATGAGATGAGAGTGACAGGGAGCCACAAACACACTAGAAACCCTACGAAATTATGTCCAGAGATCTTTAGCAATTAAGAGTTTCTTCACAATGAAAAAACTTTGAGATATTCCCTCCTTTAACCGAGCCTCCACCCTTTTCATCATCTTCATCCAACCTGAGTCATCTTCATAGCCTTGCATTCACCATACTTTTGAACCACTAATAACCTCCATCACCTTAAAATACAAATAAACAGAAGCAGCATATACCATGACTAGGTGACCCATTTGAATTTCCAAATTCCTGATAAAGGCTTTGGCTTATTTTTTATTATCCATGAACATTTGGATGAGTTGATTTAGAGTATCTTCTAACTTTTTTTCCAGATTGTGATTATCTTTGATAATTGTTGCCTATTGGATAGTTGCTTTGATGCTACCTCCACAGTCTACATCAGAAGTTTGTTTTGTGTAACAAGCATTACACTGTTTGTATTCAGCTCTAGCACTTCTGGTTTTTTAACTAGTGCCTCGATTGTACTGGCTTTGATGGTCCCTAAGTGTCATTTTTTTAATGATTGCAAGTGTGTTTGTAGCTCTTTTGGTCACAAATGAACCACCTATTGTGTACTATAGTAACAACATTGGTTGCTATAAAAACTAATTTATACAAATGTGGATTTGAGTCAAAGTCATCAAAATTGAGATGTGGACAACATCTCAACATTGACCTCTACATTTCATATGCTTCACGCAATATCTTGTTGAGAAAAGACTATAATTGTTGTTTTAGCTTCACACAAGTTTTCCCTATTCATACCTAGCTGGTTTGTATCCTGGTTCTATTGTTTGGCAATTTCAAAGGTTGATTATTGGACCGAACATAAGCTCGACTTCCAGTTCAATCAATCAAACCGATCAAAACCGTCGGTTTGATCCAATTTTAATTACCTTGGCAATTACTAAACCATAACGAGAAATGGCAGTTCAATTTGCAAATTGTTGGTGGCAGTCATTCTTTTTTAACAGATATGTGAACAACAAAAAATCAGAAACCATTATCTCCCATGATTTTCTCATCATGATTACATGGGTAGGTTCCAATAGAAGAAGCAACTATGGTTATTGACATATTGAAATATTAACAAAATGAAATCCTAGTTGAGTTTACTAATGGTGCTCATAGAGTCATGGACGGAGCAACTTGGAGTCACATGCTACTATTTTAACCCGTCCAACATGCTCTTCGATGTCTTCATTCTTAATCAAAGCATCTTGTAAGATGAAGGTCCAAACATTATCGCAAAATCTGTATGTATGAAGATGTCCCTGCGATTGAATAGGGAAAATATTCAGCACCCTAGACTACACTATCTAACAAAAGATACGCCTAGTTTACCTTGATATAGACGTTGGTCTTAACTTGTGTTTCCAGAGCTTCTGCCATAGACTGCAAAATCACATGCAGTTCAAATAATTAATAAAGCCAAAGTTAAACCAGATCCAGAAATTCCAAAACGTACCTTATCGAACTGAAGGAGAACCTGAATCGCTATCTCGGGCCTAAGAGTTCCGTTCTCAACCATCTCGTCCAAAGCCTCTGTGAGGCACGATCCGATGGTCGACAATCGATAGAGTTCGAATGTCACCATTCTAGCTTGAAAAACGCAATCTGCATCAAATTACAGCAATGGTAATCTCTATCATGCTCACACAAATGGCAAGGTTTTCCAATCTTGGTGCAATGCCATAAATGAATAAATGAATCTTTAAATCTTGATAGTGTATTAAAATCTTGCATAATGTTTTGAGATTTATATACATTGTTTGAACTTCAAATTTGAAGTAGCAGAATCATAAAATTATAAAGAAAGTGAAGAATGAAATTAAGAAAGTAGATATCGCGAAGCAGAAGGTTTTGTAAACATACGTGTAAAGGCGAAGAAGATCGGGAATGGTGTGGGAAGAAGGTGGTTGCTTGGGCGGGAATCGCAGGAGAGAGAGTTTCTGAAATTGTATTTTGTGCTCTTTTATGAAAACAGAAATAACGGTTTAACCAACTGGGCTTCAACCGGCCCAGCTTTCAAAATCGGGCCCGGTTCATCTAGTCTATTGTTTTGGACTAGTCTTTTTGGTTATAGTTCTTATGTTATCCTTACTCTTAACTCTATTCTGATTTTGTCCCTTATCCCGTCTATGAACTTTATTTCACTTAGGATTTTCATAGTCCTCTTCCATTTGTCTGTTTTATTAATGATATCGTACATGAGTTGGATTTCCACGTTATATTTTTTTTAATATTTTATTTCATAATATTTAATTTTAATATTAAAAAACAATTTTAATTTAAATAATGACTAGGATGATTTTTTTTATTCATTTATTAATTTTTTAAATTAATTTATATTTTTAATTAATAAATTTATTTATTATGTAAAAATGTTAATTAATTAAAATTAATTGTGTAAAAAATATTAAATAATAAAGGCAAAATACCTTTTTTGGTCCTTTAACTTTACCTCGGGGTTCATTTTTGTGTCTTAACTTAAAAAAGTGTCATTTTGGTCCTTTAACTCTTCAAAACGTTCCATATTAGTCCTTTTGTCTTATTAGCGATTAATTTTTGAATTTTTCCGTAGCTAATAAGACGAAAAGGACTAATATGGAGCGTTTTGAAGAGTTAAGGGACCAATATGACACTTTTTAAAATTAAGGGACCAAAATGAACCCCGAGGTAAAGTTAAAGGACCAAAAAGGGTATTTTGTCAATAATAAATCATCATAATCATCATTGTCATGTCATTAAAATTAATTTTTTTCTTAACCATTTGTGCCACATATGCAAAATCGATCAACTTCATCTATTTCAACATAAAATACTTTTTCCTTTTTATGGTACTTATTTGACATAACATTCTCAACTTTTAAGCATTTGATTTGTCAAACTGTCCGCTAATTGGATCATGTCTCTTAGATACTGGGTGTCTAACTTCTTGATGAAATAGTCCAAACCCCTGTAGACAATTCGACTAATTCATGTTTAGACACTTGAGTGAAGCACCTTGATTTCATTATCCTAAACCTATTAAGGTAGTTGTCTATTGATTCAACTGACTTTGGCCTCACAATAGTTAACTTTTTAAGGCTAATCGCAAAGACAATTCTTGCAAAGAAAATGTGCAATGAAAAATGTGTGTAATTTGGATTTAAATGTTTGAATAATAACCAACTAGATGCAAACATTAAACTTTGAATAAAGATAATAAATAATAAACAAAGTAAATGACATTTAACGTAAATGCTTTGAATACAAATGACTTAAAAAGACAAAAGATAGAACATACACTCATACATTTCTCACAAACTATTTCGCTCTGTAACTTGGGTACTTTAGTTCTATAGAGAATCAATGAGATTTTTGCGACCCTCGACCACAATGTTGAGGTCAATTTATATACTAATACAATGTTAACCGTGAACAACAGTTATCTCTACAGAACTTGACACGTATCCCTCTACGTGGCCTTTTAAACTCTTGATTTGCTTCCAGACGTCTTTAGTGTTCAAAGTTCATATTGCTGAAAGCCCGCTATTATTCTGATACCTTGAAAACCTCCTAACTGCCTCTATCGAGAGTTTCTGACTCATTTCTATGGAGTCGTCAAGACATCCTTGATTTATTTGACTCTGAAAATATGTTAAGTTCCCAACATCTAGTTGACGTGTCGAACTTGACACTTTGTCAAAGGTTTGCTTTGTGTAACATTTTTCAAGAGTTTGTACATGTTTTGAAGAGAGAGTGATCTTAATCTTAAAGATATATCCTTGAGATTCTTCCAAACTATGCTTACCACGCTAGTCAAACCATATTGGTCGACATGAGCCGTGTGTCAAAGACGAAGTGTTTTCATATAGTCATTTGTCTACAAAGTTACTATCATTCCATGTCAAATCCTTCTACTAGAATTTTCAGACTAACAATTTTAATATTCTTGCATTTCATATACAAACATCTCATAATATTTAGCAACGCTCAAGAATTTAATATAAGTTTTATTTTATTATTTCAAATATCTCACTCTTATCTTTTATTTATGTGTCATCATAACAATTATTAAATTTTATAATATTCCACTTTATTAAATATTAATATAGCATGTGAGAATAAGAGTTCAAACAAAAATGTGAAGGTATTTTATCTTTATGAATTAAGTTTACTATTATAAAAGAATCTAATTTAATATAATTTTTATTTTATTCTCTCAAATATCTCACTCTTGCGTGTCATCATAATCAATCAATATACAATTATAAAAAGAATAGTACCTGGTAATCCCTAAATTAATCCTTTGATTAACAACTAAATCTTTTCTTATTCCAGGGACATATTAGTCTTTTGAAAACTTTCTCTAATCTAATGCATTCCACAATAAATGCATCTGATGTGGCATTCATGTATTTTTTTAACTTAATTTCCAATTAAAAAATTAGAGCTTATCTCTTAATTTTGTTTAAATTTTGTTTAATGTTTCATTGGATATGACCTGCAACTTTTCTTGGAATATGATAAGTTGCACCAGAAACAACGTTTTAGAAAATGGAAAGACACCTATTGTCACTCCTTATTAAACAACCTGGGTCTACGTGATATTCCCTACTTATTTCACTTTCACATCAACACATTTCTTCAACCTGTAATCTCTTCATCTTTTAATGCTTCATCTTCTAATATCTTCATTCTTCTTTATCTAACGTCTATTGTTCTTTGAACAGTCCGATAAGCTATGTCTCAACCGATTGAAGTCGTCGGTGACATCGATGATACGAAGGATTTGTGGAAGATAGCTGTCCGGTGTAAACATTTGTGGAGTGTCACGAGTTCCTCCAACAAAGAGCATCTAGAGATGGTTTTGTTTAATTCAAAGGTTTGAATACCTTTTCGTGGTTTGTCTACATTGCATGTTTAAACATATTAACCTTCAAATATTGGTTTATTTTCTAATGTAGAAGTTTTCATTTTAGTTTTGTAGCTTGATATGATTCAAGTCATTGTTCCACCGCATTTGGTTTCGAAGTTCAAAACTGAACTAGCTGTTGGAAGTTCATATATTATGCAGAATTTCAAGGTTTCACATAATGATTTTTCTTTTAAGTCGACCACTCATAAATTCAAGTTGGTGTTTTGTGGATCCACTTCTGTTAAGAAAACTGAGTTGCCTGATATCCCTGCAAATTACTTCAACATACTTGACTTGGCATCCATCTTAGATGGACGATTCCAATCTGATGTCTTGGTTGGTAAGTTTTTTATATTTTTTTATAGATTTCATGTTGTTGATAATATTCATTGCATAAACCCTTAAGTGTGTAATACTGTACTCTTTTATTTTATGCATTGGTTAGATATTGTCGGAGGAGTTACTGAAATCACGCAGGCCCAAGTGAATACTAATAACCCTAAAAATAAGGTCGTGTTTACCATAACTGATATGAGGTATGATGTCTGTTTTACATTTTTTATTTTGTTAGATATGTTGTAAGCGATTTGTGAGAATTTTTTTAAGTTGTTTTGAGTTTGAATGTTTCTTTCTATGTAGCAAATCATTAGTTCAGTGTACTCTATGGGGTTAGCTTGCTGTGCAGTTCTACGATTATTATAAGAGTTACACCGAGGATGGAAATATTATTGTTCTGTTGCAAAATGCACGAATTAAGGCTACTCAAGGTATCCATGTAGCACTGCCATACTGTTTACTATTTTGGTGTGTTGATTAATGAAATTTTATCCATTGTTGAGTTGAATGGATATGTGATGTTACTTCCTTTTGATAACTATTGAAGGAAGTTATCTGTTGAATGTGTCCAATGCTTGGAATGGGACTAAGTTAATTCTAAATGATGTTAGCATTGTTGAGATTTGTAAGCTAAATGAGAGGTACTTATTTGGTTAATTAGTATAAACTATCAGTCTATTTACCTGTGAATTGGAACTGTTTTTTATCTAGACGTTAAGTTGATGTATTTATTTGTTGTAATTATCACATTATTCAAGGGGAATTGCCTCCATTGTCTGCGTCTAGCATACAAGTTGAAAGCACCCAAAACTCATAGTTTTCAGATTTTGATAAGTTTTTGTGGAAAGCCATAATTCTTAGTCTTGCTGAAATCACAAATCTTCAGCATGTAAGAAACCTGTGCTTAGCTTCTTTATTTTCTTCATTTTTTTCACTTTTTTCCACGAATATGTATGTTTGATCTGTGTTCTCATTTGTCGGTGTGATAGGAGACAACCTGTGTGACCGTTGCGAAGTTGATGAAATTTGAGGCAGGCCAGGTAGGGTGGTTTTACAATGGATGTGGTTAGTGTACAAAAAGTGTGTCTCTAAATGATGGAAAGCTGAAATGTTTTGCGAATCACATAACAGATGAAGCGGTGCCACAGTATGTCATAAACCACACTGTTTTTACATTGCTATTTATGTATGATCTAAACATTATGTTTCAAATTTGATTCATATTGTTGTAGGTACAAGCTCGAAGTTTTGGCAGTAGACGGTAACTTCAAAGCCAAATTTGTTTTTTGGGACGAAGACTGTGCGAAGTTAATCGGAAAGTCTGCATTGCAAATGAAAATGCAGTTGATAGAGGTTGATATTTCTGTTTGTTTGATAAGTTTTTAATAACTTAAATTTGATATTATGTTTGTGTTTCTATTAATTTGTTGCAATTTTAACAGTCTGGTGATTATGACCCCCTAGAATTTCCATATGAACTTGATGCCATATTGAAAAAGGAGTTGGCAATTAGAGCCGTGTTTCAGCCAAAATATGGAAGACTTTCTGTTATTGGATTTAAAGAAGATGAAGATTCACGTCAGAATGTGCGGGACAACTTCAAAATGGAAGAGGTGATCTTTGTATACATACTGCATTAACAATAAATTAAGGTTATCATATTTATTTGTTTATTACATTTCCTAATAACATTACTTATTTGCAGAATACATCTAAACTTCAAATGCATGAGCCTTCCTCACAAGATGAATTAAGAAGTTATTCTGTATGTCTATTGCTCTATCTGTGGATACATAAATAAGTACTTTTCATTGTAGACCCTAATTAGATTTTCGTTTTCGTTTGCAGGAGGCTATGTCAACATCTGCTGATTATGATCCTGCATTTTAAAATTCTGTGTTGACTCCGTCGAAAAGAACTTTGATTGATGTTGTCGAAGATGTTGAAAGTGTTCAAATGTCCTCAACCAAGTTAACTAAAGCTATCAAAGAGGAAAAGTAGCTGCATACATGCTTTGTCCTTCATTTATTTATGTTAACATCATATTTTCAAATTACTTATGGAATTATGTTCATCTTTTGTTTTGTGACCAATCAGCTTGAATTCTGTTTTGAATGTTTCTTTCTATATGTTTTAGTATCTTTAACCTTTATACGTCATAATTCAGAGAATTAGCTTCCATATCAGCTGTATGAGAACTTATTAAATCGTGCACATCTACTATTTTCTTTGTCATCAAATGATAAATAGCTAAGTTCTCAAATGCGGTGTATACAAGAAATTAAGTATTACTTGACTACTCATGGAATCTTGAGCTAATTGGGTAGTAGATGAACTTTTGTATCATGTCGTGCAGCAAATAACTATATGTTATCATTTAGTGTTAAAACAGGTTCTAACATTAGCTATATAAGTGAAATTAAATACACTGATTGTTAAACATGAAATGTAGAAAAATGATATATTTAAGTGAACCATCACTATGGATCATTTTTTGAAATTTATTTAACTATTAAAAGTGGCCATTTCATTTATAATTAGTGAAAAATATGTATCCTTTTATACAAGTGAACAATACTCTTTTTGTTAATGGCTATGCCTATGAATCAAATAATAAAGTTATACTTTATCCAAATAAAGTTAGTGATCGTGAAGGCTGGATCAGATCCTGTAGAATCAGGCCGCCAAGTGCGTCAGGGATGCTGGTCGTATGGAGAGGAGGAGGGGGTGTACCTGCAAGGCACTCCGACGCTCAAGTGAGAAAGGGTCAGAGAAAAGGGGCAAGTACAAAGTATGAATTCGTAGGGCGAATATTGGATACCTGACCCTCTCAAGTGAGAGGGTTTGTATAGAGCCCCCAGCGCGTGGCCAACGGTCCTATTTTCGGGGCGAAATAACCGTTTTCCCCAGAGAATAAGTGAATGCCCAAACTAGCCGTTAGGCCCGACAGGGTGCTCGAAACTAGCTGTTATGTCGGGCATAAACGCAGTTTCGGGCACCTGTCCTTTGCTGTCCGGGCAACGAGGAAGTCGTGCGTAACGGGCATCAACGCCAGGGAGGAACGTTGCGTTCCTTGCCCGGTTGGAGGGGCAGAAAGATCACTTTTTCCCCTCTGTGGATTTGGACTTAGGAAATTTGGGCCGCTCTGGAGCAGAGGCGGATTGGGCCAATTCTAGCTATTGGTTCAGTCCAGAACAGGAGCCCCCCAAGTCGTTGCTCCCGAGCATGAGAGTGATGACTTAAGGACTGTTCGTTGCTCCGGGGAGCTAGCATAGAGTCGTCGTTTGTAGGCAAGGAAGGTTGTCTCAAAGTGTTCGTGACCCCAGGTGTTCGTGAGATTCGTGATCATGACCTTGTTGCCCGGTGTACGGGGAGACTAATGGTCAGACAGAATTTGAAACGTTGGGGCGCCATGTGTACCTAGAGCTCCGTGTAGCAGTTAATAGGCAATGATGGCTAGCGGGTAGTCATAATGGCCTACGAGCGCGTGGTTGCACGTGCCCCTTTGTATAAAAAGGGGGGAAACCGTTTCATTTGAAACTTTTCCTTTCTGATTTCTCTCCGTCTCTTTCAGTTCTTGCCCGTCACCGTCTTCAGGCTTTCCGACCACCGTCACCAGCTTCGAGCAGCTTCTAACTTCTTCCAAAATCAAGTAAGTTTTCTGATCTGTAACTTGTTTTACTCCCTTTTGTTGTTAGTGGTAGATTGTATGCGGCTAGGGTTAGCTTTAGACGACAAAATAGGTGGATTTCTGGCGAGTGTTGGTGGTGGACGGTGGTTCTGCCATTTTGCTGCCTCCAGCACTTCGCCAGAGTAGATAGTGCGTTCAACAAGTAGGATGGTCCACGACGTGGTTGCGGTAGTTGTGCATGCGTGACCACCGTGTCTGTTCATCTTCAGATAGAGCGATGAATTTTCTGGTAGAACGTTTCCAGATTCTGGTGAAGCTTTGCTGTTTCCGGTAGAGCTTCAAACGAAATCTAGGCATGAGTACGGGGAAGCTCCTCGGAGGAGGATGATACGTTTCGAGCATCTCCTCGCGGGGAGGTTTTAGTTTTCTTTCGATGTTAGGGCTTAGGCCGGGGATGTTGTCCTCAGCCTTTTGCGCGCCCTTTCACTTGACTTGGCAGTGGAATGGTGGATTTGATTTCCTGTCGAATTCACTGTCTTTCTCTGCGTTTTAGGTGATCGTAATGGCGACGGGGCCAGACAGAGAAGTTATTATAGACACGTCCGAGGAGGAAACTGGCTCTGAGGAAAATAGTAGCTCGACGGATTCGAGCTCGGCGGCCTCAAGTTCGTCCGACAATGCCGGGGAGGAAGAAGAGGTTCGGGATGATATGGAGGAGGATGACATCGAAGGGTTCTCCGCGGAGGAGTGGGAGGTGGCCGAACCTTCCGAGCATATTTCTACGTTCGCAAAGTCTTTGGCGGACGTCTTTACGGAGGTAGGACCAGAAGGGGAGTGGAAGGTGCACTTCCCTGCTTTGAACGAGCGGGTCTGCATAGATTTTGGGGACCGCTTTACAATGTAGGAGTACGCCTTCAAAGAGTTGGGACTGAGGCTGCCTTTCACTGATTTCCAGCGGTCGGTGTTCGAGCACCTAAAGCTGGCCCCTTCTCAACTTCACCCTAATTCGCTGGCCTTCATCCGGGCTTTTGAATTGGTTTGCGAGCATCTCTCTCTGGGGACTACTCTCCCTCTGTTCTTTGCTATTTTCCATCTTTAAAGGCAGCTGACGGGGAAGAAGTACGGATGGGTTTCTTTGAAGCAGCCCAGAAAGTTATTTAAGCCGTTCTCGGAGTCAATCCTGACTTTCAAGGAGCGGTACTTCGTCGTTGAACCCGTGTCTGACGTGGCCCAGGATGGCACATACGTCTGGGAAATCGAGGTTGACGAGGATGGAAATGAGCTTCTTAACGAGGAGGGGAAATATATTGGGCAGAGGCTCTACATGTTCCCCATCCGCTGGGCACCCGACCATTTCTATAAGAAGCCCAGCGATTATGTCTTTTAGTTGAACGATCTGCGCGGGCAGGACGTCATGGCGTACGAGAGGCTGGTGAATTGGGTCAACTCCTTCAGTCTTGTAAGCTGCTGGACGAGCAAGGGCAGCCCTATCTTCGAGGAGGATGGGAGCCAGAGAGTTGAGTGCAGATTCGTCAATGTCAAGGCGCTGTTGGAGTGCAAGACTCCCGCGGACGCTGAGAAGCTGCTCGGTAGTCTTAGTTATTTAGATTTTGTTTATGTTATCTCTTTTCCTCGTAGCTAACATGCTCATTTTCTCTTTATTTGTGCAGGTGAGATGCCTCAGGCTCGCGATCGCGTGGTGAGGAATGTTATGGCGAGGAATAAAGCTGGAGCGGCTCCTCCTAAATCTCAGCCTGCTGGTGCCCGTGCTCCTCCTCCTATTCAAACTGTTGTGAGGGCCTCTTCTTCTCCCTCTCCTGCTCCACGGGGATCTCCTCTGCCCTTGACTGGGCGGTCGAAGCGGCCAAGGACATCAGACGCTGTGGACCTTACCCGTGTGTCGGAGAAAGGGAAGTTTGAGCTTCCTCCGTGTATCCTTGATAGGAGGTTCTTTGAAGGTAACTCTTTGGTCATCCCCCAGGCGAAATCCCTTTGCTTGAAAGGCATGGATCGCCCGACCAAGAGGGCGCTGGTGGCTCAAGATGCTTCTGCCCTAGTCAGGATGCTGGAGATGGTTGTTGTCTACGCAGAAGGGGACTCTGCACTTGAGTCCGAACTTAAAGCTTCCCGGGCTTCTGAGGCGGCCCTCAAGGAGGAAGTTAAGAGTGCCTGCAAGGCTCGGAGGAAGGCCGAAGAGGAGACGGCCAGGCTGAAGGAGGAGGTCTCCAAGCTGGCGGCGGAGAAAAAGGCTGTCGGGGAGCTGAACAAAGAGTTGATGGCGGCCAGCGCCCCGGGTGCCGACGAGCCGGATGATGTAAAAGAGTTGAAGACTAGGTCTGAGCTGGTTGCCCGTATCCTGCTGGCCGAGGATGACGGCATCACCATGGCAGAGGAGTTTTTTCAAAGCACCGTGGCTCAATTGCGGGTGGTGAACCCTGGGCTTGAGATCTCTGCCGAGGGTACTCATTATCTTGCGCGTGTTAAGGATGGTCGCATTGTCTTGCCCGAAGGTCTCCTCGTTGTTACCCCCGAGGATCAGCCCTCAGAGGAGTAGGGACCCGAGCCAGAGTCGACCGAGCACGCCAATGAATGAGGAGTTTGTTATTATTTTGGATGTTGTTATAATATGGCCGGCCTGCGTGCCGTATTATTGTAATTTGGGGGGGGCATGGCCCCCGTTTTATGTAACGACGCACAATAGTGGTCCTCGTGGCCACCCACTATGTTAAGTTATTTTATTCCTGGCTTTGCATGATTTTACTTGCGTTTATTTTTGCTAAATGTTGTATGCATGCTGTGAATGTATGTCCGCCCGTAATAAGAGGTACCTGACTTGTGTGACTATTTCTGGGGGGTTGCTCGTAATAGATGTGTTCGGCAGTGTAGGGAACTGGTCGAACTGCCTGGGAATATCCTGGCGGGGAGCGGAGCTCAGGTCGCGTTTGAGGCCCGAATTCGCGGCGTGAACGTCCCATCGCGAGCTGGGGTTCTGCCAATCGTGGTACTCTGACGACGGCGATGCTCGATCGAGGATCGCTGTCGAGCACTTACCGGGCTCGTTACTGAGCGGGGTTATGCTTTAGTCGTATGTGACGCTTATACCTAGACGCGCATAGTGGTCGGTAGCTGACGTTCGTCGTTGCGACGAGTCGAACCGAGGATTTAGCTGTAGTATTGTTTTAGTTTCTCGGCGTTCCATGGTCGATCGAGTTCTTCCCCAGTGAGATATTCTAGGTAGTAGGCCCCATTTTCCATTTTTGCCTGGACGTGATAGGGTCCCTCCCAATTGGCTGCTAGTTTGCCTTCACGAGAGTCTTTGTGATTTCTTCTTAGGACAAGGCTTCCCATGTCGAACTCTCGTCGTATCACTTTGGCGTTGTGCCTGATGGTGATCTTTTGTTTCAGTGAGGCCTCGCGGAGAGCTGCCCCGGTTCTGATTTCCTTGACGAGGTCGAGCTCTTCCCTTAAAGATTCGTCGTTTATCTCCTCGTATAGGGGCGACTCTGTCCTCCTAGAGGGCACGTGAACTTCGACGGGAATTACATCCTTGGTTCCGTATGCTAAACGGAAAGGAGTATCCCCGGTCGTTGAATGGGGAGTTATATGGTATGCCCAGAGAACACTGTGTAACTCCTCGACCCATGCCTTCTTTGTTTCGTCCAGCCTTCGCTTGAGGCCTCAAAGGATGACTCGGTTAGCTGCCTCAGCTTGCCCGTTTGTTTGAGGGTGTTCGACGGATGCGAAGTGTTGCTTCGTGCCCAATTGGGCGACGAAATCCTAAAACTTCCTGTCCGTGAACTGCATCCCGTTGTCCGTTACTATAGCTTGGGGGATACCGAAGCGCACAAGGATGTTTCGTTTATAGAAACGCAGGATGTTGAGGGCAGTTATTTTGGCCAGAGCTTCTGCTTCTATCCATTTTGTGAAATAATCTACGCCCACTATGAGGTACTTGTTCTGACTTGATCCTACCACGAAGGGTCCTAGGATGTCTAGGCCCCACCAGGCGAATGGCCACGGGGAGGACATAGCCTTGAGCTCGTTGGGTGGAGCTAGGCGCATGTCCCCGTGCCATTGGCATTTATCACACTTCTTCACGTGCTCTTTTGCGTCGTTTTGCATAGTTGGCCAGTAGTATCCTGCTCGGAGGGCCTTTCGAGTAAGGGACCTACCGCCGAGATATTGGGCGTTGATTCCTTCGTGGATTTCGCGCAGGATGTGCGCGACCATTTCTTCCTCGACACATTTGAGCAGCGGAATGGAGAATCCCCGTCTGTATAGTTTGTCTTCGACCAGGACATAAGAGCAGGCCCTTCGCCTGACTATGCTGGCCTCCTTTGGGTCGGACGAGAGTTCGTCCTTGGCGAGGTAGTTGTAGACTGGGGTCATCCAACAGTTGTTGTCGCCGATCACCTGCACGTCGAGTGTCGGGGAGGCCTTCTCGATGTTGGGTCGAGGAAGTACTTCCTGTATGACGGATTTGTTTCCGCCTTTCTTCTTCGTGTTGGCCAGTTTAGACAGCACGTCTGCTCGTACGTTATGTTCGTGGGGAACGTGTTTCACTTCTACTGTTGTGAACTTTGCCATTTCCTTCTTTACCAGGGCCAAGTATTCGGTCAGGTTGTCGTTTTTGGCTTGGTATTCACCTCGGACCTGGAGAGCCACGAGTTGTGAATCCGTGCAAATGACGACTTCTTCCGCTCCCAGATCCTTGGCAAGGCGTAGCCCAGCGAGGAAGGCTTCGTATTCAGCCTGGTTATTGGAGGTTGGGAAAGACAGTATGAGTGATACCTCGACGATAGTCCCTTCGTCGCTTTCCAGTATGATGCCCGCGCCGCTTCCTGCCGAACTCGAAGCACCGTCGACGAAGATGGTCCATTTGCGCACTTCGCTCGCGGGGAAGTCCGCGAATGTCATTTTTGCGACGAAGTCGGCCAGAGCTTGGGCCTTGAGGGCCTTTCTGCCTTTGTATTGAATGTCAAATTCGAATAGTTTCAGCGACCACTTGAGCATTCTGTCGGCCATATCTGGACGATCGAGCAGCTGCTTTATGGGCTAATCTGTCCGAACCACGATCGTGTGAGCCAGGAAGTAGTGTCTCAATCTCCTAGCTGCGTTGACGAGGGCTAATGCCACTTTCTCTATCTACTGGTATCTTAACTCTGGTCCTTGCAACGCTTTGCTTGTAAAGTAAATGGGTTTCTGCCCGTCAGGTGTCTCGCGGATGAGGGCGGCGCTCACTGCTTCGGTAGCTACGGCCAGGTTTAGGTACAATATTTCTCCATTGTCTGGGCGAGAGAGGACCGGTGGCTCTGAGAGTGCTCGTTTCAGATGGAGAAGGCCCTGGTCGCACTCCTCGGTCCATTCGAACGCAGCCTCTTTGCGGAGGAGCTTGAAGAATGGTAAGGCGTACTGGGCGGACTTGGCCACGAAACGAGATAGTGCCGCGATCATCCCGTTGAGGGACTGGATGGATTTTTTGGATTTGGGCGTAGGAAACTCAGAGAATGCCCGGCATTTATCGGGATTGGCTTCGATTCCTCGTTCCGTCAAGTAGAAGCTGAGAAATTTGCCTGCCCGGACGCCGAACGTGCACTTCTTCAGGTTAAAATGCATTTTGTATTTCCTGGCCTGTTCGAAGACCTTTCGTAAGTGGGCAGTATGATCAGTTTCCTCGTGGGACTTAATGATCATGTCATCCATGCATACTTCGAGCATGTCACCTATTTCTCCTCGAAATACTTTGTTCATCATTCGTTGGTACGTTGCTCCGACTTTCTTCAGGCCGAAGGGCATTACGTCGTAGTAATAGTTCCCCGATTCGGTCATGAAGGCCGTATATTTTTTGTCGGACATTGCCATTGGGATTTGATTGTAGCCCGAGTAGGCGTCCATGAACGATAAAAGTTTAAAACCAGCAGAATTATCAACAAGTTTATCAATATTGGGGAGATGGTAGGCATCCTTCGGGCATGCCTTATTGAGATCGGTATAATCAATGCACATGCGCCATTTTCCATTAGATTTTTTAACCAATACAACGTTGGACAGCCAAGTGGTGTACTTGGCCTCCGAAATAAATTTGGCCTCGAGGAGGTCCTTTACAGCTTTTTTGTCAGCCTCTATTTTCTCCGGAGACTGCTTCCTCCTACGTTGTGCTACGACCTTGATGGCCGGGTCAATGGTCAGCTGGTGACATGCGACGGATGGATCCAAGCCGGGCATTTCCGCGGCGCTCCACGCGAAGAGGTTGGCGTTCTCTCGGAGGCACGCTTTGAGCTGCTTCCTCGTGACGTCAGGTAGGTCTGCTCCGATCTTTACTCCCCGTTGGGGGTCTTCGCCGAACAGGACTAGCTCGAAGTTGCCATCCGAGATTGGGTGCATCAGATGGAAGCTGCTGCAGGATGACGTGGATGGGCCAGCTGAGGCTGCTCGTTCTTCCTGTTGGTCCTCGGGAAAACGACTGTCGAGGTCGATAGAGTCGACCTGGGGCAGAGGCTTGACCTCCTCGGAGCTGCTTGGCAGTGCTGGCTTGCTCGCGCTTTAGGCTTGGGCGCAATGGCGTTGAGCCCTTTTGTAGTTGCTTCAAAACACCGTCGGGCAGCTTCTATATCACCGTGGAGGGTGGCGACCATTCCCTTCGAAGTGTAATACTTCATCTTCAGGTGGACGGTCGATGGCACCGCTACCAACTCGGCTAGAGTTGGCCTTCCGAAAATGCATTGGTAAAGCGACGGGCAGTCGATTACTAGAAATTATACCTTGATGGACCTGGCCGTTTCAGCTGCTCTGAAGGTCACGATCAACTCGACGTAACCCCACGGCTTGGTCACATATCCGTTGAACCCCTGCAAATCGAACCCTACGTAGGGGGTAAGGTGTGATTCGTCCAGCTGCAGTGTTGAGAACAGTTGAGAGTACATGATGTCGACTGAGCTGCCCTGGTCGACTAGGATTTGGCGAACGTCGAAGTTTGCCATTTGGGCTCTGACGAGCAACGAAATGCTTGAGTTCGGAGAACCGCCGAGGA
Source organism: Lathyrus tuberosus (assembly GCA_022829125.1). Lineage (NCBI taxonomy): Eukaryota > Viridiplantae > Streptophyta > Magnoliopsida > Fabales > Fabaceae > Lathyrus > Lathyrus tuberosus. The sequence goes on from JALAZF010001040.1 coordinate 253,731, forward strand.
GTTCCTCCCTGTAGAAAGAGATGGGGACGGAACCCTTCGGGGCCTGATCAAGTGTGGTCACTTTGTTCGAGCTGGTGGTGATCAGGTGTTCGAACTTCCGTTTCACGGATCCCACAGTAACTTTGTTGAAACCCCCACCAGAGATGACCATGGCGGAGGGGAAGGTCTCCCACGGGTTGTGGGCCGTAAAATATGCAGGGGCGCTGAGGCCGTCAGGGACGTTGAAGTCCTCGGGTCGCGATACAGACATAGCGACCTGTATGTTAGCGTCTTCCGAGGAGGGTACCTCCTCCTCGACCTTCTTGGACTCTTGGGCGTCCTGCTGAGGAGTGTCCTTCTTCTTCGCGAACTGCTTCAGGTGGTCGTCCCTGATCAGTATTTCAATGGCATACTTCAGATGGATGCAGTCCTCTATAGTATGGCCGTGACTTTTGTGGAAGCGGCAGTACTTTGACTTGTCCACGTTTGGTCTGTTCGGCAACTGCTTGGGGAAGCGGACCCCGGCTTATTTGAACTCCGAATTGGCACATTCGGTCAAATTCTTCTCCCTGGAAATGGTCAGGGGAGTGTAATCATGGAAACGCCTGGAGGGCCCTTTGCTGTCACGGGAGTCGCGGAGACGGTCCCCGTGCCTTCGTTCACCCCAACGAGACGTCGAGGCTTCTTTTCCTTTGGAGGCCCGGGCATTATCCTGGCGGCGAGACGCTCAGACGTTGTTGGCCGCAATCTTTTCCTCGTACTGAATATGAGATTGGGCTTTGAGGAGGAGGGCGTCTAAGTTCCTCGGCGGTGCGAGGCCAATGGCTTTGGCGAACTCGGAGTCCGGGCGAACCCCTTGTTCGAGCAGGAACTTCTTCATCTTATCTGTCGTCGGGACCTGCACAGCTTCCTTGTTGAACCTCTCGATATATGTGCAGAGTGGTTTGTCTTTCCCCTGGATTATGGCTCCGAGGGAGGCCTCAGTTTTGGGGTGGCGGCGAGACGCTGTGAAGTGCCGCGAGAACATTCTGCCCAACTGTTTCCACGAGGTGATGGACTCCTCGGGCAGTTGTTTATAGCATGTCATCGCCCCCTTCCGAAGCATGGTCGGAAACAGTCTGCATTTGATGGCGCCCCATATGCCGCAGTAGTCTAGCAGCGCATCGATGTTCCTGATGTGCTCGTCGGGTCGGTGGTCCCGTCGTAAGTGCCAAGTGAAGGGGGTTTCTCCAAGCCTTTTGGGAGACGGGTGGCCAGGATCTCCTGGGACAACGGGCCGCGATGCTCGTCGTTGTCACTAGAACTGGTGTATGATGGTGACCGGACGGGTTGCTCGCGTCGGCGGTTCCTTCGTGGAGAAGGTGAGTGGTTCCTTCGAGGAGAAGGTGAGCGGTTCCTTCGAGGAGAAGGTGAGCGGTTCCTTCGCGGGGAAGGTGAGCGTGCCCGTCATTTGGACTTGATTGGAGACTCCTCGTTCCTTCGAGTCCTTTTGTGGTCATGAGCGTGCTGGTCACACGGGGAGATCTGGTCGCGCTTTTGGGCTACGCGAGGATCGTGCTCTTGGCGCAGTCTTCTGTCGCTTTCCCTCCGGGGCTGCGGGCTTCTAGATCGTCGTTGGTTCCTCCGCGTAGGAGGGGATCTTGGACGGCGAGATTCTTCCAGTGCCTCGATCCTCTTGTTTTGCTGTAGGATCAGGGTGTTGGTTTGGTTGAGGGCCTCCAAGAGGGCTGCCACGGCCGGGTCGGTGCTGGGCGGAACAGGAACGGGCTGGAGGTCGAGAGATGGTTGATCGTTGTTACGATCAGCAGGGATTGGGGAAGGAGAAACGGTGGCTCCATCCCTAAGGAAACGGGCATCTCGGAGGAGAGATGATTGGCCGTCAACGTCAGATTTGTTGACGGGGAGGATGGTGGAATGAAGAGCATCCTGGGTGCGATCTTGGGAGGCCATGATCGTGATGATGTTCGAAAGTTGTTTTGATCTTCGGTTAAAGAAAGAAGGGGAGAACAAAGATTTCCACAGACGGCGCCACTGATCGTGAACACTGGATCAGATCCTGTAGAATCAGGCCGCCAAGTGCGTCAGGGATGCTGGTCGTATGGAGAGGAGGAGGGGGTGTACCTGCAAGGCACTCCGACGCTCAAGTGAGAAAGGGTCAGAGAAAAGGGGCAAGTACAAAGTATGAATTCGTAGAGTGAATATTGGATACCTGACCCTCTCAAGCGAGAGGATTTATATAGAGCCCCCAGCGCGTGGCCAACGGTCTTATTTTCGGGGCGAAATAACTGTTTCCCCAAAGAATAGGTGACTGCCCAAACTAGCCGTTAGGCCGGGCAGGGTGCTCGAAACTAGACGTTATGTCGGGCATAAACGCAGTTTCGGGCACCTGTCCTTTACAGTCCGGGCAGCGAGGAAGCCGTACATAACGGGCATCAACGCCGAGGAGGAACGTTGCGTTCCTTGCCCGGTTGGAGGGGCAGAAAGATCACTTTTGCCCCTCTGTGGATTTGGACTTAGGCAATTTGGGTCGCTCTGGAGCAGAGGCGGATTGGGCCAATTCTAGCCATTGGTCCAGTTCAGAACAGTTAGTTTAATGGTATATCAGTAACCATTTTGTTGTTGGATTCATCCTTAACATATTGCATTATTAATATGAATCAAATAACTTCACCGAATAGTATCCATGGAATATATCTACTAAAGGTTTGTTCATAATTTCTTCTCATCTTCATCATTTCCTGTTTTGGTTTAGTGATAATGTTATAACTATTTAATTGTGTTATCCGTTGATTGTAGTTCAATGAATTTCTTGGAACTTGCTGAAAGCTTCTCAATATATAAAGTAAAAAATGTATAATTGAGCAAAGGTGTGTTTCATTACACATCTTCCATTTATCCAAATGCTAAGGGTTTCTATAATCCACGAATATGGCGTATCTCTGACAGAGGAAGTCATTTTCATGGTCAATTTTGTCACTACCATTGAATTACTATGTGACATAATGTTGAATGAATGGGACTGTCTTACAAAGGTTGATATGTCTTTTGGGTGGGTAGGTCTAACTAATCCATACGAAAACATCCCCTACATTCATCATTTAATAAAAAAAATGCTTTTTTCAATGTTTACTTCTATACTTTCACCACTGAATCTTACAACATTCATATCCATTTTTAGTCAGTTTCATGTAAAATAAAAAACCTCATCACAACAGCCCTGTTGGAGCATTACATATTATTTGTCATAGTGTAGGTTCAAACAAGTATAATCATGACTTAAAATTAACAAAAAAGCTTCATACATAATGTGATAAAGATAACAACTATGAAACTTCAATCTACATAATAACATTAAAAGACAACTACATCCACAATATTGACCATGAAACATCTTTCAAACTTCAAAATACATAACTGATATGGAACATTCCAAAAGACATAGATCACCATCTTGAAAAAAAATGACATAGAGTGCAATCCTAATGCTTGGGCATTTCACACAAAGATGAATCCTTATCCTTCAAGTGTTTTTGGTTTGGCGACGTCGGTACAACCTAACGTACAAAAACTGTTTCTCGGAATTATAATGGCATAACAGTTTATCTCCCACCAAGAATTTTTTGTCTTTCGCGTAATCGTACCAACAGTTCCAACGTACATCTCCACGTTCATTCTATTGGATTTCATTATCTGACATTCATAGTAATCCAATGTGTCAAGGTCCATCAGAATACACTCAAATTGGTCTGGACGTAGAGCCTTCTTAATAACCTCTTTAGGAAATTGCTGCATAACAATTGTGAGTTAGAAATACCTTATCAATTAAATGCATATTCATACAAAAGATCAAGATACAATGTTGTTTTTTTTCTTTAAAGAAACACCATGCAAATCTTACCAAAACTTGATTTCCTCGCTTCTGTGACTTGGTAATTTTTTTCTCCCAAAACATATCTTTCACAAGTATTCCACCATTGTTATTCGGCTGAGAAGATTCACCATCATCTTGCTCCATTTTGACTTCCTTTAACAATTCATCAGTTTGACAATTGTTATTCACCTCATCCATCTCATCCAGTTGAACAATGTTGGTAGGTTGTTTCACTCCATTCATCCTTATGCCAAGTATTTCGTTGATTTCATCGGCGCCGGGAGATAAAAGCCTGTAATATAATGCATGCAACCGTTATTATGTAACCAGATAGGCAAAGAGATTTCATCTGAAATCAAATATTTATAAAGCTACAAAGATTTGCAGTATGATATAAAGGATACCCGTTGGAAGAAGAAGTGGAAGAAGCCATTGTTAATGTTTCTTTGCTCAAGCATGCAGAATAACACGAATAGCAATGAAGTCCCTTTCTTTCCCTTGGCTAGGCAATGGGCCTATATATTGAGGATTGATTTCATGTTAGTGTGTAGATTCAACAACAAATCTTTAGTAGATAACTTTAACAAGTTAAGCAAAACCGTGTCAGCTATCTATAATAATTTCTTTCGGTTCCCAATAAAGCAAATGCATTGTATCAATTTGTAGGATAGCATTTACATTGTAATTGTAATAACAGTTAGTATCTTTATTTTTAGATTTTAATGGCTGTTAATTAAGTTTGCTGCTACTACCTATATTCCATTCATAGCCGTCTATATATTAAAGATACTACCTATACTAATTTTTACGTTTATAAATAATGGTAGTATCATAGCCATCATTTGAATCATTTCAAATTAACTGCAATAATTAAGTCTTCAACTATATAAAATTATTATGACGACACAGTATATTAAACACCCTTGCACCAATAAACTATTAATATTATTGATATATAATATTTTTTTTATTTAACAATGTTACATTACCACAAACAAAGTATTGTAAACATAATTTAAAAAAGAATATATCATTAACATAAAATCGGCTCATCAGCTTAATTACTACTACACAGTATTCTAAACATGTTCATGAATTCATCTTGCTATCAAGACTAAAACCTGTGTAAAAAAAGCAACTTTCAGCAATATGGATGCACTTTATTTGTCAAAAAAACAAGTTTCAGCATTCGCAGGGCACAAAAGGAAGCAAATTCTTAAAGATAAAAGACCAGAAAAATACAAGATTGATGAGAACATCATTAACCACAACAAAGGTATTGAAATTTACCATTCCTCTCCTAGAGTTCATATGAGGACACCACTGTGTGATATAACTTCATATGTGCAAAATGAAAGAAACCAGATTTTCATATCACCAGTCTCTGCATCAGCCAGCTCAAATGCATTTAGTGGTTATAAATTTTTTTCCCCAAAACAAAGTTCAGCGTTAGCACGACAGAGGAGGAAAGGTATTATGCAAAATAAGAAGTCACAAACCAGGAATCTTGATGAGAACGTTGTCAACAGCAGTGCAGACCGTTTCAGGGTAAATACTCCATCATTTTTGAATTTGAAAAGACCTCTTTCTGATGTAACATTGTTATGTCCTCAGCAACGACACAACAACATTTATACACAGCCAAGTGGATCGGTTCTTTCATCTAAAAAGCAATTGAATGTGGGTGTTATTCAAGCTATGGCTGTCAAACTATTCGATCATTTTTCAAATGATGGCCGTAATAATGCTTCAACATCAACAACCAATGTGGATGTACAAGGAATTCCAACGTTCAATGCCACTCCAAATGTTGAGAATGAGGATGATGACTATGGTGATGAAGTCTCGACTGGTGATTCATTTAGCGATAGTTCATGTGAGTTCAATGTTGAAGATGCAAATTATGACACAAGTTTATCTGTTGATGATGAAGAAGTGTATTATCCCAATTCTACATCCGTGGAGACTTGCAATATTGGTATGTATAATAATATCAAATTCTTAATCTTGTTAAGTTTATCTTACATTACATACTGTCATGGACAAGTACTTTTGTTGTTAGTTATAGCTGTATTATTTTATATTGAAGCATTTGTTCAAATACAATTGATTTAAATAGGTTATTTAGATATTGGTGATCCTATGGTGGAATGCATAGAATGTAAAGCATTGATGTGGTATCAAGAAAATACCGACAGAAGAAAACATAGTGATGTTCCTAAATTCAACCTATGTTGTGGTAATGGTAAAGTTGTGTTGCCACTATTAAAAACAACACCATTATTACTCAAACATTTGTTGTTTGATAACAATGAATCAGAATGTCAAAATTATCAAAAGTTTTGCATATTGTACAACATGATGTTTGCTTTTATGTCACCGGGTTTGAAGATTGACAATAGATCTCAAGCGGGAAGAGGACCACCTAACATAAGAATACATAGACAGTCTTTCCATAGAATTGGGAGCATGATACCTTTACCTGGACAATCACCAAAGTTTGCTCAATTATACATTTACGACACCGACAATGAGATTCAACATAGGATGCATGGAATAGGGTAATGATTTGAATCATACTTTCCATCACAACATATTAAATTTTCATTTTATTATTGATAAGGTTATTACATGTTATTCTTCAATAGTGTATAACATTAATTTTTTTGTTATATAATGCAGAAATAACCCCAATATTATTCTAGAAACTGTGGAAAGATTGAAACTTATGTTGGATGAATACAACACACATGCCAAGTCTTTTAGGATGGCAGCAGATAGATTAAAGGATTGTCCTTTACCTGATCTGAAGCTTAAATTAATATCTGATAGGTCAACGGATGGAAGGATTTATAATCAACCTACTGTCTCTGAGGTTGCCGCTCTTATTGTTGGTGATGTTGATACAGGTACTAAAAGGGATATTCTTCTTGAGAGACAAAGCGGAAAGCTGGAAAGAATAAGTGAGTTTCATCCAAGTTACCTGGCATATCAGTATCCACTTTTATTTCCATATGGGGATGATGGTTTTAGACTTGGTGTGCTTCTTAGGGAAATAAATTAAAAAAAATAGGAATAAGCTTACAATCAGAGAATGGCTTGCCTTTAGGATTCAAACCAGACATAACGAAACGCATACTCTGTTGCGATCAAGAAGGTTGCTTCAACAGTTTTTGGTTGATGGATTTACTATGATGGAGTCACAGAGATTGAATTATATTCGTAAACATCATAAAAAGCTAAGAGTATCTAAATACAGCAAGCTGACCGCATCAAAACAGGACGGAAACACTCAAGGATCAGACAAAGGTAAGCGAGTGGTTTTACCATCCACTTATGTTGGAAGTCTGAGGTTTATGGAACAACTCTATTTCGATGAAATGGCGATCTGCAACCATATTGGGTTTATCACATTTACTTGCAATCCAAACTGGCCTGAAATTCAAAGGTTGCTTAGTAGAATTAACTTGCATCCTCAAGATCGTCCAGATATCATCTCAAGAGTCTTCAAAATAAAGTTTGATGAGTTGTTATACGATTTAACTAAGAAGCATGCCTTAGGGAGAGTGCTTGCATGTGAGCGACATTAACATCTTTTCACTGAATTTTTCATTTTGTTACATTAATCATTTTCAATCTCTAACATGTAATGTTTTGCTATTCTTGCTTATTTTGCATATATATACACGATTGAATTCCAGAAGCGGGGTTTACCACATGCCCATATTTTGCTATTCTTGCATCCGTCTAGCAAGTATCCAACTCCCGATGATATAAACAAGATAATTTCGGCTGAGATACCAACTGAAGAAGATGATAGGCAGCTTTATCACTTGGTCAAGACACATATGATTCATGGTCCATGTGGGACAGCAAACATATCTCCCCCTTGCATGAAAAACAGAAAGTGCTCAAAATTCTTTCCCAAAAAATTTCAGGCTCAGACCATTGTTGATCAGGAAGGATATCCAGTTTACAGGAGAAGAGATACTGGTAATACAGTGATGAAAAATCACGTTGTTCTTGATAACAGATTTGTAGTTCCTTACAATCCATATTTGTTGAAGAAATTTCAAGCACACATCAATATGGAGTGGTGTAATCAGAGTACTTCCGTTAAGTACTTATTTAAGTATATTAACAAGGGGTATGATAGAATTACCGCTGCTATTGTCCATACCGACTCTGATGGATCTTCTGTTGAAAGAAATATTGATGAAATCAAACAATTTCTTGATTGTAGATATGTATCACAAAGTGAGGCATGTTGGAGGCTTTTTTCATTTCCTATTCATGGTAGGTCACCTGCAGTTGAAAGGTTGTACTTCCATCTTGAGGGAGAGAACTCGGTTTACTATACCGATTATCAAATCATAGATGAGGTACTTGAGAAACCAACTGTGAAAGATTCAATGTTTACATCCTAGATGAAAGCAAACAAAACATATCCAGAGGCTAAGAATTTAATGTACACTCAGTTTATTTCCAAGTTTGTTTATGATAAAAAGATACTGACGATGGAGACCGCGTAAAAGAGGCAATGCCGTTGGCAGATTAAATTGGGTACCTCCAAGTACAGGTGAGTTGTATTACTTGAGAATGATGCTAACAGCTGTCAAGGGACCAACATGCTACGATGATATAAAATATATTGGTGGAAAGGTTCAAGATAGTTTTAGGGATGCATGCTTCGAGATGAGATTTCTTAATGATGACAAGGAATATGTTGCATCCATAAATGAGACAAAGTATTGGGGTTCCGGACATTTTTTAAGAAAGTTATTTGTTACTATGTTACTATCCGGTACAATGAACAAACCACGACATGTTTGGGAAAAGACTTGGAGGACTTTATTTGACGGTATTCTCTATCAACAAAGACGAACTACAAATAGAAGAGGTAAATATTTTTTGACACCTATTTATGTTGTTATTGCATTTATATATTATATATAAAAAATGAAATTGCAGTATATGTGATAGTTTTATAGTGTCCCATTATATAATCTGCAAGCTGACCGAAATTTATGTTGTTTGAGATATAAGTTATTATGATTTTAAATTTAACACTGTCGCAAAAGAAAAATGAAAGTTATATTTTTGATATATAACTTTTATGAAATAACACTGTCCCATATGTTTGCTACTGCCCTGTATGTTCACTCCTTATTTAACTAATAACTTCGCATTCATAATACAATTTTTAATGCCATGTAACCATCTATTAATAAAATTCAATTCTGTATGTAACTATTTTTAATCCTATAGCCATCTTTCCAGTTAAACCCTCCAAGCTGCACATTAGTTGTAACACCCATATATAACAACATACATCAAAGCATATATATTATACATGAATCCAAGTATTTGGTACTAAAATACCATAAGTTCCTAGTTAACACATTGTATACATTAAATGCCCAAAATACAAAATACTAAAAGTCTAAGGCATAATATACACAAGATGTTCAAAAGATAAAAACTAAGAACTCGATCAACAATGATCTCAAAATAAACTCCACATCAGAAGCTAGCCATCAACAAACAAGGAAAAATCACACGACTTTATCCTTACCCTTAGCGGAACCTGAAGTACCTGAAATATATTCAACAACGTGGGGTGAGATACATCAAATCTCAGTGAGTTCCCTATCTTATGGATTATCTCGGATTTACAAGGTTCTAACAATCCTAACTCAAGTCCAAGGGAAGGGAAAGAACTTTCGAGTTCACATACCAAATCTCACACTATATGGAACATGTCATGAGTCAAACAACTAAAAAATATCACTAATCGATAACCTACCAAGGCATCTCCTCTTCCCGTCCGCTTCTACGTCTAGAAGGCGACCCGAGTCATAGATCCTTGTAACCTACTTGACATACGAATGGATTCGGGTTCTACGGGCCTTTTACCGTTATGAACCGTCACTTTACACGGGCCTTATACCATCAAAATCATACACTCCTTGAGCGCCATTCGTACTGCACGCGGGAATCAAACCTGCCAAGTAGTCATGCATATGTTTCAGAGGAGCTTGAGACTCATGAAACGCAACTCAAAGGAAATGGTTACGATTACGTGATCTCACACACAAACGTGATTGTATTCGACAATCACAAGGCCACAATGCCTTCATAACAAGGAACGCAAAGGTTCACACCCATATTCCATACTAGTGTTTCACTCTCTCTAGACCATTACTCATCGAAGATGCACATCTAGGCATCGAACGCACGAGCATCGCCATCTAGATTATCTAACAATCCTAGTCACAACCTAGATTCATATTATTTGTTTTGGGGTAAAGTTTCCTCACTCTTCCTATTACGTTTTCATTTTATCATGCACATTCACTCCCAACCATGCTAAGCAATAATAGGATAAGCAAGATATATCACAATTGCACAATAGAATAATATATGACAAGTAAAACATAAATATACCACTTTGGAAATTCTCCTATTATTTAATCGGGCAGTAAAATTAACATTTTTCACCTCCATTGCATAGAATATTTTCTTAGCTTCACATCGATATAAAGAACACTTGAATCGGATAAGCGAGTCAAAAGTTATGGATTTTTAAATAAAAGAAAGTTTTTGATCCCAGGCAGATTCGCCTGGCGAATTTGGATTCCGCCTGGCGAACCAGTGGCGAATCCCCAATTTTAGAGAATCAAAAGTTCCAGTAACTAAGACATTTCTATTTCTTCAAATTCGCCTGGCGAATCCTTTTCGCCAGCACTTCGCCTAGCGAGTCAGTGGCGAGACTCAATTCGCCTGGCGAGTTCTGATTCGCCTGGCGAGTCGCACCAGAACCAGAATTCTTCCCTTACAGGTTCCATGGTTCCAAAAGCTAGAAAATCCACTTTTATCAACCCAAAACAATTCCAAACAACAAAAACAAGCATAATTAATGTTCATAAGCATAGAGTGATCATACAACACAATTTATATCGATTTTTAACCATTAAATTTCATTGATTAGCAAAATTATTCATTTTTCTCAAAACCTAACCTAACTCTAGAACTCAAAAATTCTACCACAAAAGTTTCTATCTAGAACCCACCTTGATAACAAGTGATGATGAAGAAGATGAGATGATCTTGATCCTTCCACTTCTAGGGTTTTCTTCTCCTTTCTTTCCCTTTTCCTTCTTTCTTTCCAAAACTCTTTCTATCTTTTTTCTTTCTCTTGTTCTAATGAGGAAAAGGAATGGAAAGGAAATGATATAGTAAAATATCATTAATTAGTAACACTGCTAATCATCCAAACAGTCTCTAACGTTCCAATAATTAAATACCTCAGAGTCAGATAATATTAATTGGATTTGCTCTGAGCTCAACAGTTTACTCTAATTATCTTTGCAGATAATTCCTCAGAGTACACTGGAACTCAGTTGATCACAACTAATATTATCCAGAGTAATTAAAATACGGGGTATTACATTAGTATTGTGTTTTTTAATTTCCTGTAACATATTGGTAATAAAATATATTTGTGGAGAAAGGTACTATTAAAATGCAGCTGAATCATATCAAGTTGTTTGTTGCAGTTATAATATAGTTGTGGTTAATGTTTCAATTTGACTGTCATTGAGTTAATGTAATAATATATTTGCGGTTAATATTTTATAGATTAGTGGTAAAAGTTAATTAAATTGTAGTCTTTATAAAATACGCTGATTGATATGTTTTTCACAGATATGCAGTTAAGTGTGTCTGAGTTAAAGAATTTGACACTCATTGAGATTGAGAATCTGTTGCAGTCAAATGGAAGAAGTTTGCATGAATTTAGTGGTATGTCTTATCCAGATTCATATGTCACGAAGCACGTTGGCAACAAACTGATTTATGACGAACGTGATTACAATGTCGATGCCTAAAGACACAATTTCCATGAACTTTTTCGTGCCCTTACAGGTTATTGATTGTTGTTTATGGTTAATTTGTGAAATGCTTTTTTTTAATTATTTTGCATTTATAAGTCTTTATTTATAAATTATAGATGAACAACGTATAATATTTGAGAAAATCATGGAAGTTATCAACAAACAGAGAGGATGAGTGTTTTTCTTAAATGGTTATGGAGGGACTGGTAAAACTTTCATGTGGATAACACTATCAAGTGCACTTCGTTCGCAGAAAAAAATTGTTATTACTGTTGCTTCAAGTGGAATAGGTTCGTTATTATTGTCAGGTGGAAGAACATCACACTCAAAGTTCAAAATACCCGCCCCAACACAGAACAACTCAACTTGCAACATTGACAAAGATGATGAACATTCACAATTATTTAAAGCAACAGATGTGATAATATGGGATGAAGCGCCTATGTTTCATAAGAACTGCTTTGAAGCATTGGATAGAACTCTTAGAGATGTCATGAGCAAAAAAGGACTAGCGAATACAATTTTTGGTGGGAAAGTTGTTGTTTTTGGAGGAGATTTTAGACAGATTCTTCTAGTTGTTCCAAGAGGAGGGCGTTTTGATATTGTCCATGCATCAATTAGCTCATCCTATGTATGGGATTATTGTCAGGTTTTAACACTAACGAAAAATATGAGGCTTCGACAAGGGACTGTACAAGTTCTGATGAACTTCAAGAATTCTCAAAATGGATTCTAAATGTGGGGGATGGTAAGATTTGTGAACCAAATGATGGGTTGGTTGATATAGAAATTCCGCAAGAGCTATTAATATCAAATTTTGATGATCCCATAAGAGCTATTGTTGATAGCACATATCCTAATTTGTGTGAAAAGTTCAATGATGTTTAATTCTTACAAGGAAAAGCTATTCTTGTATCAACCATTGAAGTTGTAGAAAAAATTAATCATTATGTATTAGACTTGATACCAGGTAAAAAATCGTTTCCTTTAGGGAGTTCACACATACAACAATACATTGATGCATAATACTTATCGTATTTTATTTATATTTTGATCTTAAATGGTTTTTTCAGGAGTTGAGAAAGAGTATATGAGTTTCGATTCAATTGATAGGACAGATGCAAGTTAGAGTGAAGCGTATGAAGTGCTAACTCCTGAATTTCTTAATAAATTAAGAACACCGGGGCTTCCAAATCATAGTATCAAATTGAAGGTTGGTACACCTATTATGCTAATCAGAAATTTGGACCAAGCTGATGGATTGTGCAATGGAACAAGACTGATTGTTACAAGGTTATCAAATCATGTCATCGAGGCAAAAATCATGTCTGGGAAGAACAGAGGTAACATTTTTTACATTCCCAGAATGTCTATGTCACCTTCTGAGTCACCGTGGCTATTCAAGTTGATTAGTAGACAATTTCCTATCATTTTCTCATACGCAATGACAATTAATAAATCACAAGGTCAATCACTTGATAATGTCGGTTTGTACTTGCCTACTCCTGTTTTTAGTCATGGCCAATTGTATGTTGCACTTTCAAGAGTTAAGACGAAAAATGGTCTAAAAATCTTAATACATGACAAGGAGAATGCAACGTGTTCAACTACTACAAATGTTGTGTACAAAGAGGTTTTCCAAGCGCTTTGTTAGTTGGTAATCTTTCTTATCTTATCTTTTGTGATCTTAATTACATATCCATTTTTACTTTATATATTTATATCCTACAAACTTTATTTAATAATTTTGCATTTTATAATAATCAATATATTTCTCCCTCTTTGATTGCTTGGTGAAAATGTTCAATGAATGCTATAGTTCCTTTGGTATATGAATGAATGAAATTAAGTAAATCACGATGCTTAATGTTTATGAATGAAATTAAATTAATTAACATTTGAAGCGGTTCATTGCTCCAAAATATTGGATGCCTGATAAACTTGGTGGTGCCTTTGTATGAACATCCTTATAAGGCTTTATGCTTCTAATGTTAGTTTACTTTTCATCTTCTGAGACATTCCCTTAAACTCATGCATTGAATTTCTTTGGCTGCAGGCAGCCAAGCCATCGAGCAGGTCCACACAAATCAAGGGAATGCCAAACTTTGATCCTCATTCTGCAACAAGACAACCATGCAGCGCCATATTTTAGTTTGTTAAGTTTATTAAGACAGATAAAACATATCCTGATGGTTTTATGGCTATGAGCATTAAACTTAAAAGACATATGGAATTTGTTAACTTTTGAGGATGTTTTTTACTTTGAACATAATTCCAGATATGCTTGCAATTTCTATTGTCTTTTTTGTCTTAGAATGTTCCAAAACACCATTTGAGATTATTTTTTTATCATGTTTATAGTCACAAAATAAATTTATCATGTTTATAGATTACATAATAAATTTAATAGCTGAAAAGTGAGATTCGGAACACAACGTGTGAATCCATTTAATACTGATGTTTATCAATCGCCGTATACTGATATGGTTCCATCCGCGGCCGATTTCAGATAATATTTTTCGCGACTTAACCATCTAGATAGTTAACTTCTTATACTTAAACAACGCGCCTTTTGCCGTTAACATTTATCTGTTTTTTAGTCTATATGGAAACACACCTTTCCCTTTTGATTTCACGCTTTTTCCTTTGGAAACAATAGGCCTGTAATGAATGGAATTCAGTTTAGCCAAACGTGTTTGATGCGAGTCTTGATACACTTATGCATCCTTTGGAGAAAAAATGAACATGATTAGCTATCAACAAAAGTCATGTACCTTTCATACATGAGCACTGTTTTAGTTGCAGTATAAATATCCAGTTCCTAATTATTCACTTTTGACAAAATTAATAGGAAAGAGACATTTAGCCGAAAAATGATAAATTCAGTTATAAGCATACATTAGCGTTGATATTATGCAAAAGTACACATCCATAAATCAAGTACGAAATTACAAAGTGCTAACACAAAATACAGAATCATACTTCGACAATTACGACATCAATACAATCACCAATACAAAAAATAACTTGATCCCATGAAAATATCCCTCTTATCGGCTGCAACATCAATGGTTGAGTAGAGTAATATACATCAGATCTGATAAAGGAACCATGAAAAAGAAGAGCACATCTCCTTCTTGAAGATTTTTGTCTTCCGCAAATTTCTTCCATCCCCCCGCAATATGTATCTAATAGTTATCATTACTTCCAGCTCTTTCAAGCACACAATGATATCCTTTTGCATCAATAAAATCTACCATTCTTATAACATTTTGCCCTTTAGGAAAACATGTTCTGGATATCTCCATTGGAATACACTGTAATGTGTTACACAACTCATTAAATTATCATATTCAATCATAAAGATCTATAAAATCAGATTTGTGTAAAAGCATTTTATAGACATACCATGGAATTTTCTACTAACATGTTTGCGTTGGTTACATTCCATTTCCACGAAACCTCGCCGTCACATTCATTGTTTCTGTCTGCTTCAGTAAGAAACCCATCTCTTATGAGAGTTTCATAGATCTGATTTTACTCTTCCTCAAACTCTTCATGTGTCTTCCTAACAAATTCAAGCGCATCTCTCTCAGGATCACTGCAACATTATTAAGAAATTAATCATTTTAGTTAAAAATTATTGTGACGATAATAAGCATCTCTTCTCCTAGATCTCTCAAATCTTTTTAATGAATTGCATGCAAGTAAAATATAGGATAGAGATTTTAGTGCTAAGAAAAATTGGAATCCATTTTCTAAAGTTTAGAAGCATCTCTTTCTTAGATCTGTGTTTTTTTTAGAAGTTTAAAAAAACACTTGCATGCATGAACGATATAATTTTTAGTGTTGTACAAATAAAATTGCCATAAGAATTATATGTAAACCATTTTTTTAAAGATTTATCTTCTTATGAAGTTTTAAAAAACATTATGAAGTACATACCTGCTAGAAGGAGAAGGAACAAAGGGTACCCCAAACTTTACCATCTTGCTATTATTTAATTAAAAATGTGTTTTCCTATGCAACATGAAAAGTAGATATGCAACACATATATATATATATATATATATATATATATATATATATATATATATATATATATATATATATATATATATATATATATATATATATATAAAACAAGTAAAACACATGGATATTGGGTTGGCCCATTTTATTTTGGGCCTCAAAGTAATTTAATGTAATTTTTTGTTTTGTTTTGGAAACAGCCAAAATTGCATTAAAAACAAAGGCAAGAGAATTGCCATAAGTTACAAACACCAGAATTGAAGCAATAAACATAGCAGGAGCCTAACATAGCAGATTCCATATATTGATATAAAAGCCAAAAAACAGATTACATTTAACACCCATATATAAAACTCATACATCAAAGCATAAATATTATATATAGATCCAAGTGTTTGGTATTGAAACACATAAGCTCCTAGTTAACACATTGTATACAAATAAATGCCCTAAAGTACAAAGTACAAAAACCTAAGGCATATTATACACAAGATGTTCAAATGATAAAAACTAAGAACTAGATCAACAATGATCCCAAAATACACTTCGCTACGGAAGCTAGCCATCAACAAGCAAGGAAAATATCACACGACGTTATCCTTACCCTTCGCGGAACCTAAAGCACCTGAAATACATCAACAACGTGGGGTGAGATACATCACATCTCAGTGAGTTCCCTATCTTATGGATTCTCTCGGATTAACAAGGTTCTAACAATCCTAACTCAAGTCCGGGGAGAAGGGAAAATGACTCTTGAGCTCACACTTCAATTCTCACACTATATGGAAACATGCCATGAGTTCATCAACTCAAAAGTATCACTAATCGATAACCATACCAAGGTACCTCCTGTTCCCGTCCGCTTCTACGTCTAGAAGGCGACCCGAGTCATAGATCCTTGTAATCTACTTGACATACGAATGGATTCGGGTTCTACGGGCCATTAACCGTTATGAACCGTCACTTCACACAGGCCATTAACCGTCACAAGCATACGCTCCATGAGCGCCATTCGTACAATACGGGGAATCAAACCTGCCAAGTAGTTGTGCATCCATTTCAGAGGAGTCCGAGACTCATGAAACTACACTCAAGATAAACCGGTTACGATTACGTAATCACGCGCACGAATATGATTGTATTCGACAATCAATAGGCTATCATGCCTCAAGGCCTCTCTTGCCTTTCAAACCACAAAGGTTAACCAACATGTTCCATACAAGTGTCTCCAAACCTTCTAAATTCTCCTATAGTTCATAAGGGGTTTTTCCTCACTCTTTCTATTCTTTTTCCATATTAACATGCATATTCAATTACAATCATGTTAAACAATAATAGGATGGGCAAGGCATCTCACAATTGCATAATAGAATAATTTATAATAATTAAAACACTTTTGAACTTTCCTGATTATTTAGTCGGTCGGTAAAATCGACATATTTCATCTCTATTGCATAGAATATCTTCTCGGCTTTACATCAATATAAAGAATGATTGAATCCAATAAACGAGTCGAAAGTTATGAATTTTCCCGTTTTGGAAGAAAACTTCAAGTCCCAGGTCGCGCTAAGCGCGTCCCTACCCGCGCTAAGCACGCAAGCTACTGCCTGGAGGGGTTGCAGGAATTCAACACCGCATTGAGCGGGCTTCTGCGCGCTAAGCGCGCTCTGCGAACCTCAGAAAAAATACCAAAGCAACAACAGAATTTTCCTATACCCCAAACCTCCTCCAAACCACCAAT
Source organism: Lathyrus tuberosus (assembly GCA_022829125.1). Lineage (NCBI taxonomy): Eukaryota > Viridiplantae > Streptophyta > Magnoliopsida > Fabales > Fabaceae > Lathyrus > Lathyrus tuberosus. The sequence continues at coordinate 271,249 of JALAZF010001040.1, forward strand.
AACCACCAACAGAGGTTCAACAACATAGTTCGAGCATGGTTTGCACAACAATAACTTCAAAACACATATTTCATCAAGAACACAAAAGTTCTATAAACCTAACTTTTCCAAAATCATCAAAATCAAACAAAACATTAAAACAATCAACAACACGTGTTTCTATAATCATATTGATCATTCATTTCGATTTCTAATGAATTCTAACCGTTAAAACATCGATTTCCATAAATTCGACCTAAACCAAACAATTCCAAAACTTCTAAAAACTGGTACTAACTAGAACCCACTTTGGAGAGATGATGAAAATGAGGAAGATGAGATGATTGGATGAAGTTTGGATCAATGGATGATGATTGTTCTTGGATTTTCTTCCAAAACCCTTTTCTCCTCTTTTTCTCCTTCCTTTCTCTTTTCTTCTTTCTTTCCTCTTCTTTTCCTTCTTTTCTCTTTCTTTCCTTTCTTACTATCTTTTTATTTTTATAGGTTTGGAAAGTGGAAGGAAAATAAGTAACAAACTTAGTATTAGAAATAATACTACTAAATTTCTAAAAAGTCTCTAAAGTCCAAATTAGAAAAATACGGGGTATTACATCCTCCCCTCCTTAAATACAAATTCGTCCTCGAATTTAAAAGATTACCTGAACAAATGAGGGTAAGCATCTCGTATTTATGATTCAAGTTCCCAAGTTGCATCACCCGGATGTGTTACATCCCACTGCACCTTGACGAGAGGAATATCCTTGTTCCTTAATACTTTCGTTTCTCTTCCCACAATGCGACTCGGTTGAGGTTCAAAAGTCAAGTCTGCTTCTATTTCAATCGTATCCGGTAGAATTGGCTGAAGAGGATCTGGAACAAATCTGCGAAGTTGAGATACATGAAAAACATCATGCATTTCTGATAGAGAAGGAGGTAAGGCCAACTTGTACGCTACTTCGCCAATCCTTTCTAAAACTTGATACGGTCCCACGTATCTCGGACTTAACTTCCGTGACTTAAACGGTCCTTTCAGTATTAATCTCGGAGTAACTTTCAAAAACACATGGTCACCTTCTTCAAATTCTAAAGGTCTCCTCTGGTTATCCGCATAACTCTTTTGTCGATCTTGTGCTTGTTTAATTTTCTCGCGGATCATTCGAACCTTTTTCGTAGTCTCTTGGATAATTTCGGGTCCCAAAATTCTATCTTCACCAACCTCCGTCCAACACAAAGGTGTTCTACATTTTCTACCATACAATGCTTCATACGGAGCCATACCGATGCTCGCATGATAACTATTATTATAAGAAAACTCAATCAATGGTAGAAGTTCCTTCCAATTCCCCTTACTCTCTAACACACAAGCTCTCAACATATCCTCTATCGTTTGTATCGTTCGCTAAGTCTGACCATCCGTTTGTGGATGATTAGACGTGCTCAAACGCAGCTCCGCCCCATAGCTTGTTGAAAAACTTTCCAAATCTTTGAAGTAAACTTTGGATCTCTATCCGACACGATATTAGAGGGAATACCATGCAATCTCACAATTTCGGCAATAAACAACCTTGCAAGATGACTCGCTTTGGAGGTAGTCTTCACAGCCAAGAAATGCGTCGACTTTGTCAACCGATCTACTATTACCCAAATCGAATCATAACCACCTTGCGTACGGGGTAAACCTACTGCAAAATCCATAGAAATACTATCCCATTTCCAAATTGGGATTTCTAATGGTTGCAATAATCCACCCGGTCTTTGATGTTCAATCTTAACTTATTGGCATACTGCACATTCTGACACGAAGACCACAACATCTCTTTTCATACCGGACCACCAATAGTCCTTATTTAAATCTTGATACATCTTTGAAGAACCCGGATGTATAATGAAGGCACCCTTATGCGCTTCCTCTAAAATCCTTCTTTTCAAAGTCGCATCGTTCGGAACACAAATTCTTTGGTTAAACATAATCATTCCATCGCTAGCGTGCACAAAACCCGGTTGACTTAGCATCTCTTGCAACTTCTTATCCAATAATTGTCCTTGTTGAATTTCAACTCTTAAAGTAGAATTGACATTCAAATTCCCCATAATCACTCCATTAGGAGTCCACACAAATTGAAGATTTAAATCTCTAAACTTTTCCAACAACGAATATTCTAACATCATCAATTCAGCCTTTCTCAAAACTTTCCTACTCAAGGTATCGGCCACTTTGTTCGCTTTACCCGGATGGTATTTTAGCTCTAGATCATAATCCTTTAAATATTCCATCCACCTCCTTTGACGCATATTCAACCTTTTTTGGTCAAAGAGGTACTTTAAACTCTTGTGGTCACTAAACATTTCAAAATGTACTCCATATAAATAGTGACGCCACACTTTTAAAGTAAACACCACCGCCGCTAATTCCAAATTGTGGGTTGGATAATTCTTCTCGTGAATTTTCAATTGTCGAGAAGCATAAGCCTCCACGTGACTTTCTTGCATTAAAACGCCTCCTAATCCCATCTTAGACGCATCACAAAATACCTCATACGACTTGCTAGGATCGGGAATAATCAGAACGGGAGCTGTAGTCAATCTTTCCTTCAAACTCATAAAACTTTGTTCACACGCCGAATCCCACTCAAAGGGGCAATCCTTCAGAGTAAGCTTAGTCATTGGCAACGCTAATTTCAAAAAGCCTTTGATAAACCTTCTGTAGTAACCTGCTAGACCCAAGAAACTTCTAATTTCCGATACATCCTTCGGTCTCTCCCAATTAATCACAGCTTCAACCTTTGACGGATCCACCGCTACACCACCCTGTGATATAACGTGACCAAGAAAACTAACTTCAGACATCCAGAACTCGCACTTGCTTAACTTGGCAAAAAGTTGCTTCTCTTGTAAGATCGATAAGACGATTCTCAAATGTCCTTCGTGCTCTTGTGGAGTACGGGAATAGATAAGAATGTCATCAATGAAGATCACAACAAATTGATCCAAGTAAGCTTGAAATAACCGATTCATATAATCCATAAAAACAGTTGGAGCATTAGTCACACCGAAAGGCATCACTAAGAATTCGTAATGACCATAACGGGTCCTAAATGCAGTCTTAGGTACATCGGAACTCTTCACTCGAATTTGGTGATAACCCGACCTCAAATCAATCTTCGAGAAGACACATGCTCCTTTCAATTGATCTAATAGGTCGTCTATCCTGGGCAAGGGATACTTGTTCTTAATGGTGACTTTATTCAGCTGACGATAGTCGATACACAACCGCATCCCACCGTCCTTCTTCTTTACCAACAATACTGGAGCTCCCCACGGTGAGACATTAGGTCTAACAAAATGCTTAGCCATAAGCTCCTCCAATTGTCCCTTTAATTCTCTTAACTCCAAAGGTGCCATCCGGTACGGAGAAACGGATATAGGAGCCGTTCCCGGTACCAGGTCAATATAAAATTCCACTTCCCTCACCGGAGGAAGAGAAGTGACATCTTCGGGGAAGACTTCGAAAAACTCGCAAACTACAGGAATGTTCGAAACTTGAAGGTCGCTACTCTCTTCCTTAGTGAGAACCAACATAACAGATTTCCCTTCTTCAAACAAGAAATTTATCATACCAACCGTACCTTCTAGAATAGTTGTTAAAACATCTTTTGGTGTGGCCTCAATAGACGGAATGATGATAAGCTTCTCTTCACACCCAATAAATACCGAATTAGCAGAAAGCTAATCCATTCCCAAAATGACATCAACTTTCTTAAGTGGTATGCAAATAAGATCAATCTGAAAAACTCTACTATCCACAGACACGACACAGTTTTCACACATCAACGGTGTTTCTACCATTTCATCCATGGCGGTAGTGACCACCATAGGAGAAGACATAGGAATAGTTTGCAACCCTAGCTGTTTCACATATTAAATAGATATAAAGGAGTGCGTTGCTCCACAATCGAATAAAACAAAACAAGGATGTCCGCTTACGAAACACGTACCAACAATTAAAGAGTTGTCACTTTTCTTCTTCCTTGCATCTAAAGTGTAAACCCTTCCTTGTGGTTGAGTCCTATTCTGAGGACAATCCCTTTTCAAATAACCCACCTTCTGACATTGGTAACACTTCACATTGTCTATACCGCACCTTCCATAATGCATCCTTCCACAAGTGCGACACACAGGAGGTGTACTCGCCCTTGAATCTTGAACTTGCTTTCCTTTAAAGGCTTGTTGCATAGGCCTGAATTGTTGGTTGGATCTACCGCGATCCCCTTGATTCACCCTACTCGTAACACCTTCCGCTTGGACTTTCTTCAAACTATGTTCAGCTACATAGCATTGTCTTAGAACTTCGGCATACGTAGTGAACTCCCTCTGAGATACACTATGGGATATTTCAGCTCTAAGTCCAAAAATAAATTGGTATACCTTCCACCTCTCATCTGGAGCATACATAGCCTGCCTAGAATAAGCAGCCATGTCTTCAAAATTTTCAGCATAACTGGCCACAGTCATACTACCTTGTCTTAGTTGTTGAAAATCAAACTCTTTATGAGTTCTCAAAGAGTTCGGAAAATACTTCTCCATGAAAACAACCTTGAACTGCCCCCAAACCTTTGGCACCTCTTGGATAACCATTAAAGCCGAAGCACTCTCCCACCATCTCATAACGGGACCCTTCATGAGTAAGAGGCGAACAACACTTTGTTCTCCTTGCTGCACTAGACTATCAAGAAAATCCTCTCCATACCAGAAATCCATTCGTGAGCTTTCACGGGATCCAATCCACAATGAAATTCTAGGGGATTCATGCGGATAAAATCCCAGAATTTCCCACCTTCAGCTTCTAAAACAACTACTGTAGAATGCAACCCTCCATTCATTTGTTGCACCATTTGCTGCATTAATAGATTCTGTTGCTACTGCATCTGTTGCATAAACTGATACAGAGGAGCATTGCCATCGCCGCCCGACGGATTCGTCCCTTTAGGAGTGGTGCGGGGTCTACCACGAGTGTTTCTACGTCCTTCAGCCACGTTCCTAAAGGTCATACAAATAGGATTAAGTTGATCAGGCTCAATGCCATAAATATAACACTCAAGACCAATGGCGATACAACGTATATGAAATGGAAAGAAATACTTATACTATTTCATGGCTAGGTCGAGGATACGACCTGCTCTGATACCAACTTTAACACCCATATATAAAACTCATACATCAAAGCATAAATATTATATATAGATCCAAGTGTTTGGTACTGAAACACATAAGCTCCTAGTTAACACATTGTATACAAATAAATGCCCTAAAGTACAAAGTACAAAAACCTAAGGCATATTATACACAAGATGTTCAAATGATAAAAACTAAGAACTAGATCAACAATGATCCCAAAATACACTTCGCTACGGAAGCTAGCCATCAACAAGCAAGGAAAAGATCACACGACCTTATCCTTACCCTTCGCGGAACCTAAAGCACCTGAAATACATCAACAACGTGGGGTGAGATACATCACATCTCAGTGAGTTCCCTATCTTATGGATTCTCTCGGATTAACAAGGTTCTAACAATCCTAACTCAAGTCCGGGGAGAAGGGGAAAGGACTCTTGAGGTCACACTTCAATTCTCACACTATATGGAAACATGCCATGAGTTCATCAACTCAAAAGTATCACTAATTGATAACCATACCAAGGCACCTCCTGTTCCCGTCCGCTTCTACGTCTAGAAGGCGACCGAGTCATAGATCCTTGTAATCTACTTGACATACGAATGGATTCGGGTTCTACGAGCCATTAACCGTTATGAACCGTCACTTCACACGGGCCATTAACCGTCACAAGCATACGCTCCATGGGCGTCATTCGTACAATACGGGGAATCAAACCCGCCAAGTAGTTGTGCATCTATTTCAGAGGAGTCCGAGACTCATGAAACTAAACTCAAGATAAATCGGTTACGATAACGTAATCACGTGCACGAACATGATTGTATTCGACAATCAATAGGCTATCATGCCTCAAGGCCTCTCTTGCCTTTCAAACCACAAAGGTTAACCAACATGTTCCATACAAGTGTCTCCAAACCTTCTAAATTCTCCTATAGTTCATAAGGGGTTTTTCCTCACTATTTCTATTCTTTTTCCATATTAACATGCATATTCAATTACAATCATGTTAAACAATAATAGGATAGGCAAGGCATCTCACAATTGCATAATAGAATAATTTATAATAATTAAAACATAATTAAAACACTTTTGAACTTTCCCGATTATTTAGTCGTTCGATAAAATCGACATATTTCATCTCCATTGCATAGAATATCTTCTCGGCTTTACATCGATATAAAGAATGATTGAATCCGATAAACGAGTCGAAAGTTATGAATTTTCCCGTTTTGGAAGAAAACTTCAAGTCCCAGGTCGCGCTAAGCGCGCCCCTGCCCGCGCTAAGTGCGCAAGCTACTGCCTGGAGGGGTTGCAGGAATTCAACACCGCACTGAGCGGGCTTCTGCGCGCTAAGCACGCTCTGCGAAACTCAGAAAAAATACCAAAGCAACAACAAAATTTTCCTATATCCCAAACCTCCTCCAAACCACCAACAACCACCAACAGAGGTTCAACAACATAGTTCGAGCATGGTTTGCACAACAATAACTTTAAAACACATATTTCATCAAGAACACAAAAGTTCTATAAACCTAATTTTTCCAAAATCATCAAAATCAAACAAAACATTAAAACAATCAACAACACGTGTTTCTATAATCATATTGATCATTCATTTCGATTTCTAACGAATTCTAACCGTTAAAACATCAATTTCCATAAATTCAACCTAAACCAAACAATTCCAAAACTTCTAAAAATTGGTACTAACTAGAACCCACCTTGGAGAGATGATGAAAATGAGGAAGATGAGATGATTGGATGAAGTTTGGATCAATGGATGATGATTGTTCTTGGATTTTCTTCCAAAACCTTTTTCTCCTCTTTTTCTCCTTCCTTTCTCTTTTCTTCTTTCTTTCCTCTTCTTTTCCTTCTTTTCTCTTTCTTTCCTTTCTTACTATCTTTTTCTTTTTATAGGTTTGGAAAGTGGAAGGAAAATAAGTAACAAACTTAGTATTAGAAATAATACTACTAAATTTCTAAAAAGTCTCTAAAGTCCAAATTAGAAAAATACGGGGTATTACATTACAGGACCTGCTACAAGACTAGAGATGTATAACACCAGAACTCGAAAAACAATAACCCCCATACTAATTCAATCCGTAACAGTAATAACACCGAGCCAAACCAACTCTAGCAACAATCCACATCCTATTCAAAAAAAGCAACATAATTGATTCTCTGCAGGCATAAAGCATGCCATGTTTTTTTACAGTTTCGAAGCAATATACACCACCAATGCATGTTAAGCAATTAAAGGGACATACACCAAGCCTCCCAAACATCAATACAAAACCACCAAGCCTGAATATGAAACAACAACTACACCAAGTAAACCGCTGAAAAACACCTAATAATGAAAAACACTTAATAGGCAAAAGATAAATTCTGCAGTAAACCGCTGAATCTACCTCCCTGACAGTATAATATCTTTGCACCGACTACGCAACAACAACCACAACTCAGGAAACTTGATAACATCAGGTGTTTAAGTTTTTCACAACCAAACTGACTCCAAGGTTTTGTGTAGATAATCAAGGCTGAAATACAACCGATAAACCCAAGCAATTACACCAATACAGGATGAGGAGACTAACTGCAAGATTGCCAAGCCCAAATTAACATTCCTCTCTAAAAATGTTCCAGGCTTTACAAACTGTTACAATTTATGAGCACCAAACAAAACACCACAACAGCTAGATATAAAACTATTAGCATTACTTTGATATGTACCCTAATCACATGCAGTAAACACAATCCTTATATTAGATAAGTAATTAAACTTATAACAAAGTTGGGAAGTTGTTTTGTCATTCTCAATATACATAACCATTAAGAAACAATAACATCCAAATATTAAATTGAAATCAAGTTCTAAACAAAATACATAAAAATAAATTCCACAAAACCGTCAAACTTCAGTCCATTACCCACAACGCCTCTTAATGGTTAGATAGATGCATGGTGAAAAACGTATCATCTTAAAAACCAATATGTCCCCGTTACCGATATTTTTCTTTCTCCCATACTCACACCATTCTTGCGAAAAAAACCTTTCATTAGGATTTGGTCTACCATCCCTATTAGCCATGTGAATTTTCCATTTAAATGTCTCACGACTTTCAAGATCAACAACTTTGATATCATTATTTCTAAGTCGAAGGCATTTCTTGGCCATATATCTGGGAAAATGCTGTAAAAAAACAACATAATGAAAATAACATTTGATCAGTCAAATATTTGGACTAAAAGAATACACGGTATATACATTTATTCTTACCAGTACGTTTCTAATTTTGGATTTTGCATCAAATACAGTACTCTCCCAAATATATACTTTGTTTCCATTTTCAATTTCTTCATATACTTTATTCAAAGGAATTTGTCTCAGATTACGTTGTTCTCTTCCTTCGGACCGCATTACATTAACATAACTCTTTCTAATAAGTTTATTTTTCTTACCCTCACCCACATCCATCTTCTCCTTTCCTTTAGAGACATCCATCTTCTCCACACCTTTAACGTAATGCATCTTCTCCTCACCATTACCCAAAACCAGCTTCTCCTTACCTTTACCCAAAACCAGCTTCTCCTTACCATTACCCAAAACCAGCTTCTCCATACCTTTACCCAAAACCAACTTCTCATTTCCTTTAGCTGCAACCATTTTCTCATTAGCTTTAGCTGCAACATTCTTCTTTTTCCCTTTAGCCACCTTCTGTGTAATTCATAACAAACAAAGAATTTAATAGGTTTTACAAAATTAGTTAACAGAGAATTGTAATAACATAAAATTCATAAAAGATCTTATACCACCTCATTCTTTGCCTTCATTGCCGAATGGAATTCATCCCGACATATTTCAATAATGTCATCTTCTTCTTTACCAATAACGAAATTTGTGGGGGCTTCAGTTGGTTTGTTAACTCTCATATCATCATCTTTTTTCTTCGATTTGGCCATATTTTTGCGTTTTTTTGCATTTCTGTTACCGGAAGAATGGCCCCCAACCTCCATTACCATTTCCTTGATTACTTCCATTGCAGACTCAAAGCTTAAAAAGTTATATAAACACTGTTATTAATTCCATTGCAGACTCAAAGCTTAAAAAGTTATATAAACACTGTTAATAATGTGTAGCTGAACTAATTATCAGAATACAATCCATAAAAAACTAATTCGTTCATCTCTGGGGCATTTTTACAAACCCTAAAAATTTATATTTGTTTTTTATAACCCATAACAAAATTTCATGTTAATATTCATTCAATTTCCATGCCTTTCAAACAAATATGTTAACATTCATATATAAAACAATTAATCATATGAACAACAAGAAATCAATCTAAACCTAAAGTTACCGTGGAAGATTTGAAAGATAATAAAAGGAGGAACTTTTACCTGATTCTTTCGGTCCGATCATTTTCGTCGTTAACAGTAATCAACGTTTTCGTCTTGGCCATGGTTGGATCCTTTGGTTTGCGATGCATGCAATTTTTCTGCAGGTTGTAAGACAAAAAACGGATGATGAATCAAGTAACGATGGAAAAGGTCTCTTGAAATAGTTTCAACTTATTTTGAGTCTACATTTTTATTACTCTTTTAATTGTTTGGTAGAGTAATTAATCCTTTAATTAATTGATAGATTTATTACCCTTTTAATTGATATATAAAAACAGTTTTTCCATCGTTATTGGCTTTTTTTTAAATGGCCTAAATTTTCAATCAAAATATTTTCAATGTATTCTTACTTGATATAGTTTTTTATTTTAATTATTATAATAATGTATTTATTTGATTCACCTATTACTCAATTTTTTTATCAAGATTTTCATTAACTTATCATTCAAAAAATTTGATTATATTCTAATTCAATAAATTTGAGTTTTTTTTTTGTTATAAAAAGAAGTGTCCAATAAATTTTTATTTTAAAAATTATAATCACTTCAATTGTATAAGCACTATTTTTTTCTTTTCAAAAATCTATTATATTAGATACACTGTATTAATTATATATATTGAAATTTTTTTTTTACTTTGACAAGTGATTTTCGGAACACAATGTGTGAATCCAGACGAGACCCGTGCGACAACACGGGTTTGTTACTAGTAACTATTAAATTTTATACCATATCACTTTATTAATAATTAATAGACAAGTATGTAACCACATTAAAAACATACGAGAAGTTTGATAATAAAGCAGTAATTGATCTAAATCTAAATAAATAATAAATAAACAAACAATTAAAATGATAATAAAGGAGTAAAATAATATATTATAAGGCACTATTAAACGTTATGTTCACCTAGGGAGGTTAATGGGGCAGAGAATGCGCGGATGATACTTTTCCGTTCTCCACTCCGCCCCTAATATTTTTCCTATCCCCGTCTCCGATCTCCGCCACAGGAGAATAATTTTCCCATCCTTATTCCCACAGAGAATCAGAGATCCACGAAGATTGAATCATAAAAAAAAAATTATATATTTTTTTTATCTAAACTATGACACTAGTGTTTAGTTTGTTTTTTTTTCCTTTTTTAAAACATATATTTTGCATTTTTTTAATAAATAAAAACACATCTTGAATCAATAATAAACAAATGAAAAAGCACTTGTAGTTACAAAAACATAACCACTAATTTATTAATTGAACAAAAATCAGCTTGATAATTAAAGTATATTGAAGTTGAAGAGTAATTACCATAAGTACAATGAACAAATGAGAGTGGTTGTTTTGATGATGATGATGAGAATAGAGGAGATGAGGAATGGAGGAGACAGAGAATTGAGAAAAGAAAAAGAGGAAAGGGTGTATACATTGTATGTATTGGGTTCACTTTTCTAGGTTGAGGTACTTCAATGGTAAATCAATACATTATACAATAAAACAAAAAATATCCACTCATGACTCTTCATTTCCTAACATATTAATTATTTTTTTATAAAATAAACATGTCAAATTATATAATTATATATTATATAATATAAAGTTAAATATTATGGTCGGGGTCAGGGAATCCGCGGGGCAGAGGATACTTCTTCAATCCCCGCCTCAAAGTGTCATCGGGGGAACTTTTCCCTCCATCCTCGTTCCCGCAGGGAATAAAATCTCCAACTTCAAAGTTCCAAACAGATAATCCCCACATATATCACCGTTAACAGATTGACATCCCTATATTCACCTTAATAGACATAAAAAATTAGACCAATTTTTTTGGCAAATGAGTAATGTAAGTAGCCAAATAATAGCGTAAACAATTGATTGTAAACATGTTTTTTTCTTTATAAAATTGGATTGTTATAAATAAATAAAAAATCATAAATTTGATATAATATCATATAAATTTGGCAAATGGGTAACATAAATAGCTAAATAATAACGTAAACAATTAGTTACAAATAAAACGTTGTTAATTAAAAAGGAAAACCCATTAATCTACCTCTCTTTTATATAAAATAAAAAACATAGGGTAATATTTACTAATACATTATTTAAACAGTGTAGCAAATTGAATCAGGAACGAGAGTGTTGATTGTTGGAATTCTAGGGCAAGCTGAAGCTGTTTAACCTAGAACCCAATTCTCCATCGATGTTGGGGAAGGCTTGGGTGCCCTTAGTCCGTCAAAGGCACCGCCATCTTTGGTTGATTCTAGCCATAGGAGACAAACACTTCAAGGCATGGTGCCTTTCGCGATTAAAGCTACCCAAGCCCATTCCCTTTATGTTACTTTATAAATTACGAGTGATTGCATCATCACTAAATTAGGGTTTGCAATGACTCGTAGAGGAATGAACCGTGACAACCAAGATTCCGATGATTTCGAGGAGCAGAATGTCGTCGATTTCGATGAAGAGGAAGCGGAGGATGGAGGCAGTGGAAAGAAGCGGAGACGATCTAGGTTTATTGTTGACAATGCACGAGATTGAATGTTCATCTTGAAAGTATTTCCTTGTGAAACCCTTCTCAATTCAGCCCCATATGACCATAACAAACTATATTGTTTACTAGAGTCTCCCTCCACTATCCTTTTGGCAATCTGTGTTGCCTTAAATGCCCTACAACCAGGGATTTCAGTTGCATACCTCACCCTAACATCTGCAATTGCATCATTCAACTTCATTTTGTTATTGTTCTTCGTCCTATCAATTATCACTTTTGCGACCCAGTCAGCTTTGGCACTCTTATTAAAAAATCGTCTTCCACACTTATGTTTATCATACAAGGTCTTAATTCTAAAGGTTGTTGATGTTAAGACTTTACTGCACAGTACAGTGTAATTGCATTGTGATTTTTCCTTGCAAACCACCCTACATCTGCAGCAGGTATATTTGTAGGCTGACCATCAAATTGCTCGCCAAAAACCTTATCAACACCATCATTAAAACCCTTCATCCTTTCTTCTCAACTATTTTCAAATTTGACATCCTTCACATCTTCATCACTAGAACCTTCATCAATATATGAATCAACCTCATCTTCACATATTTTACCTCTGTTCCTCTTTCTTGCATTCTCCATAAAAGTTGCATTCCCTATACTTGGTTTAGGCTCAGTGTATATTTCAACCTCACCTTGGTGTCTTGCTTGAACGAATGCAGCTAACTCAAATGCATCACCATCATCCCTAAAAGGTTTTAGGTCATTTTCTAAAGTACCATCACCATATTTCCACCACATCTTAACATTATTGTACCCAAACCCTGGATCCATTCCCTTAATTAAATCACATGCCTCAAAAAATGACCAAGACTCGCTATCTTGACCATTAAAGGCATAAACCTCCCCACCCTCATACTTTAGCATTGGATCTTTTACAAAAGAGCCATTCGTGTAAAATATTACTTTAAAAACACCCATCCATACATAATGGATGGAAAATACAGTCAAACATGGACCCACTAAATGACTATTGTATGCATATAAACCCTAATAACTTAATACACTACCAGTAAAATACAATTCCTATGGCAAACTTCAATAAAATAGAATCTAAAAAGGGACATGTAGACCTACCTCAGCTTCAATGTCGAGGGACCACAAAGCAAACACCTTTCACGTAAATGCTGGGACCACAAAGCAAACACAATGAGAAAGGAGGCAACTTTTTGCAAACAAAATAAAAATAAGCATTGTGTTATTGATACTATGTTCAACAAAGCAAACACAAGAGCTTGAAGAAGAATGGAATTGAATGAAAAAATTACCTTCTGTGGAGTAATCGAAGGAACGAGACTGAGAGTAAATTTTGGGCGAGAAAATGCTTTAGGGTTTCCAATTTTATGTATTTACTAAGCATTGCTTAAGTGACACAAAATAGACTCAATGCCAACTGCTTAATCATCCCGTCAGCTTCTCAAAATTAATAAAAAATTCATATATTTGTTAATTTAATTTAATTATTAAAAAAAACTTAAGTGTGTATTCTAATAAAACGTTGTTAATTAAAAAGGAAAATCCATTAATCTAGCTCTCTTTTATATAAAATAAAAAACAGAGGGTAGTATTTAAAAACACATTATTTAAACAGTGTAGCAAATTGAATCGGGAACGAGTGTTGATTGTTGGAATTCTAGGGCAAGCTGAAGCTGTTTAACCTAGAACCCAATTCTCCATCGATTGGGGGTTTCTTCTATTCTCTTGATGTTGGGGAAGGCTTGGGTGCCCTTAGTCCGTCAAAGGCACCGCCATTTTTGGTTGATTCTAGCCATGGGAGACAAACACTCCAAGGCACGGTGCCTTTCGCGATTAAAGCTACCCAAGCCCATTCCCTTCATGTTACTCTATAAATTCCGAGTGGTTGCATCATCACTAAATTAGGGTTTGCAATGACTCGCGACAACCAAGATTCCGACGATTTCGAGGAGCAGAGTTTCGTCGATTTCGATCAAGAGGAAGCGGAGGATGGAGGCGGTGGAAAGAAGCGGAGGCGATCTAGTAGTTATATCAACCACCATGCAGATGAGGTAGATGAAGACGAGGATGATGATTACGATGATCGCGGAAAAACCAGCCGCAAGCGCCCGTACAAGAAAGTTTCCGCATCAAATTTCTTCGATGAAGAGGCTGAAGTTGATACAGATGATGAAGAGGAGGAGGAAGATGAAGGCGAAGATGGTTTGTTTTTTACTTCATAGCTTTTTATTGTTTTCTTTCATCAATTTCAGTATGCTTAGGTAATGGTATTCAATTAGGGTGGAAACTGCGGTTCTCATGAGATTGGAAGTCATCATTGTTATTAAGTAGGCACACCTGTTATCTGTGTTAAAAAACTTTATGATTATCGAAGCAAGCATTTGTGTTGCAGGCAGAAAATCTATTTAGTGAATGTGACTGTAAAGCATTTTCTTAGGATTTGGTCATGTATATATAGTGGTTAAAGTCTGGGTTCGTTACTCTCACCCGGTTAGATTGTCATGACCCTAAGCTATGATAGATCAAGGGATATATCTATTGCACTTGTAGTTTTCATCCACACTCTCTTCTGAGTGTTCATTGCCACATTTGAGATTTGTTATTAGGCTATACAATACTTGTCCTCTGAATATACTATTCTTTTATTTATGAACTGAAGTCGTACCTATTAACTTTAGTTTTACACTGATTCATAATATTTATAGATTGCTTCAAGCCCTCTATGCCCAGTAACTTGTTTGATATAATGTACATATTTTTATAATGCTGGGTTCATACTTTTATGTGTTACTGAATGCTGGGTTCATACTTTTATGTGTTACTGAATGCTGGGAAAGGATTGAATTTCCTGTGTTTCTACTTGTTTTGCTCAATGTTGGGCATTTTTATGACACTGTTCAGCTCAGGCCCTATGCTATTTCATATAACTGTGTAGATAGGCAGATAACCGTCTAAATCATGCAGGTTTCTTTGTTCCTGAAAATGATCTGCCAGAGGAAGATGATAGTACAGGGAGGCCACGGCACAGACTGCCACCCCACCAAGAAGATAATGAAGATCTTGAAGCACTGGAAAGGAGCATACAAGAGAGATATGGAAAGCAGTGGCTGGCAGATTATGATGAAGAAACTACAGATGTAGAACAACAAGCACTTTTGCCGTCTGTGAGAGACCCAAAGCTGTGGATGGTCAAATGTGCGGTATGTTCCTCGTTTATTTTTTGTTGTTTTATTTCTTCGGTCTATTGACAAGGATATAGAGTATGTCTCATCCTTCGGTTTATGTTTCTCAGATTGGCCGCGAGCGTGAAACAGCTGCTTGCCTCATGCAAAAGTACATAGATAAGGGATCTGTATTGCAAATTAGATCCGCTATTGCTCTTGATCATCTCAAAAACTATATATATGTGGAAGCAGATAAAGAAGCTCATGTTAGAGAGGTATTGTGTGAAATATCTATTGTTTATCACACATAATTCATGTATAAAATTGTGAACTTTTTTACATTTGTTTTTAGGCTTGCAAAGGTCTTCGAAATATATTTGGACAAAAAATAACTCTCGTCCCAATAAGAGAAATGACTGATGTGCTGTCAGTTGAAAGCAGAGCCATTGATCTTGCTAGAGATACATGGGTTAGAATGAAGATAGTCGCATACAAGGGGGACCTCGCCAAAGTATGCACCATATTCTGGAAAATTTTTGATTCTATCTCTTACGCGTTTTTAATTTGTCTCCTATTTTGTGTCTTTTCAAAAGGTAGTGGATGTTGACGATGTGCTGCAGAAGGTTACTGTGAAACTAATTCCGAGAATAGACCTTCAGGCTCTCGCAAACAAATTGGTATGAAATGCCTTTTTGTCTTGTAGAAAGCATGTTTTATATTTGTCGAATGTTTTAACTTCTTTCAAGAATGAAATAACTCCTGTCCCTATTTTCTGTGCAAAATTTATTTATCATGCAGGAAGGTAGAGAGGTTGTGAAAAAGAAAGCATTTGTCCCCCCTCCTCGTTTTATGAATGTTGATGAAGCTAGGTAATGCTGATTCTCAAAGCTATTGCTTAATATGTTTCTACTCTCTATGAACCTTTTCAGTTCCTGGTTTGACAGAGCTTAAGCTTTATATCAGGGAACTGCATATCCGTGTAGTGCATAAGCGTGACGTCAATGGAGAACGGTTTGATGCCATTGGTAAAATGATGTTCAAAGATGGTTTCTTATACAAAACTGTATCTATTAAATCCATTAGTGCCCAGAACATCAAACCTACGTTTGACGAGCTCGAAAAGTTTCGTAAACCAGGCGAGAGTGATGTAGCCAGTCTTTCAACTCTGTTTGCGAACAGAAAGAAAAGGCATTTCATGAAGGGTGATGCTGTTATTGTCGTCAAGGGTGATTTGAAGAATTTGAAGGGATGGGTGGAGAAAGTGGATGAGGATAATATTCATATAAGGCCAGAAATAAAGGGTCTTCCTGTAAGTATGAATTGATATTTGACTGGTTTTTTTCACTGTGTAGTCTGCCAGTTTTGCATGTTGATGATTAGTGATGAATTGCTTTAATGATGATCTAATTATCTAGTTTTTTTTCTCTCTTTCCATCTGCTTAGAAAACTCTTGCAGTAAATGAAAAGGAACTTGTTAAATATTTTGAACTTGGAAACCATGTTAAAGTTGTTTCTGGGGCTCAAGAGGGTGTGACTGGCATGGTTGTAAAGGTGGAGCAGCATGTTCTGATCTTAATATCTGATACCACAAAGGAGCATGTGAGTTTTATAGTCCTTTGATTTGATTGACTTACTGAAATACTTCTGAATTTCTACTTACATTTACGGCAGAAATGACGACATTCTCTTTTTAGATCCGTGTGTTTGCAGATGATGTTGTAGAGAGTTCAGAAGTAACCACCGGTGTGCCTAGAATTGGGGACTATGAACTTCGTGATCTTGTATTGCTAGAGTAAGCATTTTTCTTTTGCCTGAGATAAAGCCAAAGTACCTTTTACCCTTGTGTTGTGGTTCAAACCTTTCTTACTTCTGACTTAACCCGGTGCAGTAATTTGAGTTTTGGTGTTATAATCCGTGTAGAGAGCGAGGCATTTCAGGTTAGTATCTCAATGAATCAGAAGTTCAAGACTTTCTAACTTAAAGTTAGGACTTTTTGGCATTATATTATTGTTTTTTGGCCTTTGTTAGGTTCTTAAGGGGGTTCCTGACCGACCTGAAGTTGCACTTGTTAAATTAAGAGAGATTAAGTGTAAGATAGAGAAGAAAATAAGTGTGCAGGATAAGTTTAGTAATACAATATCTTCAAAGGATGTTGTGAAGATAGTTGATGGTCCTTGCAGAGTGAGTTTCTGATTGTTGGCTAGCTTTTTATTTTATTTTATTTTATTTTTATTTTTATGGAAGTTGATATTATTCAGATTTAACACTTTCTTTTTGTTAGGGAAAACAAGGTCCTGTGGACCATATATACAGAGGAATCTTGTTCATCTTTGATCGCCATCACCTTGAAAATGCAGGCTTTATATGTGTTAAGGCCCACTCATGTGTAGTTGTGGGAGGTTCCCGCTCCAATGGCAACAGAAATGTATCCATTTTTCCTATTTTGATTCATAAGTTTTCTTCAATTTTGTTTTTATGAATTTAAAACTCCGTCATCAATTTGATGTCTTGCTTGCTTTATTTGCTTCCACTTCAGGGTGATGCGTATGGAAGATTCTCCGGTCTTAAATATCCACCTCGCATTCCACAGTCCCCGAAGAGGTTTTCTTGAGGAGGGCATCCGTCTGATTGTATGTTTACTGCTAAACATTGGATCAATCTGTTATTGTGATATGGTTTTGTAAGAAAGTTGTCTGATGTTACTTTATATTGATGCTACTTTATATTGATGTGGTAAAGCTGGAGGGAGGCATAGGGGTGGAAGAGGGCATGATGGTTTGACCGGTGCAACTGTTAAAGTACACCAGGGTCTTTATAAAGGTTATCGTGGGCGTGTTATAGAAGTTAAAGGAACATCTGTTCGGGTTGAATTGGAGTCCCAGATGAAGGTTGTAACAGGTAATTCTTGTAATTTGGCAAACACCTGAGCTGGCTGTATCTTTGTATTTTACATGGTCTCTGACTTTGTTATTTGCAGTTGATCGCAATCATATTACTGACAATGTGGCTGTTACCCCACAACGGTAAGTTATATCTACATAAAATTTTTGATTTCTTGTGTGTATTAGAAGATAATCATGAATCGTGTGTTCTGCCAGTGAAACATCTCGATATGGGGTGGGAAGTGAAACCCCAATGCATCCATCTCGAACTCCTTTGCATCCAATGAGAGATCCCGGAGGTATGGTTGATATACATTTTTAGGACCGCTTTATTTATTTTTTGAAGTTAAAACATGTGAGTGTCCTATAAACTGCTAATATTTGTTAAATGTACTTCTATTTGCAGCAACTCCCATTCATGATGGAATGAGGACACCTATGCGTGATCGTGCTTGGAATCCTTATGCACCAATGAGTCCTGCTAGGTTTGTTCTAACATCATACTTCCTTTTGAGCTTAATACGTACTATGATTTACATAGGGGTGGCAAAATGGGCCCGGCTCGCCGGACATGCCCGTTTGCCCTCAATTTTTGGAGGGACGAACCAAGATTTTAGGCCCCACAGACATGTTTTTTGGCGGGGAGAGCCAAGGTTTTCGCCCCGCCTTGTTTTTCGTGGGCTTTTGCGGGGCAGGTCTAAATGGGGCGGGTATGCCAGTTTGCATCCCCTAGATTTACCCTCTATTTTTTCCTTTTTTGTATGCTGATTGCTGAGGATTTTTTTTCCACGAGTTTCTTGTACCAGTAAAGGTTAAAGACAATAAGATCAGCTACCCAACATTTTAATATTCTAAGTTCAAGCTACTAGAACAAGAGGGCTGTAACCTATCAGTAGTTAATATTTTAAATGCATTTTGGCTCAGTTTACAGTCTGTACCATCATCATATTACCAGTAGTGTATGTGATTTATGAATTCTGACTGTAAAATAAATTCAGGGATAACTGGGAAGATGGAAATCCAGGCTCTTGGGGAGCCAGTCCACAGTACCAGGTCAGGAGTATCAGCTAACTACAGTTCAGACAATCTGCTAATGTAATTCATTTGTTGAACCATACTTAACCATGCTGATCTTTATTTTATTATTTTTTCTCTGTTTAATCTTTTCAGCCAGGAAGCCCTCCTTCCCGACCATACGAAGCCCCGTATCCTGGTGCTGGTTGGGCTAGTACTCCCTGTAGCAATTATAGTGAGGCTGGAACACCACGTGACAGTTCTGCCTACGGTAACACTGCCTCTTGCTTGCCCCGTGAAATCATTAGAATATTTGGCTTTAGTTTTTTATATTAATTCTACTTGGATGGATCGGGATTGTATTGCAGCGAATGTTCCAAGCCCGTATTTACCATCAACACCAGGAGGGCAGCCTATGACACCAAATTCTGCGTCTTATCTTCCTGGCACCCCTGGAGGACAGCCTATGACTCCAGGGACTGGTGGTCTAGACATGATGTCCCCAGTCTTGGGTAAGTTTCTGTATTTCGTCAACTTTCAGATTTAGCCTGTACACAATTTTTTTTTTCTGCAGCATCTTTCGTTTATGATAGCAACTTTCAGATTTAGTCTTGCGACAACTTTGTGATCTATCTACTTTTCATTTATGATAGCATTATCCTATGACAATCACAGTCTTGTATTTGAATGGCCACTTGTATGTTTCTTTGTCTTGTTAAAACTCAGACGCCAGCCAAATATGATCTACAATGCAGTGGATATTCTAGTTAAAACATCATAACTTTTCCTATTGATATCTTCTACTCCATCCAGTGTTATGAACAGCGGATTGCGGGAAATAGCCATTTGTTCAAATTATGCTCTGTAACAATGCTATAACCGCTATTTGAAAATATTTTGTACTAAATAAATAAGCTTATTGCAGATAATAATGATTTGTTCAAATACTGGTATATGTTATAACACAACTATTTATCAAACCGTTCACTTTTCCCACATTGAGTGTCACTTTAGGTTAATTCAGCTAGATTAAAAAAAGTTGTAAATAAATTATAGTGTAACAATTTACCCAAATTGCCCTTATTAACAATTATAATGCTTGTTAATGTGCTGCTGAATATGATATGGAAGAAATAACGTATCCGGGTGGTTTTGGGTTAGGCACCATATGTTCCTACTGCCCACCATTTTTATTATAGATCTTGAGATGATTTGTGATTTTGTGCTTTTATGTGGAGATTAATCCTCCTAGCATTTACCAATCATATTCCTGGATCTTTTTCTTTAATCACTTAGTTTAGTAGATTGGATCATCAATTTGTTAGCAAGATTTGAAATTGCATGTTATTTCTTCCACATGCATTTTTCAATGTTTAATTTTGTTGTAGGTGGAGACAATGAAGAGCCTTGGCTTTTGCCAGACATATTGGTCAATGTACACAGGGCTGGAGAAGAGTCTGTTGGAGTTATAAAAGAAGTTCTTCCGGTATGTTGACCTAGAAGCGTTGTTTTACACGTTTTGGCTTAATTACCTGATATGAAGAATATTTGATTTTATGTTGGGTATAATTTTATATTATCTGTTGAGGCTTGGTTTTTAAATTTCTTGGTTATTCTTGTTCTTGCTTCTCTTTGATATTAGAATCAGAAGTTGTGTTTGAAAGAACAAATGAGATCAAAGCCTAGTTATTACATCATCATCATACATAAATAACAAATGAGATTAGTGATTAGTTATTTCTTTGTCGTCGTCATCATCGTCGTCATCATCGTCATCATACGTAAATTGGATTAGTGATTAGTTATTTCTATGTCGTTGTCGTCATCATCATCATCATCATCATAGATATTTGATTCATAATTGTGACCCAAAGTCTCATTTGTCATCAAACAGACTCCTACTTTATGTTTGATATGCATGAAACTATCGTTCCTAGCTATCATTCTTTTCAATTGTTTAGGTTTCCAGCATTTTGACACATGCATTATTTTTTCAGGATGGTTCTTATAGGGTATCTCTTGGGTCTAGCGGAAACGGTGAAACATTAACGACCCATTCCGCCGAAATGGAGGCTGTAATTCCAAGCAAATTCGATAAAATAAAGATAATGGGCGGGCCGTTGCGTGGTTCCACTGGCAAGTTGATCGGCGTGGATGGCACTGATGGCATTGTTAAAGTAGATGATATATTGGATGCCAAGATTTTAGACTTGGTTATTTTGGCAAAATTAGCTTAACCGTGGTATCTTCTTTTAGATTTTAATATGATGATAATTTATAAGAGTGGAGATGTTGATTTCAAGAATAACTCTTTATTTCACTTGATGATATTTTATTACCAAGAATTTTATTAATTTAAGTGTATATTGTCATACATAAAATTTTATATAAATTCAAAAATCAGTTATATGATTTAATTATTTCGATATACTTATGTTTTTTTTTTAAATTTTTTTTATCGATAGATAAATAGTAATAAACCATTAGAAGCGCACACAATCATAAGGTTTATGGTTCGAACTATGGTAATAACATCCAATTTGGCAATGCTGTTTTTTGTTAGTTACTTATTTGAATTTATTTAATGTTGTACTAAATAGTTTTATAAATTTATAACAAAATGAATGTACTATAAATGACTTTATAAGAATTTTTAATTTGACGATTGAAATTAGTAATTTCTTTTGCAAATACATTGTTATTAAGCAGGACAATTCATCTCAAAGTTATTTCTAGAGTTAACATATCTCTAATCTCACTTTTAAAAAAATGAAAAAAACACAATAAGTTGTTGTGAACACTTTAGGGGTCTACACAAATTGAGTCGGGTGTTGACTATGTTGGTGCTGAAATACATAAGTGTTTAGTGGCAACATTGTACATATTACATGTTCAAAAAGAAACTACAACTATGCCAATATATATAAGGGTGCCCAGAATAAAACTAGCAAGTAGATCATTATAGAATGATCTCAAAAATATCTACACAACGGAGCAAGCCATAAAAAATAACAGACAAGCAAGGACATCAAGCTATCTCGTCCTTACCCTTCGCCTGATCAGAATTATCTGAACAATAATCAACAAACATGGGGTGAGATAATAATTTCAGTGGGTTCCCTATTTTATGGGTCTACTCGGCTCACCAAATATCAAACTAACCTCATGGCGTTCATAAAATCCTAGGTATTAATCTTCACCCATTCACATGTTATTAACTCATGTTCCATACAAAGCACATTAGATCGTAACTAAGCTACAATTCTAGTGATTACTAGTGTATAATATATTATGATTTTTTGACCGAAACTAGCATTTTAAAAAGTTTCATAGAAACTAATTTTCAGATGATTTTTTGCATGGACTTCCATCATAATCTTCCCTCATAACATATAGAAAGGATCTAAAAAATTTCGTATCATTTCGAACAGTCCTCGATTTAATTTGATTTTTTGACCGAAACTAGTATAAACTAGTATATAATATATTATGATTTTTTTTTACCGAAACTTACATTTCGAAAAGTTTCATAGAATCTAATTTTGAGATGATTTTTTGTACGGACTTCCCTCATTACATTCCCTCGTAACATATAGAAAGGATCTGAAAAGTTTCGTAGAATTTCGAACAGTCATCGATTTAATTTGATTTTTTGACCGAAACTAGTACAAACTAGTGTATAGTATATTATGATTTTTTTGAAAGAAACTAGCATTTCGAAAAGTTTCATAGAATCTAAGATGATTTTTTTGTATGAACTTCCCTCATTATTTTTCCTCATAACATATAGAAAGGATCCGAAAAGTTTCGTATCATTTCGAACAGTCCTCGATTTAATATGATTTTTTGACCGAAACTAGTATAAACTAGTGTATAATATATTATGATTTTTTGGCTGAAACTTGCATTTTGAAAAGTTTCATAGAATCTAATTTTGAGATGATTTTTTGCATGGACTTCCCTCATTACCTTCCCTCGTAAAGGATCTGAAAAGTTTCGTATCATTTCGAACAGTCCTCGATTTAATATGATTTTTTGACCGAAACTAGTATAAACTAGTGTATAATATATTATATTTTTTGACCGAAACTTGCATTTCAAAAAGTTTCATAGAATCTAATTTTGAGATGATTTTTTGCAAGGACTTCCCTCATTACGTTCCCTCGTAACATATAGAAAGGATCTGAAAAGTTTCGTAGCATTTCAGATCCTTTCTATATGTTACGAGGGAAGGTAATGATGGAAGCCCATGCAAAAAATCATCTCAAAATTAGATTCTATGAAGCTTTTCGAAATGCAAGTTTCGGTCAAAAAATAATAATATATTGTATACTAGTTTATACTAGTTTCGGTCAAAAAATCAAATTAAATCGAGGACTGTTCGAAATGATACGAAATTTTTCAGATCCTTTCTATATGTTATGAGGGAAGGTTATGATAGAAGTCCATGCAAAAAATCATCTGAAAATTAAATTCTATGAAACTTTTCGAAATGCTAGTTTTGGTCAAAAAATCATAATATATTATACACTTGTTTAAACTAGTTTCGGTCAAAAAATCAAATTAAATTGAGGACTGTTCGAAATGCTACAAAACTTTTCAGATCCTTTCTATATGTTACGAGGAAAAGTTATGAGGGAAGTCCATACAAAAAAATCATTTCAAAATTAGATTCTATGAAACTTTTCGAAATGCTAGTTTCTTTCTATAAATCATAATATACTATACACTAGTTTATACTTGTTTCGTTCAAAAAGTCAAATTAAATCGAGGACTATTCGAAATGCAACGAAACTTTTTAGATCCTTTGTGTATGTTACGAGGGAAGGTAATGAGGGAAGTCCATGCAAAAAATCTTTTGAAAATTAGATTCTATGAGACTTTTCGAAATGCAGGTTTCGGTCAAAAAATCATAATATACTATACACTAGTTTATACTAGTTTCGGTCAAAAAATCAAATTAAATCGAGGACTATTCGAAATGCTACGAAACTTGTCAGATCCTTTCTATATGTTACGAGGGAAGGTAATGAGGGAAGCCCATGCAAAAAATCATCTCAAAATTAGATTCTATGAAGCTTTTCGAAATGCAAGTTTCAGTCAAAAAATAATAATATATTGTACACTAGTTTACACTAGTTTCAGTAAAAAAATCAAATTAAATCGAGGACTGTTCGAAATGACACGAAATTTTTCAGATCCTTTCTATATGTTATGAGGGAAGGTTATGATTGAAGCCCATGCAAAAAATCATCTGAAAATTAGATTCTATGAAACTTTTCGAATTGCTAGTTTTGGTCAAAAAATTGTAATATATTATACACTAGTTTATACTAGTTTCGGTAAAAAAAATCAAATTAAATCGAGGACTGTTCAAAATGCTACAAAACTTTTCAGATCCATTCTTTATGTTACTTGGAAAAGTTATGATGTAAGTTGATACAAAAAAATCATCTCAAAATTAGTTTCTACGAAACTTTTAGAAATGCTAGTTTCTTCCAAAAAATCATAATATACTATACACTAGTTTATACTAGTTTCAGTAAAAAAATCAAATTAATTCGAGGACTATTCGAAATACTACAAAACTTTTCAGATCATTTCTATATGTTACGAGGGAAGGTAAGGAGGGAAGTCCATGCAAAAAATCATCTCAAACTTAGATTCTATGAAACTTTTCGAAATGCAAGTTTCGGTAAAAAAATAATAATATATTGTACACTAGGTTATACTAGTTTCGGTCAAAAAATCAAATTAAATCGAGGACAGTTCGAAATGCTACGAAACTTTTCAGATCCTTTCTATATGTTACGAGGGAAGGTAATGAGGGAAGTCCATGCAAAAAATCATCTCAAAATTTGATTTTGTGAAACTTTTCGAAATGCAAGTTTCGGTCATAAATTGTAATATATTATACACTAGTTTATACTAGTTTCGGTCAAAAAATCAAATTAAATCGAGGACTGTTCGAAATGCTACAAAACTTTTCAGATCCATTCTATATGTTACGAGGAAAAGTTATGAGGGAAGTTCATACAAAAAAATCATCTCAAAATTAGTTTCTATGAAACTTTCCGAAATGCTAGTTTCTTTCAAAAAATCATAATATACTATACCCTAGTTTATACTTGTTTCGGTCAAAAAATCAAATTAAATCGAGGACTAGTCAAAATGCTACGAAACTTGTCAGATCCTTTCTATATGTTACGAGGGAAGGTAATGAGGGAAGTCCATGCAAAAAATCATCTCACAATTTGATTCTATGAAGCTTTTCGAAATGCAAGTTTCAGTCAAAAAATAATAATATATTGTACTCTAGTTTACACTAGTTTCGGTCAAAAAATCAAATTAAATCGAGGACTATTCGAATTGCTACGAAATTTATCAGATCCTTTCTATATGTTACGAGGGAAGGTAATGATGGAAGTCCATGCAAAAAGTCATCTCAAAATTAGATTCTATGAAACTTTTCGTAATGCAAGTTTCGTTCAAAAAATCATAATATATTGTACACTAGTTTATTCTCGTTTCGGTCAAAAATCAAATTAAATCGAGGACTGTTCGAAATGATACGAAATTTTTCAGATCCTTTCTATATGTTATGAGGAAAGGTTATGATAGAAGTCCATGCAAAAAATCATCTGAAAATTAGATTCTATGAAACTTTTCGAAATGCTAGTTTTGGTAAAAAAATCATAATGTATTATACACTAGCTTATACTAGTTTCGGTCAAAAAATCAAATTAAATTGAGGACTGTTCGAAATGCTACAAAACTTTTCAGATCCTTTCTATATGTTACGAGGAAAAGTTATGAGGGAAGTCCATTCAAAAAAATCATTTCAAAATTAGATTCTATTGAAATTTTCGAAATGCTAGTTTCTTTCTATAAATCACAATATACTATACACTAGTTTATACTTGTTTCGTTCAAAAAATCGAATTAAATCGAGGACTGTTCGAAATGCAATGAAACTTTTTAGATCCTTTGTGTATGTTACAGGGAAGGTAATGAGGGCAGTCCATGCAAAAAATCTTCTGAAAATTAGATTTTATAAGACTTTTCGAAATGCAGGTTTCGGTCAAAAAATCATAATATACTATACACTAGTTTATACTAGTTTCGGTCAAAAAATCAAATTAAATCGAGGACTGTTCGAAATGATACGAAACATTTGAGATCTTTTCTATATGTTACGAGGGAAGGTTATGATAGAAGTCCATGCAAAATATCATCTGAAAATTAGATTCTATTAAACTTTTTGAAATGCTAGTTTCTTTCAAAAGATCATGATATACTATACACTAGGTTATACTAGTTTCGTTCAAAAAATCAAATTAAATTGAGGACAGTTCGAAATGCTACGAAACTTTTCAGATCCTTTCTATATGTTACGAGGTAAGGTAATGAGGGAAGTCCATGCAAAATATCATCTCAAAATTTGATTTTGTGAAACTTTTCGAAATGCAACTTTCGGTCAAAAAATTGTAATATATTATACACTAGTTTATACTAGTTTCGGTCAAAAAATCAAATTTAATCGAGGACTGTTGGAAATGCTACAAAACTTTTCAGATCCATTCTATATGTTACGAGGAAAAGTTATGAGGGAAGTTCATACAAAAAAATCATCTCGAAATTAGTTTCTATGAAACTTTTCGAAATGCTAATTTCTTTCAAAAAATCATAATATACTATACACTAGTTTATACTAGTTTCGGTCAAAAAATCAAATTAAATCGAGGACTATTCGAAATGCTACGAAACTTTTCAGATCCTTTCTATATGTTACGAGGGAAGGTAATGAGGGAAGTCCATGCAAAAAATCATCTCAAAATTAGATTCTATGAAACTTTTCGAAATGTAAGTTTCAGTAAAAAAAGAATAATATATTATACACTAGTTTATACTAGTTTCGGTAAAAAAATCAAATTAAATCGAGGACTGTTCGAAATGCTACAAAACTTTTCACATCCATTGTTTATGTTTCGTGGAAAAGTTATGATGGAAGTTGATACAAAAAAATCATCTCAAAATTAGTTTCTATGAAACTTTTCGAAATGCTAATTTCTTTCAAAAAATCATAATATACTATACACTAGTTTATACTAGTTTCGGTCAAAAAATCAAATTAATTCGAGGACTATTCGAAATACTACGAAACTTTTCAGATCCTTTCTATATGTTACGAGGGAAGGTAATGAGGGAAGTCCATGCAAAAAATCATCTCAAAATTAGATTCTATGAAACTTTTCGAAATGCAAGTTTCGGTCAAAAAATCATAATATGTTGTACACTAGGTTATACTAGTTTCGTTCAAAAAATCAAATTAAATCGAGGACAGTTCGAAATGCTACGAAACTTTTCAGATCCTTTCAATATGTTACGAGGGAAGGTAATGAGGGAAGTCCATGCAAAAAATCATCTCAAAATTTGATTTTGTGAAACTTTTCGAAATGCAAGTTTCGGTCAAAAAATTGTAATATATTATACACTAGTTTATACTAGTTTCGGTCAAAAAATTAAATTAAATCGAGGACTATTCGAAAAGCTACAAAACATTTCAGATCCATTCTATATGTTACGTGGAAAAGTTATGAGGGAAGTTCATACAAAAAAATCATCTCGAAATTAGTTTCTATGAAACTTTTCGAAATGCTAGTTTCTTTCCAAAAATCATAATATACTATACACTAGTTTATACTAGTTTCGGTCAAAAAATCAAATTAAATCGAGGACTATTCGAATTGCTACGAAATTTTTCAGATCCTTTCTATATGTTACGAGGGAAGGTAATGATGGAAGTCCATGCAAAAAATCATCTCAAAATTAGATTCTATGAAACTTTTCGAAATGCAAGTTTCGTTCAAAAAATCATAATATATTGTACACTAGTTTATTCTCGTTTCGGTCAAAAATCAAATTAAATCGAGGACTGTTCGAAATGATACGAAATTTTTCAGATCCTTTCTATATGTTATGAGGGAAGGTTATGATAGAAGTCCATGCAAAAAATCATCT
Source organism: Lathyrus tuberosus (assembly GCA_022829125.1). NCBI lineage: Eukaryota > Viridiplantae > Streptophyta > Magnoliopsida > Fabales > Fabaceae > Lathyrus > Lathyrus tuberosus. Next base: position 299,400 of record JALAZF010001040.1, read on the forward strand.
GAAAATTAGATTCTATGAAACTTTTCGAAATGCTAGTTTTGGTCAAAAAATCATAATGTATTATACACTAGCTTATACTAGTTTCGGTCAAAAAATCAAATTAAATTGAGGACTGTTCGAAATGCTACAAAACTTTTCAGATCCTTTCTATATGTTACGAGGAAAAGTTATGAGGGAAGTCCATTCAAAAAAATCATTTCAAAATTAGATTCTATGAAAATTTTCGAAATGCTAGTTTCTTTCTATAAATCACAATATACTATACACTAGTTTATACTTGTTTCGTTCAAAAAATCAAATTAAATCGAGGACTGTTCGAAATGCAATGAAACTTTTTAGATCCTTTGTGTATGTTACAGGGAAGGTAATGAGGGCAGTCCATGCAAAAAATCTTCTGAAAATTAGATTTTATAAGACTTTTCGAAATGCAGGTTTCGGTCAAAAAATCATAATATACTATACACTAGTTTATACTAGTTTCGGTCAAAAAATCAAATTAAATCGAGGACTGTTCGAAATGATACGAAACATTTGAGATCTTTTCTATATGTTACGAGGGAAGGTTATGATAGAAGTCCATGCAAAATATCATCTGAAAATTAGATTCTATTAAACTTTTTGAAATGCTAGTTTCTTTCAAAAGATCATGATATACTATACACTAGGTTATACTAGTTTCGTTCAAAAAATCAAATTAAATTGAGGACAGTTCGAAATGCTACGAAACTTTTCAGATCCTTTCTATATGTTACGAGGTAAGGTAATGAGGGAAGTCCATGCAAAATATCATCTCAAAATTTGATTTTGTGAAACTTTTCGAAATGCAACTTTCGGTCAAAAAATTGTAATATATTATACACTAGTTTATACTAGTTTCGGTCAAAAAATCAAATTTAATCGAGGACTGTTGGAAATGCTACAAAACTTTTCAGATCCATTCTATATGTTACGAGGAAAAGTTATGAGGGAAGTTCATACAAAAAAATCATCTCGAAATTAGTTTCTATGAAACTTTTCGAAATGCTAATTTCTTTCAAAAAATCATAATATACTATACACTAGTTTATACTAGTTTCGGTCAAAAAATCAAATTAAATCGAGGACTATTCGAAATGCTACGAAACTTTTCAGATCCTTTCTATATGTTACGAGGGAAGGTAATGAGGGAAGTCCATGCAAAAAATCATCTCAAAATTAGATTCTATGAAACTTTTCGAAATGTAAGTTTCAGTAAAAAAAGAATAATATATTATACACTAGTTTATACTAGTTTCGGTAAAAAAATCAAATTAAATCGAGGACTGTTCGAAATGCTACAAAACTTTTCACATCCATTGTTTATGTTTCGTGGAAAAGTTATGATGGAAGTTGATACAAAAAAATCATCTCAAAATTAGTTTCTATGAAACTTTTCGAAATGCTAATTTCTTTCAAAAAATCATAATATACTATACACTAGTTTATACTAGTTTCGGTCAAAAAATCAAATTAATTCGAGGACTATTCGAAATACTACGAAACTTTTCAGATCCTTTCTATATGTTACGAGGGAAGGTAATGAGGGAAGTCCATGCAAAAAATCATCTCAAAATTAGATTCTATGAAACTTTTCGAAATGCAAGTTTCGGTCAAAAAATCATAATATGTTGTACACTAGGTTATACTAGTTTCGTTCAAAAAATCAAATTAAATCGAGGACAGTTCGAAATGCTACGAAACTTTTCAGATCCTTTCAATATGTTACGAGGGAAGGTAATGAGGGAAGTCCATGCAAAAAATCATCTCAAAATTTGATTTTGTGAAACTTTTCGAAATGCAAGTTTCGGTCAAAAAATTGTAATATATTATACACTAGTTTATACTAGTTTCGGTCAAAAAATTAAATTAAATCGAGGACTATTCGAAAAGCTACAAAACATTTCAGATCCATTCTATATGTTACGTGGAAAAGTTATGAGGGAAGTTCATACAAAAAAATCATCTCGAAATTAGTTTCTATGAAACTTTTCGAAATGCTAGTTTCTTTCCAAAAATCATAATATACTATACACTAGTTTATACTAGTTTCGGTCAAAAAATCAAATTAAATCGAGGACTATTCGAATTGCTACGAAATTTTTCAGATCCTTTCTATATGTTACGAGGGAAGGTAATGATGGAAGTCCATGCAAAAAATCATCTCAAAATTAGATTCTATGAAACTTTTCGAAATGCAAGTTTCGTTCAAAAAATCATAATATATTGTACACTAGTTTATTCTCGTTTCGGTCAAAAATCAAATTAAATCGAGGACTGTTCGAAATGATACGAAATTTTTCAGATCCTTTCTATATGTTATGAGGGAAGGTTATGATAGAAGTCCATGCAAAAAATCATCTGAAAATTAGATTCTATGAAACTTTTCGAAATGCTAGTTTTGGTCAAAAAATCATAATGTATTATACACTAGCTTATACTAGTTTCGGTCAAAAAATCAAATTAAATTGAGGACTGTTCGAAATGCTACAAAACTTTTCAGATCCTTTCTATATGTTACGAGGAAAAGTTATGAGGGAAGTCCATTCAAAAAAATCATTTCAAAATTAGATTCTATGAAAATTTTCGAAATGCTAGTTTCTTTCTATAAATCACAATATACTATACACTAGTTTATACTTGTTTCGTTCAAAAAATCAAATTAAATCGAGGACTGTTCGAAATGCAATGAAACTTTTTAGATCCTTTGTGTATGTTACAGGGAAGGTAATGAGGGCAGTCCATGCAAAAAATCTTCTGAAAATTAGATTTTATAAGACTTTTCGAAATGCAGGTTTCGGTCAAAAAATCATAATATACTATACACTAGTTTATACTAGTTTCGGTCAAAAAATCAAATTAAATCGAGGACTGTTCGAAATGATACGAAACATTTGAGATCTTTTCTATATGTTACGAGGGAAGGTTATGATAGAAGTCCATGCAAAATATCATCTGAAAATTAGATTCTATTAAACTTTTTGAAATGCTAGTTTCTTTCAAAAGATCATGATATACTATACACTAGGTTATACTAGTTTCGTTCAAAAAATCAAATTAAATTGAGGACAGTTCGAAATGCTACGAAACTTTTCAGATCCTTTCTATATGTTACGAGGTAAGGTAATGAGGGAAGTCCATGCAAAATATCATCTCAAAATTTGATTTTGTGAAACTTTTCGAAATGCAACTTTCGGTCAAAAAATTGTAATATATTATACACTAGTTTATACTAGTTTCGGTCAAAAAATCAAATTTAATCGAGGACTGTTGGAAATGCTACAAAACTTTTCAGATCCATTCTATATGTTACGAGGAAAAGTTATGAGGGAAGTTCATACAAAAAAATCATCTCGAAATTAGTTTCTATGAAACTTTTCGAAATGCTAATTTCTTTCAAAAAATCATAATATACTATACACTAGTTTATACTAGTTTCGGTCAAAAAATCAAATTAAATCGAGGACTATTCGAAATGCTACGAAACTTTTCAGATCCTTTCTATATGTTACGAGGGAAGGTAATGAGGGAAGTCCATGCAAAAAATCATCTCAAAATTAGATTCTATGAAACTTTTCGAAATGTAAGTTTCAGTAAAAAAAGAATAATATATTATACACTAGTTTATACTAGTTTCGGTAAAAAAATCAAATTAAATCGAGGACTGTTCGAAATGCTACAAAACTTTTCACATCCATTGTTTATGTTTCGTGGAAAAGTTATGATGGAAGTTGATACAAAAAAATCATCTCAAAATTAGTTTCTATGAAACTTTTCGAAATGCTAATTTCTTTCAAAAAATCATAATATACTATACACTAGTTTATACTAGTTTCGGTCAAAAAATCAAATTAATTCGAGGACTATTCGAAATACTACGAAACTTTTCAGATCCTTTCTATATGTTACGAGGGAAGGTAATGAGGGAAGTCCATGCAAAAAATCATCTCAAAATTAGATTCTATGAAACTTTTCGAAATGCAAGTTTCGGTCAAAAAATCATAATATGTTGTACACTAGGTTATACTAGTTTCGTTCAAAAAATCAAATTAAATCGAGGACAGTTCGAAATGCTACGAAACTTTTCAGATCCTTTCTATATGTTACGAGGGAAGGTAATGAGGGAAGTCCATGCAAAAAATCATCTCAAAATTTGATTTTGTGAAACTTTTCGAAATGCAAGTTTCGGTCAAAAAATTGTAATATATTATACACTAGTTTATACTAGTTTCGGTCAAAAAATTAAATTAAATCGAGGACTATTCGAAAAGCTACAAAACATTTCAGATCCATTCTATATGTTACGTGGAAAAGTTATGAGGGAAGTTCATACAAAAAAATCATCTCGAAATTAGTTTCTATGAAACTTTTCGAAATGCTAGTTTCTTTCCAAAAATCATAATATACTATACACTAGTTTATACTAGTTTCGGTCAAAAAATCAAATTAAATCGAGGACTATTCGAATTGCTACGAAATTTTTCAGATCCTTTCTATATGTTACGAGGGAAGGTAATGATGGAAGTCCATGCAAAAAATCATCTCAAAATTAGATTCTATGAAACTTTTCGAAATGCAAGTTTCGTTCAAAAAATCAAAATATATTGTACACTAGTTTATTCTCGTTTCGGTCAAAAATCAAATTAAATCGAGGACTGTTCGAAATGATACGAAATTTTTCAGATCCTTTCTATATGTTATGAGGGAAGGTTATGATAGAAGTCCATGCAAAAAATCATCTGAAAATTAGATTCTATGAAACTTTTCGAAATGCTAGTTTTGGTCAAAAAATCATAATGTATTATACACTACCTTATACTAGTTTCGGTCAAAAAATCAAATTAAATTGAGGACTGTTCGAAATGCTACAAAACTTTTCAGATCCTTTCTATATGTTACGAGGAAAAGTTATGAGGGAAGTCCATTCAAAAAAATCATTTCAAAATTAGATTCTATGAAAATTTTCGAAATGCTAGTTTCTTTCTATAAATCACAATATACTATACACTAGTTTATACTTGTTTCGTTCAAAAAATCAAATTAAATCGAGGACTGTTCGAAATGCAATGAAACTTTTTAGATCCTTTGTGTATGTTACAGGGAAGGTAATGAGGGCAGTCCATGCAAAAAATCTTCTGAAAATTAGATTTTATAAGACTTTTCGAAATGCAGGTTTCGGTCAAAAAATCATAATATACTATACACTAGTTTATACTAGTTTCGGTCAAAAAATCAAATTAAATCGAGGACTGTTCGAAATGATACGAAACATTTGAGATCTTTTCTATATGTTACGAGGGAAGGTTATGATAGAAGTCCATGCAAAATATCATCTGAAAATTAGATTCTATTAAACTTTTTGAAATGCTAGTTTCTTTCAAAAGATCATGATATACTATACACTAGGTTATACTAGTTTCGTTCAAAAAATCAAATTAAATCGAGGACAGTTCGAAATGCTACGAAACTTTTCAGATCCTTTCTATATGTTACGAGGTAAGGTAATGAGGGAAGTCCATGCAAAATATCACCTCAAAATTTGATTTTGTGAAACTTTTCGAAATGCAAGTTTCGGTCAAAAAATTGTAATATATTATACACTAGTTTATACTAGTTTCGGTCAAAAAATCAAATTAAATCGAGGACTGTTCGAAATGCTACAAAACTTTTCAGATCCATTCTATATGTTACGAGGAAAAGTTATGAGGGAAGTTCATACAAAAAAATCATCTCGAAATTAGTTTCTATGAAACTTTCCGAAATGCTAGTTTCTTTCAAAAAATCATAATATACTATACCCTAGTTTATACTAGTTTCGGTCAAAAAATCAAATTAAATCGAGGACTATTCGAAATGCTACGAAACTTCTCAGATCCTTTCTATATGTTACGGGGGAAGGTAATGAGGGAAGTCCATGCAAAAAATCATCTCAAAATTAGATTCTATGAAACTTTTCGAAATGCAAGTTTCGGTCAAAAAATCATAATATATTGTACACTAGTTTATACTAGTTTCGGTCAAAAAATCAAATTAAATCGAGGACAGTTCGAAATGATACGAAAATTTTCCGATCCTTTCTATCTCTTACGCGTTTTTAATTTGTCTCCTATTTTGTGTCTTTTCAAAAGGTAGTGGATGTTGACGATGTGCTGCAGAAGGTTACTGTGAAACTAATTCCGAGAATAGACCTTCAGGCTCTCGCAAACAAATTGGTATGAAATGCCTTTTTGTCTTGTAGAAAGCATGTTTTATATTTGTCGAATGTTTTAACTTCTTTCAAGAATGAAATAACTCCTGTCCCTATTTTCTGTGCAAAATTTATTTATCATGCAGGAAGGTAGAGAGGTTGTGAAAAAGAAAGCATTTGTCCCCCCTCCTCGTTTTATGAATGTTGATGAAGCTAGGTAATGCTGATTCTCAAAGCTATTGCTTAATATGTTTCTACTCTCTATGAACCTTTTCAGTTCCTGGTTTGACAGAGCTTAAGCTTTATATCAGGGAACTGCATATCCGTGTAGTGCATAAGCGTGACGTCAATGGAGAACAGTTTGATGCCATTGGTAAAATGATGTTCAAAGATGGTTTCTTATACAAAACTGTATCTATTAAATCCATTAGTGCCCAGAACATCAAACCTACGTTTGACGAGCTCGAAAAGTTTCGTAAACCAGGCGAGAGTGATGTAGCCAGTCTTTCAACTCTGTTTGCGAACAGAAAGAAAAGGCATTTCATGAAGGGTGATGCTGTTATTGTCGTCAAGGGTGATTTGAAGAATTTGAAGGGATGGGTGGAGAAAGTGGATGAGGATAATATTCATATAAGGCCAGAAATAAAGGGTCTTCCTGTAAGTATGAATTGATATTTGACTGGTTTTTTTCACTGTGTAGTCTGCCAGTTTTGCATGTTGATGATTAGTGATGAATTGCTTTAATGATGATCTAATTATCTAGTTTTTTTTCTCTCTTTCCATCTGCTTAGAAAACTCTTGCAGTAAATGAAAAGGAACTTGTTAAATATTTTGAACTTGGAAACCATGTTAAAGTTGTTTCTGGGGCTCAAGAGGGTGTGACTGGCATGGTTGTAAAGGTGGAGCAGCATGTTCTGATCTTAATATCTGATACCACAAAGGAGCATGTGAGTTTTATAGTCCTTTGATTTGATTGACTTACTGAAATACTTCTGAATTTCTACTTACATTTACGGCAGAAATGACGACATTCTCTTTTTAGATCCGTGTGTTTGCAGATGATGTTGTAGAGAGTTCAGAAGTAACCACCGGTGTGCCTAGAATTGGGGACTATGAACTTCGTGATCTTGTATTGCTAGAGTAAGCATTTTTCTTTTGCCTGAGATAAAGCCAAAGTACCTTTTACCCTTGTGTTGTGGTTCAAACCTTTCTTACTTCTGACTTAACCCGGTGCAGTAATTTGAGTTTTGGTGTTATAATCCGTGTAGAGAGCGAGGCATTTCAGGTTAGTATCTCAATGAATCAGAAGTTCAAGACTTTCTAACTTAAAGTTAGGACTTTTTGGCATTATATTATTGTTTTTTGGCCTTTGTTAGGTTCTTAAGGGGGTTCCTGACCGACCTGAAGTTGCACTTGTTAAATTAAGAGAGATTAAGTGTAAGATAGAGAAGAAAATAAGTGTGCAGGATAAGTTTAGTAATACAATATCTTCAAAGGATGTTGTGAAGATAGTTGATGGTCCTTGCAGAGTGAGTTTCTGATTGTTGGCTAGCTTTTTATTTTATTTTATTTTATTTTTATTTTTATGGAAGTTGATATTATTCAGATTTAACACTTTCTTTTTGTTAGGGAAAACAAGGTCCTGTGGACCATATATACAGAGGAATCTTGTTCATCTTTGATCGCCATCACCTTGAAAATGCAGGCTTTATATGTGTTAAGGCCCACTCATGTGTAGTTGTGGGAGGTTCCCGCTCCAATGGCAACAGAAATGTATCCATTTTTCCTATTTTGATTCATAAGTTTTCTTCAATTTTGTTTTTATGAATTTAAAACTCCGTCATCAATTTGATGTCTTGCTTGCTTTATTTGCTTCCACTTCAGGGTGATGCGTATGGAAGATTCTCCGGTCTTAAATATCCACCTCGCATTCCACAGTCCCCGAAGAGGTTTTCTTGAGGAGGGCATCCGTCTGATTGTATGTTTACTGCTAAACATTGGATCAATCTGTTATTGTGATATGGTTTTGTAAGAAAGTTGTCTGATGTTACTTTATATTGATGCTACTTTATATTGATGTGGTAAAGCTGGAGGGAGGCATAGGGGTGGAAGAGGGCATGATGGTTTGACCGGTGCAACTGTTAAAGTACACCAGGGTCTTTATAAAGGTTATCGTGGGCGTGTTATAGAAGTTAAAGGAACATCTGTTCGGGTTGAATTGGAGTCCCAGATGAAGGTTGTAACAGGTAATTCTTGTAATTTGGCAAACACCTGAGCTGGCTGTATCTTTGTATTTTACATGGTCTCTGACTTTGTTATTTGCAGTTGATCGCAATCATATTACTGACAATGTGGCTGTTACCCCACAACGGTAAGTTATATCTACATAAAATTTTTGATTTCTTGTGTGTATTAGAAGATAATCATGAATCGTGTGTTCTGCCAGTGAAACATCTCGATATGGGGTGGGAAGTGAAACCCCAATGCATCCATCTCGAACTCCTTTGCATCCAATGAGAGATCCCGGAGGTATGGTTGATATACATTTTTAGGACCGCTTTATTTATTTTTTGAAGTTAAAACATGTGAGTGTCCTATAAACTGCTAATATTTGTTAAATGTACTTCTATTTGCAGCAACTCCCATTCATGATGGAATGAGGACACCTATGCGTGATCGTGCTTGGAATCCTTATGCACCAATGAGTCCTGCTAGGTTTGTTCTAACATCATACTTCCTTTTGAGCTTAATACGTACTATGATTTACATAGGGGTGGCAAAATGGGCCCGGCTCGCCGGACATGCCCGTTTGCCCTCAATTTTTGGAGGGACGAACCAAGATTTTAGGCCCCACAGACATGTTTTTTGGCGGGGAGAGCCAAGGTTTTCGCCCCGCCTTGTTTTTCGTGGGCTTTTGCGGGGCAGGTCTAAATGGGGCGGGTATGCCAGTTTGCATCCCCTAGATTTACCCTCTATTTTTTCCTTTTTTGTATGCTGATTGCTGAGGATTTTTTTTTCCACGAGTTTCTTGTACCAGTAAAGGTTAAAGACAATAAGATCAGCTACCCAACATTTTAATATTCTAAGTTCAAGCTACTAGAACAAGAGGGCTGTAACCTATCAGTAGTTAATATTTTAAATGCATTTTGGCTCAGTTTACAGTCTGTACCATCATCATATTACCAGTAGTGTATGTGATTTATGAATTCTGACTGTAAAATAAATTCAGGGATAACTGGGAAGATGGAAATCCAGGCTCTTGGGGAGCCAGTCCACAGTACCAGGTCAGGAGTATCAGCTAACTACAGTTCAGACAATCTGCTAATGTAATTCATTTGTTGAACCATACTTAACCATGCTGATCTTTATTTTATTATTTTTTCTCTGTTTAATCTTTTCAGCCAGGAAGCCCTCCTTCCCGACCATACGAAGCCCCGTATCCTGGTGCTGGTTGGGCTAGTACTCCCTGTAGCAATTATAGTGAGGCTGGAACACCACGTGACAGTTCTGCCTACGGTAACACTGCCTCTTGCTTGCCCCGTGAAATCATTAGAATATTTGGCTTTAGTTTTTTATATTAATTCTACTTGGATGGATCGGGATTGTATTGCAGCGAATGTTCCAAGCCCGTATTTACCATCAACACCAGGAGGGCAGCCTATGACACCAAATTCTGCGTCTTATCTTCCTGGCACCCCTGGAGGACAGCCTATGACTCCAGGGACTGGTGGTCTAGACATGATGTCCCCAGTCTTGGGTAAGTTTCTGTATTTCGTCAACTTTCAGATTTAGCCTGTACACAATTTTTTTTTTCTGCAGCATCTTTCGTTTATGATAGCAACTTTCAGATTTAGTCTTGCGACAACTTTGTGATCTATCTACTTTTCATTTATGATAGCAATATCCTATGACAATCACAGTCTTGTATTTGAATGGCCACTTGTATGTTTCTTTGTCTTGTTAAAACTCAGACGCCAGCCAAATATGATCTACAATGCAGTGGATATTCTAGTTAAAACATCATAACTTTTCCTATTGATATCTTCTACTCCATCCAGTGTTATGAACAGCGGATTGCGGGAAATAGCCATTTGTTCAAATTATGCTCTGTAACAATGCTATAACCGCTATTTGAAAATATTTTGTACTAAATAAATAAGCTTATTGCAGATAATAATGATTTGTTCAAATACTGGTATATGTTATAACACAACTATTTATCAAACCGTTCACTTTTCCCACATTGAGTGTCACTTTAGGTTAATTCAGCTAGATTAAAAAAAGTTGTAAATAAATTATAGTGTAACAATTTACCCAAATTGCCCTTATTAACAATTATAATGCTTGTTAATGTGCTGCTGAATATGATATGGAAGAAATAACGTATCCGGGTGGTTTTGGGTTAGGCACCATATGTTCCTACTGCCCACCATTTTTATTATAGATCTTGAGATGATTTGTGATTTTGTGCTTTTATGTGGAGATTAATCCTCCTAGCATTTACCAATCATATTCCTGGATCTTTTTCTTTAATCACTTAGTTTAGTAGATTGGATCATCAATTTGTTAGCAAGATTTGAAATTGCATGTTATTTCTTCCACATGCATTTTTCAATGTTTAATTTTGTTGTAGGTGGAGACAATGAAGGGCCTTGGCTTTTGCCAGACATATTGGTCAATGTACACAGGGCTGGAGAAGAGTCTGTTGGAGTTATAAAAGAAGTTCTTCCGGTATGTTGACCTAGAAGCGTTGTTTTACACGTTTTGGCTTAATTACCTGATATGAAGAATATTTGATTTTATGTTGGGTATAATTTTATATTATCTGTTGAGGCTTGGTTTTTAAATTTCTTGGTTATTCTTGTTCTTGCTTCTCTTTGATATTAGAATCAGAAGTTGTGTTTGAAAGAACAAATGAGATCAAAGCCTAGTTATTACATCATCATCATACATAAATAACAAATGAGATTAGTGATTAGTTATTTCTTTGTCGTCGTCATCATCGTCGTCATCATCGTCATCATACGTAAATTAGATTAGTGATTAGTTATTTCTATGTCGTTGTCGTCATCATCATCATCATCATCATAGATATTTGATGCATAATTGTGACCCAAAGTCTCATTTGTCATCAAACAGACTCCTACTTTATGTTTGATATGCATGAAACTATCGTTCCTAGCTATCATTCTTTTCAATTGTTTAGGTTTCCAGCATTTTGACACATGCATTATTTTTTCAGGATGGTTCTTATAGGGTATCTCTTGGGTCTAGCGGAAATGGTGAAACATTAACGACCCATTCCGCCGAAATGGAGGCTGTAATTCCAAGCAAATTCGATAAAATAAAGATAATGGGCGGGCCGTTGCGTGGTTCCACTGGCAAGTTGATCGGCGTGGATGGCACTGATGGCATTGTTAAAGTAGATGATATATTGGATGCCAAGATTTTAGACTTGGTTATTTTGGCAAAATTAGCTTAACCGTGGTATCTTCTTTTTAGATTTTAATATGATGATAATTTATAAGAGTGGAGATGTTGATTTCAAGAATAACTCTTTATTTCACTTGATGATATTTTATTACCAAGAATTTTATTAATTTAAGTGTATATTGTCATACATAAAATTTTATATAAATTCAAAAATCAGTTATATGATTTAATTATTTCGATATACTTATGTTTTTTTTTAAAATTTTTTTATCGATAGATAAATAGTAATAAACCATTAGAAGCGCACACAATCATAAGGTTTATGGTTCGAACTATGGTAATAACATCCAATTTGGCAATGCTGTTTTTTGTTAGTTACTTATTTGAATTTATTTAATGTTGTACTAAATAGTTTTATAAATTTATAACAAAATGAATGTACTATAAATGACTTTATAAGAATTTTTAATTTGACGATTGAAATTAGTAATTTCTTTTGCAAATACATTGTTATTAAGCAGGACAATTCATCTCAAAGTTATTTCTAGAGTTAACATATCTCTAATCTCACTTTTAAAAAAATGAAAAAAACACAATAAGTTGTTGTGAACACTTTAGGGGTCTACACAAATTGAGTCGGGTGTTGACTATGTTGGTGCTGAAATACATAAGTGTTTAGTGGCAACATTGTACATATTACATGTTCAAAAAGAAACTACAACTATGCCAATATATATAAGGGTGCCCAGAATAAAACTAGCAAGTAGATCATTATAGAATGATCTCAAAAATATCTACACAACGGAGCAAGCCATAAAAAATAACAGACAAGCAAGGACATCAAGCTATCTCGTCCTTACCCTTCGCCTGATCAGAATTATCTGAACAATAATCAACAAACATGGGGTGAGATAATAATTTCAGTGGGTTCCCTATTTTATGGGTCTACTCGGCTCACCAAATATCAAACTAACCTCATGGCGTTCATAAAATCCTAGGTATTAATCTTCACCCATTCACATGTTATTAACTCATGTTCCATACAAAGCACATTAGATCGTAACTAAGCTACATTTCTAGTGATTACTAGTGTATAATATATTATGATTTTTTGACCGAAACTAGCATTTTAAAAAGTTTCATAGAAACTAATTTTCAGATGATTTTTTGCATGGACTTCCATCATAATCTTCCCTCATAACATATAGAAAGGATCTAAAAAATTTCGTATCATTTCGAACAGTCCTCGATTTAATTTGATTTTTTGACCGAAACTAGTATAAACTAGTATATAATATATTATGATTTTTTTTTACCGAAACTTACATTTCGAAAAGTTTCATAGAATCTAATTTTGAGATGATTTTTTGTACGGACTTCCCTCATTACATTCCCTCGTAACATATAGAAAGGATCTGAAAAGTTTCGTAGAATTTCGAACAGTCATCGATTTAATTTGATTTTTTGACCGAAACTAGTACAAACTAGTGTATAGTATATTATGATTTTTTTGAAAGAAACTAGCATTTCGAAAAGTTTCATAGAATCTAAGATGATTTTTTTGTATGAACTTCCCTCATTATTTTTCCTCATAACATATAGAAAGGATCCGAAAAGTTTCGTATCATTTCGAACAGTCCTCGATTTAATATGATTTTTTGACCGAAACTAGTATAAACTAGTGTATAATATATTATGATTTTTTGGCTGAAACTTGCATTTTGAAAAGTTTCATAGAATCTAATTTTGAGATGATTTTTTGCATGGACTTCCCTCATTACCTTCCCTCGTAAAGGATCTGAAAAGTTTCGTATCATTTCGAACAGTCCTCGATTTAATATGATTTTTTGACCGAAACTAGTATAAACTAGTGTATAATATATTATATTTTTTGACCGAAACTTGCATTTCAAAAAGTTTCATAGAATCTAATTTTGAGATGATTTTTTGCAAGGACTTCCCTCATTACGTTCCCTCGTAACATATAGAAAGGATCTGAAAAGTTTCGTAGCATTTCAGATCCTTTCTATATGTTACGAGGGAAAGTAATGATGGAAGCCCATGCAAAAAATCATCTCAAAATTAGATTCTATGAAGCTTTTCGAAATGCAAGTTTCGGTCAAAAAATAATAATATATTGTATACTAGTTTATACTAGTTTCGGTCAAAAAATCAAATTAAATCGAGGACTGTTCGAAATGATACGAAATTTTTCAGATCCTTTCTATATGTTATGAGGGAAGGTTATGATAGAAGTCCATGCAAAAAATCATCTGAAAATTAAATTCTATGAAACTTTTCGAAATGCTAGTTTTGGTCAAAAAATCATAATATATTATACACTTGTTTAAACTAATTTCGGTCAAAAAATCAAATTAAATTGAGGACTGTTCGAAATGCTACAAAACTTTTCAGATCCTTTCTATATGTTACGAGGAAAAGTTATGAGGGAAGTCCATACAAAAAAATCATTTCAAAATTAGATTCTATGAAACTTTTCGAAATGCTAGTTTCTTTCTATAAATCATAATATACTATACACTAGTTTATACTTGTTTCGTTCAAAAAGTCAAATTAAATCGAGGACTATTCGAAATGCAACGAAACGTTTTAGATCCTTTGTGTATGTTACGAGGGAAGGTAATGAGGGAAGTCCATGCAAAAAATCTTTTGAAAATTAGATTCTATGAGACTTTTCGAAATGCAGGTTTCGGTCAAAAAATCATAATATACTATACACTAGTTTATACTAGTTTCGGTCAAAAAATCAAATTAAATCGAGGACTATTCGAAATGCTACGAAACTTGTCAGATCCTTTCTATATGTTACGAGGGAAGGTAATGAGGGAAGCCCATGCAAAAAATCATCTCAAAATTAGATTCTATGAAGCTTTTCGAAATGCAAGTTTCAGTCAAAAAATAATAATATATTGTACACTAGGTTATACTAGTTTCGGTCAAAAAATCAAATTAAATCGAGGACAGTTCGAAATGCTACGAAACTTTTCAGATCCTTTCTATATGTTACGAGGGAAGGTAATGAGGGAAGTCCATGCAAAAAATCATCTCAAAATTTGATTTTGTGAAACTTTTCGAAATGCAAGTTTCGGTCATAAATTGTAATATATTATACACTAGTTTATACTAGTTTCGGTCAAAAAATCAAATTAAATCGAGGACTGTTCGAAATGCTACAAAACTTTTCAGATCCATTCTATATGTTACGAGGAAAAGTTATGAGGGAAGTTCATACAAAAAAATCATCTCAAAATTAGTTTCTATGAAACTTTCCGAAATGCTAGTTTCTTTCAAAAAATCATAATATACTATACCCTAGTTTATACTTGTTTCGGTCAAAAAATCAAATTAAATCGAGGACAAGTCAAAATGCTACGAAACTTGTCAGATCCTTTCTATATGTTACGAGGGAAGGTAATGAGGGAAGTCCATGCAAAAAATCATCTCACAATTTGATTCTATGAAGCTTTTCGAAATGCAAGTTTCAGTCAAAAAATAATAATATATTGTACTCTAGTTTACACTAGTTTCGGTCAAAAAATCAAATTAAATCGAGGACTATTCGAATTGCTACGAAATTTATCAGATCCTTTCTATATGTTACGAGGGAAGGTAATGATGAAAGTCCATGCAAAAAGTCATCTCAAAATTAGATTCTATGAAACTTTTCGAAATGCAAGTTTCGTTCAAAAAATCATAATATATTGTACACTAGTTTATTATCGTTTCGGTCAAAAATCAAATTAAATCGAGGACTGTTCGAAATGATACGAAATTTTTCAGATCCTTTCTATATGTTATGAGGAAAGGTTATGATAGAAGTCCATGCAAAAAATCATCTGAAAATTAGATTCTATGAAACTTTTCGAAATGCTAGTTTTGGTAAAAAAATCATAATGTATTATACACTAGCTTATACTAGTTTCGGTCAAAAAATCAAATTAAATTGAGGACTGTTCGAAATGCTACAAAACTTTTCAGATCCTTTCTATATGTTACGAGGAAAAGTTATGAGGGAAGTCCATTCAAAAAAATCATTTCAAAATTAGATTCTATGAAAATTTTCGAAATGCTAGTTTCTTTCTATAAATCACAATATACTATACACTAGTTTATACTTGTTTCGTTCAAAAAATCAAATTAAATCGAGGACTGTTCGAAATGCAATGAAACTTTTTAGATCCTTTGTGTATGTTACAGGGAAGGTAATGAGGGCAGTCCATGCAAAAAATCTTCTGAAAATTAGATTTTATAAGACTTTTCGAAATGCAGGTTTCGGTCAAAAAATCATAATATACTATACACTAGTTTATACTAGTTTCAATCAAAAAATCAAATTAAATCGAGGACTGTTCGAAATGATACGAAACATTTGAGATCTTTTCTATATGTTACGAGGGAAGGTTATGATAGAAGTCCATGCAAAATATCATCTGAAAATTAGATTCTATTAAACTTTTTGAAATGCTAGTTTCTTTCAAAAGATCATGATATACTATACACTAGGTTATACTAGTTTCGTTCAAAAAATCAAATTAAATTGAGGACAGTTCGAAATGCTACGAAACTTTTCTGATCCTTTCTATATGTTACGAGGTAAGGTAATGAGGGAAGTACATGCAAAATATCATCTCAAAATTTGATTTTGTGAAACTTTTCGAAATGCAACTTTCGGTCAAAAAATTGTAATATATTATACACTAGTTTATACTAGTTTCGGTCAAAAAATCAAATTTAATCGAGGACTGTTGGAAATGCTACAAAACTTTTCAGATCCATTCTATATGTTACAAGGAAAAGTTATGAGGGAAGTTCATACAAAAAAATCATCTCGAAATTAGTTTCTATGAAACTTTTCGAAATGCTAATTTCTTTCAAAAAATCATAATATACTATACACTAGTTTATACTAGTTTCGGTCAAAAAATCAAATTAAATCGAGGACTATTCGAAATGCTACGAAACTTTTCAGATCCTTTCTATATGTTACGAGGGAAGGTAATGAGGGAAGTCCATGCAAAAAATCATCTCAAAATTAGATTCTATGAAACTTTTCGAAATGCAAGTTTCAGTAAAAAAAGAATAATATATTATACACTAGTTTATACTAGTTTCGGTAAAAAAATCAAATTAAATCGAGGACTGTTCGAAATGCTACAAAACTTTTCACATCCATTGTTTATGTTTCGAGGAAAAGTTATGATGGAAGTTGATACAAAAAAATCATCTCAAAATTAGTTTCTATGAAACTTTTCGAAATGCTAATTTCTTTCAAAAAATCATAATATACTATACACTAGTTTATACTAGTTTCGGTCAAAAAATCAAATTAATTCGAGGACTATTCGAAATACTACGAAACTTTTCAGATCCTTTCTATATGTTACGAGGGAAGGTAATGAGGGAAGTCCATGCAAAAAATCATCTCAAAATTAGATTCTATGAAACTTTTCGAAATGCAAGTTTCGGTAAAAAAATCATAATATGTTGTACACTAGGTTATACTAGTTTCGTTCAAAAAATCAAATTAAATCGAGGACAGTTCGAAATGCTACGAAACTTTTCAGATCCTTTCAATATGTTACGAGGGAAGGTAATGAGGGAAGTCCATGCAAAAAATCATCTCAAAATTTGATTTTGTGAAACTTTTCGAAATGCAAGTTTCGGTCAAAAAATTGTAATATATTATACACTAGTTTATACTAGTTTCGGTCAAAAAATTAAATTAAATCGAGGACTATTCGAAAAGCTACAAAACATTTCAGATCCATTCTATATGTTACGTGGAAAAGTTATGAGGGAAGTTCATACAAAAAAATCATCTCGAAATTAGTTTCTATGAAACTTTTCGAAATGCTAGTTTCTTTCCAAAAATCATAATATACTATACACTAGTTTATACTAGTTTCGGTCAAAAAATCAAATTAAATCGAGGACTATTCGAATTGCTACGAAATTTTTCAGATCCTTTCTATATGTTACGAGGGAAGGTAATGATGGAAGTCCATGCAAAAAATCATCTCAAAATTAGATTCTATGAAACTTTTCGAAATGCAAGTTTCGTTCAAAAAATCAAAATATATTGTACACTAGTTTATTCTCGTATCGGTCAAAAATCAAATTAAATCGAGGACTGTTCGAAATGATACGAAATTTTTCAGATCCTTTCTATATGTTATGAGGGAAGGTTATGATAGAAGTCCATGCAAAAAATCATCTGAAAATTAGATTCTATGAAACTTTTCGAAATGCTAGTTTTGGTCAAAAAATCATAATGTATTATACACTACCTTATACTAGTTTCGGTCAAAAAATCAAATTAAATTGAGGACTGTTCGAAATGCTACAAAACTTTTCAGATCCTTTCTATATGTTACGAGGAAAAGTTATGAGGGAAGTCCATTCAAAAAAATCATTTCAAAATTAGATTCTATGAAAATTTTCGAAATGCTAGTTTCTTTCTATAAATCACAATATACTATACACTAGTTTATACTTGTTTCGTTCAAAAAATCAAATTAAATCGAGGACTGTTCGAAATGCAATGAAACTTTTTAGATCCTTTGTGTATGTTACAGGGAAGGTAATGAGGGCAGTCCATGCAAAAAATCTTCTGAAAATTAGATTTTATAAGACTTTTCGAAATGCAGGTTTCGGTCAAAAAATCATAATATACTATACACTAGTTTATACTAGTT
Organism: Lathyrus tuberosus; assembly: GCA_022829125.1. NCBI lineage: Eukaryota > Viridiplantae > Streptophyta > Magnoliopsida > Fabales > Fabaceae > Lathyrus > Lathyrus tuberosus. The sequence continues at coordinate 317,751 of JALAZF010001040.1, forward strand.
TCGGTCAAAAAATCAAATTAAATCGAGGACTGTTCGAAATGATACGAAACATTTGAGATCTTTTCTATATGTTACGAGGGAAGGTTATGATAGAAGTCCATGCAAAATATCATCTGAAAATTAGATTCTATTAAACTTTTTGAAATGCTAGTTTCTTTCAAAAGATCATGATATACTATACACTAGGTTATACTAGTTTCGTTCAAAAAATCAAATTAAATCGAGGACAGTTCGAAATGCTACGAAACTTTTCAGATCCTTTCTATATGTTACGAGGTAAGGTAATGAGGGAAGTCCATGCAAAATATCACCTCAAAATTTGATTTTGTGAAACTTTTCGAAATGCAAGTTTCGGTCAAAAAATTGTAATATATTATACACTAGTTTATACTAGTTTCGGTCAAAAAATCAAATTAAATCGAGGACTGTTCGAAATGCTACAAAACTTTTCAGATCCATTCTATATGTTACGAGGAAAAGTTATGAGGGAAGTTCATACAAAAAAATCATCTCGAAATTAGTTTCTATGAAACTTTCCGAAATGCTAGTTTCTTTCAAAAAATCATAATATACTATACCCTAGTTTATACTAGTTTCGGTCAAAAAATCAAATTAAATCGAGGACTATTCGAAATGCTACGAAACTTCTCAGATCCTTTCTATATGTTACGGGGGAAGGTAATGAGGGAAGTCCATGCAAAAAATCATCTCAAAATTAGATTCTATGAAACTTTTCGAAATGCAAGTTTCAGTAAAAAAAGAATAATATATTATACACTAGTTTATACTAGTTTCGGTAAAAAAATCAAATTAAATCGAGGACTGTTCGAAATGCTACAAAACTTTTCACATCCATTGTTTATGTTTCGAGGAAAAGTTATGATGGAAGTTGATACAAAAAAATCATCTCAAAATTAGTTTCTATGAAACTTTTCGAAATGCTAATTTCTTTCAAAAAATCATAATATACTATACACTAGTTTATACTAGTTTCGGTCAAAAAATCAAATTAATTCGAGGACTATTCGAAATACTACGAAACTTTTCAGATTCTTTCTATATGTTACGAGGGAAGGTAATGAGGGAAGTCCATGCAAAAAATCATCTCAAAATTAGATTCTATGAAACTTTTCGAAATGCAAGTTTCGGTAAAAAAATCATAATATGTTGTACACTAGGTTATACTAGTTTCGTTCAAAAAATCAAATTAAATCGAGGACAGTTCGAAATGCTACGAAACTTTTCAGATCCTTTCAATATGTTACGAGGGAAGGTAATGAGGGAAGTCCATGCAAAAAATCATCTCAAAATTTGATTTTGTGAAACTTTTCGAAATGCAAGTTTCGGTCAAAAAATTGTAATATATTATACACTAGTTTATACTAGTTTCGGTCAAAAAATTAAATTAAATCGAGGACTATTCGAAAAGCTACAAAACATTTCAGATCCATTCTATATGTTACGTGGAAAAGTTATGAGGGAAGTTCATACAAAAAAATCATCTCGAAATTAGTTTCTATGAAACTTTTCGAAATGCTAGTTTCTTTCCAAAAATCATAATATACTATACACTAGTTTATACTAGTTTTGGTCAAAAAATCAAATTAAATCGAGGACTATTCGAATTGCTACGAAATTTTTCAGATCCTTTCTATATGTTACGAGGGAAGGTAATGATGGAAGTCCATGCAAAAAATCATCTCAAAATTAGATTCTATGAAACTTTTCGAAATGCAAGTTTCGTTCAAAAAATCAAAATATATTGTACACTAGTTTATTCTCTTTTCGGTCAAAAATCAAATTAAATCGAGGACTGTTCGAAATGATACGAAATTTTTCAGATCCTTTCTATATGTTATGAGGGAAGGTTATGATAGAAGTCCATGCAAAAAATCATCTGAAAATTAGATTCTATGAAACTTTTCGAAATGCTAGTTTTGGTCAAAAAATCATAATGTATTATACACTACCTTATACTAGTTTCGGTCAAAAAATCAAATTAAATTGAGGACTGTTCGAAATGCTACAAAACTTTTCAGATCCTTTCTATATGTTACGAGGAAAAGTTATGAGGGAAGTCCATTCAAAAAAATCATTTCAAAATTAGATTCTATGAAAATTTTCGAAATGCTAGTTTCTTTCTATAAATCACAATATACTCTACACTAGTTTATACTTGTTTCGTTCTAAAAATCAAATTAAATCGAGGACTGTTCGAAATGCAACGAAACTTTTTAGATCATTTGTGTATGTTACAGGGAAGGTAATGAGGGCAGTCCATGCAAAAAATCTTCTGAAAATTAGATTTTATAAGACTTTTCGAAATGCAGGTTTCGGTCAAAAAATCATAATATACTATACACTAGTTTATACAAGTTTCGGTTAAAAAATCAAATTAAATCGAGGACTGTTCGAAATAATACGAAACATTTGAGATCTTTTCTATATGTTACGAGGGAAGGTTATGATAGAAGTCCATGCAAAATATCATCTGAAAATTAGATTCTATTAAACTTTTTGAAATGCTAGTTTCTTTCAAAAGATCATGATATACTATACACTAGGTTATACTAGTTTCGTTCAAAAAATCAAATTAAATCGAGGACAGTTCGAAATGCTACGAAACTTTTCAGATCCTTTCTATATGTTACGAGGTAAGGTAATGAGGGAAGTCCATGCAAAATATCACCTCAAAATTTGATTTTGTGAAACTTTTCGAAATGCAAGTTTCGGTCAAAAAATTGTAATATATTATACACTAGTTTATACTAGTTTCGGTCAAAAAATCAAATTAAATCGAGGACTGTTCGAAATGCTACAAAACTTTTCAGATCCATTCTATATGTTACGAGGAAAAGTTATGAGGGAAGTTCATACAAAAAAATCATCTCGAAATTAGTTTCTATGAAACTTTCCGAAATGCTAGTTTCTTTCAAAAAATCATAATATACTATACCCTAGTTTATACTAGTTTCGGTCAAAAAATCAAATTAAATCGAGGACTATTCGAAATGCTACGAAACTTCTCAGATCCTTTCTATATGTTACGGGGGAAGGTAATGAGGGAAGTCCATGCAAAAAATCATCTCAAAATTAGATTCTATGAAACTTTTCGAAATGCAAGTTTCGGTCAAAAAATCATAATATATTGTACACTAGTTTATTCTCGTTTCGGTCAAAAATCAAATTAAATCGAGGACTGTTCGAAATGATACGAAATTTTTCAGATCCTTTCTATATGTTATAAGGGAAGGCTATGACGGAAGTCCATGCAAAAAATCATCTGAAAATTAGATTCTATGAAACTTTTCGAAATGCTAGTTTTGGTAAAAAAATTGTAATATATTGTACACTAGTTTATTCTCGTTTCGGTAAAAAAATCAAATTAAATCGAGGACTGTTCGAAATGCTACAAAACTATTCACATCCATTCTTTATGTTACGAGGAAAAGTTATGATAGAAGTCCATGCAAAAAATCATCTGAAAATTAGTTTCTATGAAACTTTTCGAAATGCTAGTTTCTTTAAAAAAAATCATAATATACTATACACTAGTTTATACTAGTTTCGGTCAAAAAATCAAATTAATTCGAGGACTATTCGAAATGCTACGAAACTTTTCAGATCCTTTCTATATGTTACGAGGGAAGGTAATGAGGGAAGTCCATGCAAAAAATCATCTCAAAATTAGATTCTATGAAACTTTTCGAAATGCAAGTTTCAGTAAAAAAAGAATAATATATTATACACTAGTTTATACTAGTTTCGGTAAAAAAATCAAATTAAATCGAGGACTGTTCGAAATGCTACAAAACTTTTCACATCCATTGTTAATGTTTCGAGGAAAAGTTATGATGGAAGTTGATACAAAAAAATCATCTCAAAATTAGTTTCTATGAAACTTTTCGAAATGCTAATTTCTTTCAAAAAATCATAATATACTATACACTAGTTTATACTAGTTTCGGTCAAAAAATCAAATTAATTCGAGGACTATTCGAAATACTACGAAACTTTTCAGATCCTTTCTATATGTTACGAGGGAAGGTAATGAGGGAAGTCCATGCAAAAAATCATCTCAAAATTAGATTCTATGAAACTTTTCGAAATGCAAGTTTCGGTCAAAAAATCATAATATGTTGTACACTAGGTTATACTAGTTTCGTTCAAAAAATCAAATTAAATCGAGGACAGTTCGAAATGCTACGAAACTTTTCAGATCCTTTCAATATGTTACGAGGGAAGGTAATGAGGGAAGTCCATGCAAAAAATCATCTCAAAATTTGATTTTGTGAAACTTTTCGAAATGCAAGTTTCGGTCAAAAAATTGTAATATATTATACACTAGTTTATACTAGTTTCGGTCAAAAAATTAAATTAAATCGAGGACTATTCGAAAAGCTACAAAACATTTCAGATCCATTCTATATGTTACGTGGAAAAGTTATGAGGGAAGTTCATACAAAAAAATCATCTCGAAATTAGTTTCTATGAAACTTTTCGAAATGCTAGTTTCTTTCCAAAAATCATAATATACTATACACTAGTTTATACTAGTTTTGGTCAAAAAATCAAATTAAATCGAGGACTATTCGAATTGCTACGAAATTTTTCAGATCCTTTCTATATGTTACGAGGGAAGGTAATGATGGAAGTCCATGCAAAAAATCATCTCAAAATTAGATTCTATGAAACTTTTCGAAATGCAAGTTTCGTTCAAAAAATCAAAATATATTGTACACTAGTTTATTCTCTTTTCGGTCAAAAATCAAATTAAATCGAGGACTGTTCGAAATGATACGAAATTTTTCAGATCCTTTCTATATGTTATGAGGGAAGGTTATGATAGAAGTCCATGCAAAAAATCATCTGAAAATTAGATTCTATGAAACTTTTCGAAATGCTAGTTTTGGTCAAAAAATCATAATGTATTATACACTACCTTATACTAGTTTCGGTCAAAAAATCAAATTAAATTGAGGACTGTTCGAAATGCTACAAAACTTTTCAGATCCTTTCTATATGTTACGAGGAAAAGTTATGAGGGAAGTCCATTCAAAAAAATCATTTCAAAATTAGATTCTATGAAAATTTTCGAAATGCTAGTTTCTTTCTATAAATCACAATATACTCTACACTAGTTTATACTTGTTTCGTTCTAAAAATCAAATTAAATCGAGGACTGTTCGAAATGCAACGAAACTTTTTAGATCATTTGTGTATGTTACAGGGAAGGTAATGAGGGCAGTCCATGCAAAAAATCTTCTGAAAATTAGATTTTATAAGACTTTTCGAAATGCAGGTTTCGGTCAAAAAATCATAATATACTATACACTAGTTTATACAAGTTTCGGTCAAAAAATCAAATTAAATCGAGGACTGTTCGAAATAATACGAAACATTTGAGATCTTTTCTATATGTTACGAGGGAAGGTTATGATAGAAGTCCATGCAAAATATCATCTGAAAATTAGATTCTATTAAACTTTTTGAAATGCTAGTTTCTTTCAAAAGATCATGATATACTATACACTAGGTTATACTAGTTTCGTTCAAAAAATCAAATTAAATCGAGGACAGTTCGAAATGCTACGAAACTTTTCAGATCCTTTCTATATGTTACGAGGTAAGGTAATGAGGGAAGTCCATGCAAAATATCACCTCAAAATTTGATTTTGTGAAACTTTTCGAAATGCAAGTTTCGGTCAAAAAATTGTAATATATTATACACTAGTTTATACTAGTTTCGGTCAAAAAATCAAATTAAATCGAGGACTGTTCGAAATGCTACAAAACTTTTCAGATCCATTCTATATGTTACGAGGAAAAGTTATGAGGGAAGTTCATACAAAAAAATCATCTCGAAATTAGTTTCTATGAAACTTTCCGAAATGCTAGTTTCTTTCAAAAAATCATAATATACTATACCCTAGTTTATACTAGTTTCGGTCAAAAAATCAAATTAAATCGAGGACTATTCGAAATGCTACGAAACTTCTCAGATCCTTTCTATATGTTACGGGGGAAGGTAATGAGGGAAGTCCATGCAAAAAATCATCTCAAAATTAGATTCTATGAAACTTTTCGAAATGCAAGTTTCGGTCAAAAAATCATAATATATTGTACACTAGTTTATTCTCGTTTCGGTCAAAAATCAAATTAAATCGAGGACTGTTCGAAATGATACGAAATTTTTCAGATCCTTTCTATATGTTATAAGGGAAGGCTATGACGGAAGTCCATGCAAAAAATCATCTGAAAATTAGATTCTATGAAACTTTTCGAAATGCTAGTTTTGGTAAAAAAATTGTAATATATTGTACACTAGTTTATTCTCGTTTCGGTAAAAAAATCAAATTAAATCGAGGACTGTTCGAAATGCTACAAAACTATTCACATCCATTCTTTATGTTACGAGGAAAAGTTATGATAGAAGTCCATGCAAAAAATCATCTGAAAATTAGTTTCTATGAAACTTTTCGAAATGCTAGTTTCTTTAAAAAAAATCATAATATACTATACACTAGTTTATACTAGTTTCGGTCAAAAAATCAAATTAATTCGAGGACTATTCGAAATGCTACGAAACTTTTCAGATCCTTTCTATATGTTACGAGGGAAGGTAATGAGGGAAGTCCATGCAAAAAATCATCTCAAAATTAGATTCTATGAAACTTTTCGAAATGCAAGTTTCAGTAAAAAAAGAATAATATATTATACACTAGTTTATACTAGTTTCGGTAAAAAAATCAAATTAAATCGAGGACTGTTCGAAATGCTACAAAACTTTTCACATCCATTGTTAATGTTTCGAGGAAAAGTTATGATGGAAGTTGATACAAAAAAATCATCTCAAAATTAGTTTCTATGAAACTTTTCGAAATGCTAATTTCTTTCAAAAAATCATAATATACTATACACTAGTTTATACTAGTTTCGGTCAAAAAATCAAATTAATTCGAGGACTATTCGAAATACTACGAAACTTTTCAGATCCTTTCTATATGTTACGAGGGAAGGTAATGAGGGAAGTCCATGCAAAAAATCATCTCAAAATTAGATTCTATGAAACTTTTCGAAATGCAAGTTTCGGTCAAAAAATCATAATATGTTGTACACTAGGTTATACTAGTTTCGTTCAAAAAATCAAATTAAATCGAGGACAGTTCGAAATGCTACGAAACTTTTCAGATCCTTTCAATATGTTACGAGGGAAGGTAATGAGGGAAGTCCATGCAAAAAATCATCTCAAAATTTGATTTTGTGAAACTTTTCGAAATGCAAGTTTCGGTCAAAAAATTGTAATATATTATACACTAGTTTATACTAGTTTCGGTCAAAAAATTAAATTAAATCGAGGACTATTCGAAAAGCTACAAAACATTTCAGATCCATTCTATATGTTACGTGGAAAAGTTATGAGGGAAGTTCATACAAAAAAATCATCTCGAAATTAGTTTCTATGAAACTTTTCGAAATGCTAGTTTCTTTCCAAAAATCATAATATACTATACACTAGTTTATACTAGTTTCGGTCAAAAAATCAAATTAAATCGAGGACTATTCGAATTGCTACGAAATTTTTCAGATCCTTTCTATATGTTACGAGGGAAGGTAATGATGGAAGTCCATGCAAAAAATCATCTCAAAATCAGATTCTATGAAACTTTTCGAAATGCAAGTTTCGTTCAAAAAATCAAAATATATTGTACACTAGTTTATTCTCGTTTCGGTCAAAAATCAAATTAAATCGAGGACTGTTCGAAATGATACGAAATTTTTCAGATCCTTTCTATATGTTATGAGGGAAGGTTATGATAGAAGTCCTTGCAACCTCCATTACCATTTCCTTGATTACTTCCATTGCAGACTCAAAGCTTAAAAAGTTATATAAACACTGTTATTAATTCCATTGCAGACTCAAAGCTTAAAAAGTTATATAAACACTGTTAATAATGTGTAGCTGAACTAATTATCAGAATACAATCCATAAAAAACTAATTCGTTCATCTCTGGGGCATTTTTACAAACCCTAAAAATTTATATTTGTTTTTTATAACCCATAACAAAATTTCATGTTAATATTCATTCAATTTCCATGCCTTTCAAACAAATATGTTAACATTCATATATAAAACAATTAATCATATGAACAACAAGAAATCAATCTAAACCTAAAGTTACCGTGGAAGATTTGAAAGATAATAAAAGGAGGAACTTTTACCTGATTCTTTCGGTCCGATCATTTTCGTCGTTAACAGTAATCAACGTTTTCGTCTTGGCCATGGTTGGATCCTTTGGTTTGCGATGCATGCAATTTTTCTGCAGGTTGTAAGACAAAAAACGGATGATGAATCAAGTAACGATGGAAAAGGTCTCTTGAAATAGTTTCAACTTATTTTGAGTCTACATTTTTATTACTCTTTTAATTGTTTGGTAGAGTAATTAATCCTTTAATTAATTGATAGATTTATTACCCTTTTAATTGATATATAAAAACAGTTTTTCCATCGTTATTGGCTTTTTTTTAAATGGCCTAAATTTTCAATCAAAATATTTTCAATGTATTCTTACTTGATATAGTTTTTTATTTTAATTATTATAATAATGTATTTATTTGATTCACCTATTACTCAATTTTTTTATCAAGATTTTCATTAACTTATCATTCAAAAAATTTGATTATATTCTAATTCAATAAATTTGAGTTTTTTTTTGTTATAAAAAGAAGTGTCCAATAAATTTTTATTTTAAAAATTATAATCACTTCAATTGTATAAGCACTATTTTTTTCTTTTCGAAAATCTATTATATTAGATACACTGTATTAATTATATATATTGAAATTTTTTTTTTACTTTGACAAGTGATTTTCGGAACACAATGTGTGAATCCAGACGAGACCCGTGCGACAACACGGGTTTGTTACTAGTAACTATTAAATTTTATACCATATCACTTTATTAATAATTAATAGACAAGTATGTAACCACATTAAAAACATACGAGAAGTTTGATAATAAAGCAGTAATTGATCTAAATCTAAATAAATAATAAATAAACAAACAATTAAAATGATAATAAAGGAGTAAAATAATATATTATAAGGCACTATTAAACGTTATGTTCACCTAGGGAGGTTAATGGGGCAGAGAATGCGCGGATGATACTTTTCCGTTCTCCACTCCGCCCCTAATATTTTTCCTATCCCCGTCTCCGATCTCCGCCACAGGAGAATAATTTTCCCATCCTTATTCCCACAGAGAATCAGAGATCCACGAAGATTGAATCATAAAAAAAAAATTATATATTTTTTTTATCTAAACTATGACACTAGTGTTTAGTTTGTTTTTTTTTCCTTTTTTAAAACATATATTTTGCATTTTTTTAATAAATAAAAACACATCTTGAATCAATAATAAACAAATGAAAAAGCACTTGTAGTTACAAAAACATAACCACTAATTTATTAATTGAACAAAAATCAGCTTGATAATTAAAGTATATTGAAGTTGAAGAGTAATTACCATAAGTACAATGAACAAATGAGAGTGGTTGTTTTGATGATGATGATGAGAATAGAGGAGATGAGGAATGGAGGAGACAGAGAATTGAGAAAAGAAAAAGAGGAAAGGGTGTATACATTGTATGTATTGGGTTCACTTTTCTAGGTTGAGGTACTTCAATGGTAAATCAATACATTATACAATAAAACAAAAAATATCCACTCATGACTCTTCATTTCCTAACATATTAATTATTTTTTTATAAAATAAACATGTCAAATTATATAATTATATATTATATAATATAAAGTTAAATATTATGGTCGGGGTCAGGGAATCCGCGGGGCAGAGGATACTTCTTCAATCCCCGCCTCAAAGTGTCATCGGGGGAACTTTTCCCTCCATCCTCGTTCCCGCAGGGAATAAAATCTCCAACTTCAAAGTTCCAAACAGATAATCCCCACATATATCACCGTTAACAGATTGACATCCCTATATTCACCTTAATAGACATAAAAAATTAGACCAATTTTTTTGGCAAATGAGTAATGTAAGTAGCCAAATAATAGCGTAAACAATTGATTGTAAACATGTTTTTTTCTTTATAAAATTGGATTGTTATAAATAAATAAAAAATCATAAATTTGATATAATATCATATAAATTTGGCAAATGGGTAACATAAATAGCTAAATAATAACGTAAACAATTAGTTACAAATAAAACGTTGTTAATTAAAAAGGAAAACCCATTAATCTACCTCTCTTTTATATAAAATAAAAAACATAGGGTAATATTTACTAATACATTATTTAAACAGTGTAGCAAATTGAATCAGGAACGAGAGTGTTGATTGTTGGAATTCTAGGGCAAGCTGAAGCTGTTTAACCTAGAACCCAATTCTCCATCGATGTTGGGGAAGGCTTGGGTGCCCTTAGTCCGTCAAAGGCACCGCCATCTTTGGTTGATTCTAGCCATAGGAGACAAACACTTCAAGGCATGGTGCCTTTCGCGATTAAAGCTACCCAAGCCCATTCCCTTTATGTTACTTTATAAATTACGAGTGATTGCATCATCACTAAATTAGGGTTTGCAATGACTCGTAGAGGAATGAACCGTGACAACCAAGATTCCGATGATTTCGAGGAGCAGAATGTCGTCGATTTCGATGAAGAGGAAGCGGAGGATGGAGGCAGTGGAAAGAAGCGGAGACGATCTAGGTTTATTGTTGACAATGCACGAGATTGAATGTTCATCTTGAAAGTATTTCCTTGTGAAACCCTTCTCAATTCAGCCCCATATGACCATAACAAACTATATTGTTTACTAGAGTCTCCCTCCACTATCCTTTTGGCAATCTGTGTTGCCTTAAATGCCCTACAACCAGGGATTTCAGTTGCATACCTCACCCTAACATCTGCAATTGCATCATTCAACTTCATTTTGTTATTGTTCTTCGTCCTATCAATTATCACTTTTGCGACCCAGTCAGCTTTGGCACTCTTATTAAAAAATCGTCTTCCACACTTATGTTTATCATACAAGGTCTTAATTCTAAAGGTTGTTGATGTTAAGACTTTACTGCACAGTACAGTGTAATTGCATTGTGATTTTTCCTTGCAAACCACCCTACATCTGCAGCAGGTATATTTGTAGGCTGACCATCAAATTGCTCGCCAAAAACCTTATCAACACCATCATTAAAACCCTTCATCCTTTCTTCTCAACTATTTTCAAATTTGACATCCTTCACATCTTCATCACTAGAACCTTCATCAATATATGAATCAACCTCATCTTCACATATTTTACCTCTGTTCCTCTTTCTTGCATTCTCCATAAAAGTTGCATTCCCTATACTTGGTTTAGGCTCAGTGTATATTTCAACCTCACCTTGGTGTCTTGCTTGAACGAATGCAGCTAACTCAAATGCATCACCATCATCCCTAAAAGGTTTTAGGTCATTTTCTAAAGTACCATCACCATATTTCCACCACATCTTAACATTATTGTACCCAAACCCTGGATCCATTCCCTTAATTAAATCACATGCCTCAAAAAATGACCAAGACTCGCTATCTTGACCATTAAAGGCATAAACCTCCCCACCCTCATACTTTAGCATTGGATCTTTTACAAAAGAGCCATTCGTGTAAAATATTACTTTAAAAACACCCATCCATACATAATGGATGGAAAATACAGTCAAACATGGACCCACTAAATGACTATTGTATGCATATAAACCCTAATAACTTAATACACTACCAGTAAAATACAATTCCTATGGCAAACTTCAATAAAATAGAATCTAAAAAGGGACATGTAGACCTACCTCAGCTTCAATGTCGAGGGACCACAAAGCAAACACCTTTCACGTAAATGCTGGGACCACAAAGCAAACACAATGAGAAAGGAGGCAACTTTTTGCAAACAAAATAAAAATAAGCATTGTGTTATTGATACTATGTTCAACAAAGCAAACACAAGAGCTTGAAGAAGAATGGAATTGAATGAAAAAATTACCTTCTGTGGAGTAATCGAAGGAACGAGACTGAGAGTAAATTTTGGGCGAGAAAATGCTTTAGGGTTTCCAATTTTATGTATTTACTAAGCATTGCTTAAGTGACACAAAATAGACTCAATGCCAACTGCTTAATCATCCCGTCAGCTTCTCAAAATTAATAAAAAATTCATATATTTGTTAATTTAATTTAATTATTAAAAAAAACTTAAGTGTGTATTCTAATAAAACGTTGTTAATTAAAAAGGAAAATCCATTAATCTAGCTCTCTTTTATATAAAATAAAAAACAGAGGGTAGTATTTAAAAACACATTATTTAAACAGTGTAGCAAATTGAATCGGGAACGAGTGTTGATTGTTGGAATTCTAGGGCAAGCTGAAGCTGTTTAACCTAGAACCCAATTCTCCATCGATTGGGGGTTTCTTCTATTCTCTTGATGTTGGGGAAGGCTTGGGTGCCCTTAGTCCGTCAAAGGCACCGCCATTTTTGGTTGATTCTAGCCATGGGAGACAAACACTCCAAGGCACGGTGCCTTTCGCGATTAAAGCTACCCAAGCCCATTCCCTTCATGTTACTCTATAAATTCCGAGTGGTTGCATCATCACTAAATTAGGGTTTGCAATGACTCGCGACAACCAAGATTCCGACGATTTCGAGGAGCAGAGTTTCGTCGATTTCGATCAAGAGGAAGCGGAGGATGGAGGCGGTGGAAAGAAGCGGAGGCGATCTAGTAGTTATATCAACCACCATGCAGATGAGGTAGATGAAGACGAGGATGATGATTACGATGATCGCGGAAAAACCAGCCGCAAGCGCCCGTACAAGAAAGTTTCCGCATCAAATTTCTTCGATGAAGAGGCTGAAGTTGATACAGATGATGAAGAGGAGGAGGAAGATGAAGGCGAAGATGGTTTGTTTTTTACTTCATAGCTTTTTATTGTTTTCTTTCATCAATTTCAGTATGCTTAGGTAATGGTATTCAATTAGGGTGGAAACTGCGGTTCTCATGAGATTGGAAGTCATCATTGTTATTAAGTAGGCACACCTGTTATCTGTGTTAAAAAACTTTATGATTATCGAAGCAAGCATTTGTGTTGCAGGCAGAAAATCTATTTAGTGAATGTGACTGTAAAGCATTTTCTTAGGATTTGGTCATGTATATATAGTGGTTAAAGTCTGGGTTCGTTACTCTCACCCGGTTAGATTGTCATGACCCTAAGCTATGATAGATCAAGGGATATATCTATTGCACTTGTAGTTTTCATCCACACTCTCTTCTGAGTGTTCATTGCCACATTTGAGATTTGTTATTAGGCTATACAATACTTGTCCTCTGAATATACTATTCTTTTATTTATGAACTGAAGTCGTACCTATTAACTTTAGTTTTACACTGATTCATAATATTTATAGATTGCTTCAAGCCCTCTATGCCCAGTAACTTGTTTGATATAATGTACATATTTTTATAATGCTGGGTTCATACTTTTATGTGTTACTGAATGCTGGGTTCATACTTTTATGTGTTACTGAATGCTGGGAAAGGATTGAATTTCCTGTGTTTCTACTTGTTTTGCTCAATGTTGGGCATTTTTATGACACTGTTCAGCTCAGGCCCTATGCTATTTCATATAACTGTGTAGATAGGCAGATAACCGTCTAAATCATGCAGGTTTCTTTGTTCCTGAAAATGATCTGCCAGAGGAAGATGATAGTACAGGGAGGCCACGGCACAGACTGCCACCCCACCAAGAAGATAATGAAGATCTTGAAGCACTGGAAAGGAGCATACAAGAGAGATATGGAAAGCAGTGGCTGGCAGATTATGATGAAGAAACTACAGATGTAGAACAACAAGCACTTTTGCCGTCTGTGAGAGACCCAAAGCTGTGGATGGTCAAATGTGCGGTATGTTCCTCGTCTATTTTTTGTTGTTTTATTTCTTCGGTCTATTGACAAGGATATAGAGTATGTCTCATCCTTCGGTTTATGTTTCTCAGATTGGCCGCGAGCGTGAAACAGCTGCTTGCCTCATGCAAAAGTACATAGATAAGGGATCTGTATTGCAAATTAGATCCGCTATTGCTCTTGATCATCTCAAAAACTATATATATGTGGAAGCAGATAAAGAAGCTCATGTTAGAGAGGTATTGTGTGAAATATCTATTGTTTATCACACATAATTCATGTATAAAATTGTGAACTTTTTTACATTTGTTTTTAGGCTTGCAAAGGTCTTCGAAATATATTTGGACAAAAAATAACTCTCGTCCCAATAAGAGAAATGACTGATGTGCTGTCAGTTGAAAGCAGAGCCATTGATCTTGCTAGAGATACATGGGTTAGAATGAAGATAGTCGCATACAAGGGGGACCTCGCCAAAGTATGCACCATATTCTGGAAAATTTTTGATTCTATCTCTTACGCGTTTTTAATTTGTCTCCTATTTTGTGTCTTTTCAAAAGGTAGTGGATGTTGACGATGTGCTGCAGAAGGTTACTGTGAAACTAATTCCGAGAATAGACCTTCAGGCTCTCGCAAACAAATTGGTATGAAATGCCTTTTTGTCTTGTAGAAAGCATGTTTTATATTTGTCGAATGTTTTAACTTCTTTCAAGAATGAAATAACTCCTGTCCCTATTTTCTGTGCAAAATTTATTTATCATGCAGGAAGGTAGAGAGGTTGTGAAAAAGAAAGCATTTGTCCCCCCTCCTCGTTTTATGAATGTTGATGAAGCTAGGTAATGCTGATTCTCAAAGCTATTGCTTAATATGTTTCTACTCTCTATGAACCTTTTCAGTTCCTGGTTTGACAGAGCTTAAGCTTTATATCAGGGAACTGCATATCCGTGTAGTGCATAAGCGTGACGTCAATGGAGAACGGTTTGATGCCATTGGTAAAATGATGTTCAAAGATGGTTTCTTATACAAAACTGTATCTATTAAATCCATTAGTGCCCAGAACATCAAACCTACGTTTGACGAGCTCGAAAAGTTTCGTAAACCAGGCGAGAGTGATGTAGCCAGTCTTTCAACTCTGTTTGCGAACAGAAAGAAAAGGCATTTCATGAAGGGTGATGCTGTTATTGTCGTCAAGGGTGATTTGAAGAATTTGAAGGGATGGGTGGAGAAAGTGGATGAGGATAATATTCATATAAGGCCAGAAATAAAGGGTCTTCCTGTAAGTATGAATTGATATTTGACTGGTTTTTTTCACTGTGTAGTCTGCCAGTTTTGCATGTTGATGATTAGTGATGAATTGCTTTAATGATGATCTAATTATCTAGTTTTTTTTCTCTCTTTCCATCTGCTTAGAAAACTCTTGCAGTAAATGAAAAGGAACTTGTTAAATATTTTGAACTTGGAAACCATGTTAAAGTTGTTTCTGGGGCTCAAGAGGGTGTGACTGGCATGGTTGTAAAGGTGGAGCAGCATGTTCTGATCTTAATATCTGATACCACAAAGGAGCATGTGAGTTTTATAGTCCTTTGATTTGATTGACTTACTGAAATACTTCTGAATTTCTACTTACATTTACGGCAGAAATGACGACATTCTCTTTTTAGATCCGTGTGTTTGCAGATGATGTTGTAGAGAGTTCAGAAGTAACCACCGGTGTGCCTAGAATTGGGGACTATGAACTTCGTGATCTTGTATTGCTAGAGTAAGCATTTTTCTTTTGCCTGAGATAAAGCCAAAGTACCTTTTACCCTTGTGTTGTGGTTCAAACCTTTCTTACTTCTGACTTAACCCGGTGCAGTAATTTGAGTTTTGGTGTTATAATCCGTGTAGAGAGCGAGGCATTTCAGGTTAGTATCTCAATGAATCAGAAGTTCAAGACTTTCTAACTTAAAGTTAGGACTTTTTGGCATTATATTATTGTTTTTTGGCCTTTGTTAGGTTCTTAAGGGGGTTCCTGACCGACCTGAAGTTGCACTTGTTAAATTAAGAGAGATTAAGTGTAAGATAGAGAAGAAAATAAGTGTGCAGGATAAGTTTAGTAATACAATATCTTCAAAGGATGTTGTGAAGATAGTTGATGGTCCTTGCAGAGTGAGTTTCTGATTGTTGGCTAGCTTTTTATTTTATTTTATTTTATTTTTATTTTTATGGAAGTTGATATTATTCAGATTTAACACTTTCTTTTTGTTAGGGAAAACAAGGTCCTGTGGACCATATATACAGAGGAATCTTGTTCATCTTTGATCGCCATCACCTTGAAAATGCAGGCTTTATATGTGTTAAGGCCCACTCATGTGTAGTTGTGGGAGGTTCCCGCTCCAATGGCAACAGAAATGTATCCATTTTTCCTATTTTGATTCATAAGTTTTCTTCAATTTTGTTTTTATGAATTTAAAACTCCGTCATCAATTTGATGTCTTGCTTGCTTTATTTGCTTCCACTTCAGGGTGATGCGTATGGAAGATTCTCCGGTCTTAAATATCCACCTCGCATTCCACAGTCCCCGAAGAGGTTTTCTTGAGGAGGGCATCCGTCTGATTGTATGTTTACTGCTAAACATTGGATCAATCTGTTATTGTGATATGGTTTTGTAAGAAAGTTGTCTGATGTTACTTTATATTGATGCTACTTTATATTGATGTGGTAAAGCTGGAGGGAGGCATAGGGGTGGAAGAGGGCATGATGGTTTGACCGGTGCAACTGTTAAAGTACACCAGGGTCTTTATAAAGGTTATCGTGGGCGTGTTATAGAAGTTAAAGGAACATCTGTTCGGGTTGAATTGGAGTCCCAGATGAAGGTTGTAACAGGTAATTCTTGTAATTTGGCAAACACCTGAGCTGG
Organism: Lathyrus tuberosus; assembly: GCA_022829125.1. NCBI lineage: Eukaryota > Viridiplantae > Streptophyta > Magnoliopsida > Fabales > Fabaceae > Lathyrus > Lathyrus tuberosus. Next base: position 334,587 of record JALAZF010001040.1, read on the forward strand.
CTGTATCTTTGTATTTTACATGGTCTCTGACTTTGTTATTTGCAGTTGATCGCAATCATATTACTGACAATATGGCTGTTACCCCACAACGGTAAGTTATATCTACATAAAATTTTTGATTTCTTGTGTGTATTAGAAGATAATCATGAATCGTGTGTTCTGCCAGTGAAACATCTCGATATGGGGTGGGAAGTGAAACCCCAATGCATCCATCTCGAACTCCTTTGCATCCAATGAGAGATCCCGGAGGTATGGTTGATATACATTTTTAGGACCGCTTTATTTATTTTTTGAAGTTAAAACATGTGAGTGTCCTATAAACTGCTAATATTTGTTAAATGTACTTCTATTTGCAGCAACTCCCATTCATGATGGAATGAGGACACCTATGCGTGATCGTGCTTGGAATCCTTATGCACCAATGAGTCCTGCTAGGTTTGTTCTAACATCATACTTCCTTTTGAGCTTAATACGTACTATGATTTACATAGGGGTGGCAAAATGGGCCCGGCTCGCCGGACATGCCCGTTTGCCCTCAATTTTTGGAGGGACGAACCAAGATTTTAGGCCCCACAGACATGTTTTTTGGCGGGGAGAGCCAAGGTTTTCGCCCCGCCTTGTTTTTCGTGGGCTTTTGCGGGGCAGGTCTAAATGGGGCGGGTATGCCAGTTTGCATCCCCTAGATTTACCCTCTATTTTTTCCTTTTTTGTATGCTGATTGCTGAGGATTTTTTTTTCCACGAGTTTCTTGTACCAGTAAAGGTTAAAGACAATAAGATCAGCTACCCAACATTTTAATATTCTAAGTTCAAGCTACTAGAACAAGAGGGCTGTAACCTATCAGTAGTTAATATTTTAAATGCATTTTGGCTCAGTTTACAGTCTGTACCATCATCATATTACCAGTAGTGTATGTGATTTATGAATTCTGACTAAAATAAATTCAGGGATAACTGGGAAGATGGAAATCCAGGCTCTTGGGGAGCCAGTCCACAGTACCAGGTCAGGAGTATCAGCTAACTACAGTTCAGACAATCTGCTAATGTAATTCATTTGTTGAACCATACTTAACCATGCTGATCTTTATTTTATTATTTTTTCTCTGTTTAATCTTTTCAGCCAGGAAGCCCTCCTTCCCGACCATACGAAGCCCCGTATCCTGGTGCTGGTTGGGCTAGTACTCCCTGTAGCAATTATAGTGAGGCTGGAACACCACGTGACAGTTCTGCCTACGGTAACACTGCCTCTTGCTTGCCCCGTGAAATCATTAGAATATTTGGCTTTAGTTTTTTATATTAATTCTACTTGGATGGATCAGGATTGTATTGCAGCGAATGTTCCAAGCCCGTATTTACCATCAACACCAGGAGGGCAGCCTATGACACCAAATTCTGCGTCTTATCTTCCTGGCACCCCTGGAGGACAGCCTATGACTCCAGGGACTGGTGGTCTAGACATGATGTCCCCAGTCTTGGGTAAGTTTCTGTATTTCGTCAACTTTCAGATTTAGCCTGTACACAATTTTTTTTTTCTGCAGCATCTTTCGTTTATGATAGCAACTTTCAGATTTAGTCTTGCGACAACTTTGTGATCTATCTACTTTTCATTTATGATAGCAATATCCTATGACAATCACAGTCTTGTATTTGAATGGCCACTTGTATGTTTCTTTGTCTTGTTAAAACTCAGACGCCAGCCAAATATGATCTACAATGCAGTGGATATTCTAGTTAAAACATCATAACTTTTCCTATTGATATCTTCTACTCCATCCAGTGTTATGAACAGCGGATTGCGGGAAATAGCCATTTGTTCAAATTATGCTCTGTAACAATGCTATAACCGCTATTTGAAAATATTTTGTACTAAATAAATAAGCTTATTGCAGATAATAATGATTTGTTCAAATACTGGTATATGTTATAACACAACTATTTATCAAACCGTTCACTTTTCCCACATTGAGTGTCACTTTAGGTTAATTCAGCTAGATTAAAAAAAGTTGTAAATAAATTATAGTGTAACAATTTACCCAAATTGCCCTTATTAACAATTATAATGCTTGTTAATGTGCTGCTGAATATGATATGGAAGAAATAACGTATCCGGGTGGTTTTGGGTTAGGCACCATATGTTCCTACTGCCCACCATTTTTATTATAGATCTTGAGATGATTTGTGATTTTGTGCTTTTATGTGGAGATTAATCCTCCTAGCATTTACCAATCATATTCCTGGATCTTTTTCTTTAATCACTTAGTTTAGTAGATTGGATCATCAATTTGTTAGCAAGATTTGAAATTGCATGTTATTTCTTCCACATGCATTTTTCAATGTTTAATTTTGTTGTAGGTGGAGACAATGAAGGGCCTTGGCTTTTGCCAGACATATTGGTCAATGTACACAGGGCTGGAGAAGAGTCTGTTGGAGTTATAAAAGAAGTTCTTCCGGTATGTTGACCTAGAAGCGTTGTTTTACACGTTTTGGCTTAATTACCTGATATGAAGAATATTTGATTTTATGTTGGGTATAATTTTATATTATCTGTTGAGGCTTGGTTTTTAAATTTCTTGGTTATTCTTGTTCTTGCTTCTCTTTGATATTAGAATCAGAAGTTGTGTTTGAAAGAACAAATGAGATCAAAGCCTAGTTATTACATCATCATCATACATAAATAACAAATGAGATTAGTGATTAGTTATTTCTTTGTCGTCGTCATCATCGTCGTCATCATCGTCATCATACGTAAATTAGATTAGTGATTAGTTATTTCTATGTCGTTGTCGTCATCATCATCATCATCATCATAGATATTTGATGCATAATTGTGACCCAAAGTCTCATTTGTCATCAAACAGACTCCTACTTTATGTTTGATATGCATGAAACTATCGTTCCTAGCTATCATTCTTTTCAATTGTTTAGGTTTCCAGCATTTTGACACATGCATTATTTTTTCAGGATGGTTCTTATAGGGTATCTCTTGGGTCTAGCGGAAATGGTGAAACATTAACGACCCATTCCGCCGAAATGGAGGCTGTAATTCCAAGCAAATTCGATAAAATAAAGATAATGGGCGGGCCGTTGCGTGGTTCCACTGGCAAGTTGATCGGCGTGGATGGCACTGATGGCATTGTTAAAGTAGATGATATATTGGATGCCAAGATTTTAGACTTGGTTATTTTGGCAAAATTAGCTTAACCGTGGTATCTTCTTTTTAGATTTTAATATGATGATAATTTATAAGAGTGGAGATGTTGATTTCAAGAATAACTCTTTATTTCACTTGATGATATTTTATTACCAAGAATTTTATTAATTTAAGTGTATATTGTCATACATAAAATTTTATATAAATTCAAAAATCAGTTATATGATTTAATTATTTCGATATACTTATGTTTTTTTTTAAAATTTTTTTATCGATAGATAAATAGTAATAAACCATTAGAAGCGCACACAATCATAAGGTTTATGGTTCGAACTATGGTAATAACATCCAATTTGGCAATGCTGTTTTTTGTTAGTTACTTATTTGAATTTATTTAATGTTGTACTAAATAGTTTTATAAATTTATAACAAAATGAATGTACTATAAATGACTTTATAAGAATTTTTAATTTGACGATTGAAATTAGTAATTTCTTTTGCAAATACATTGTTATTAAGCAGGACAATTCATCTCAAAGTTATTTCTAGAGTTAACATATCTCTAATCTCACTTTAAAAAAAATGAAAAAAACACAATAAGTTGTTGTGAACACTTTAGGGGTCTACACAAATTGAGTCGGGTGTTGACTATGTTGGTGCTGAAATACATAAGTGTTTAGTGGCAACATTGTACATATTACATGTTCAAAAAGAAACTACAACTATGCCAATATATATAAGGGTGCCCAGAATAAAACTAGCAAGTAGATCATTATAGAATGATCTCAAAAATATCTACACAACGGAGCAAGCCATAAAAAATAACAGACAAGCAAGGACATCAAGCTATCTCGTCCTTACCCTTCGCCTGATCAGAATTATCTGAACAATAATCAACAAACATGGGGTGAGATAATAATTTCAGTGGGTTCCCTATTTTATGGGTCTACTCGGCTCACCAAATATCAAACTAACCTCATGGCGTTCATAAAATCCTAGGTATTAATCTTCACCCATTCACATGTTATTAACTCATGTTCCATACAAAGCACATTAGATCGTAACTAAGCTACAATTCTAGTGATTACTAGTGTATAATATATTATGATTTTTTGACCGAAACTAGCATTTTAAAAAGTTTCATAGAAACTAATTTTCAGATGATTTTTTGCATGGACTTCCATCATAATCTTCCCTCATAACATATAGAAAGGATCTAAAAAATTTCGTATCATTTCGAACAGTCCTCGATTTAATTTGATTTTTTGACCGAAACTAGTATAAACTAGTATATAATATATTATGATTTTTTTTTACCGAAACTTACATTTCGAAAAGTTTCATAGAATCTAATTTTGAGATGATTTTTTGTACGGACTTCCCTCATTACATTCCCTCGTAACATATAGAAAGGATCTGAAAAGTTTCGTAGAATTTCGAACAGTCATCGATTTAATTTGATTTTTTGACCGAAACTAGTACAAACTAGTGTATAGTATATTATGATTTTTTTGAAAGAAACTAGCATTTCGAAAAGTTTCATAGAATCTAAGATGATTTTTTTGTATGAACTTCCCTCATTATTTTTCCTCATAACATATAGAAAGGATCCGAAAAGTTTCGTATCATTTCGAACAGTCCTCGATTTAATATGATTTTTTGACCGAAACTAGTATAAACTAGTGTATAATATATTATGATTTTTTGGCTGAAACTTGCATTTTGAAAAGTTTCATAGAATCTAATTTTGAGATGATTTTTTGCATGGACTTCCCTCATTACCTTCCCTCGTAAAGGATCTGAAAAGTTTCGTATCATTTCGAACAGTCCTCGATTTAATATGATTTTTTGACCGAAACTAGTATAAACTAGTGTATAATATATTATATTTTTTGACCGAAACTTGCATTTCAAAAAGTTTCATAGAATCTAATTTTGAGATGATTTTTTGCAAGGACTTCCCTCATTACGTTCCCTCGTAACATATAGAAAGGATCTGAAAAGTTTCGTAGCATTTCAGATCCTTTCTATATGTTACGAGGGAAGGTAATGATGGAAGCCCATGCAAAAAATCATCTCAAAATTAGATTCTATGAAGCTTTTCGAAATGCAAGTTTCGGTCAAAAAATAATAATATATTGTATACTAGTTTATACTAGTTTCGGTCAAAAAATCAAATTAAATCGAGGACTGTTCGAAATGATACGAAATTTTTCAGATCCTTTCTATATGTTATGAGGGAAGGTTATGATAGAAGTCCATGCAAAAAATCATCTGAAAATTAAATTCTATGAAACTTTTCGAAATGCTAGTTTTGGTCAAAAAATCATAATATATTATACACTTGTTTAAACTAGTTTCGGTCAAAAAATCAAATTAAATTGAGGACTGTTCGAAATGCTACAAAACTTTTCAGATCCTTTCTATATGTTACGAGGAAAAGTTATGAGGGAAGTCCATACAAAAAAATCATTTCAAAATTAGATTCTATGAAACTTTTCGAAATGCTAGTTTCTTTCTATAAATCATAATATACTATACACTAGTTTATACTTGTTTCGTTCAAAAAGTCAAATTAAATCGAGGACTATTCGAAATGCAACGAAACTTTTTAGATCCTTTGTGTATGTTACGAGGGAAGGTAATGAGGGAAGTCCATGCAAAAAATCTTTTGAAAATTAGATTCTATGAGACTTTTCGAAATGCAGGTTTCGGTCAAAAAATCATAATATACTATACACTAGTTTATACTAGTTTCGGTCAAAAAATCAAATTAAATCGAGGACTATTCGAAATGCTACGAAACTTGTCAGATCCTTTCTATATGTTACGAGGGAAGGTAATGAGGGAAGCCCATGCAAAAAATCTTCTCAAAATTAGATTCTATGAAGCTTTTCGAAATGCAAGTTTCAGTAAAAAAATAATAATATATTGTACACTAGTTTACACTAGTTTCAGTCAAAAAATCAAATTAAATCGAGGACTGTTCGAAATGACACAAAATTTTTCAGATCCTTTCTATATGTTATGAGGGAAGGTTATGATTGAAGCCCATGCAAAAAATCATCTGAAAATTAGAATCTATGAAACTTTTCGAATTGCTAGTTTTGGTCAAAAAATTGTAATATATTATACACTAGTTTATACTAGTTTCGGTAAAAAAATCAAATTAAATCGAGGACTGTTCAAAATGCTACAAAACTTTTCAGATCCATTCTTTATGTTACGAGGAAAAGTTATGATGTAAGTTGATACAAAAAAATCATCTCAAAATTAGTTTCTACGAAACTTTTAGAAATGCTAGTTTCTTCCAAAAAATCATAATATACTATACACTAGTTTATACTAGTTTCAGTAAAAAAATCAAATTAATTCGAGGACTATTCGAAATACTACAAAACTTTTCAGATCCTTTCTATATGTTACGAGGGAAGGTAAGGAAGGAAGTCCATGCAAAAAATCATCTCAAACTTAGATTCTATGAAACTTTTCGAAATGCAAGTTTCGGTCAAAAAATCATAATATATTGTACACTAGGTTATACTAGTTTCGGTCAAAAAATCAAATTAAATCGAGGACAGTTCGAAATGCTACGAAACTTTTCAGATCCTTTCTATATGTTACGAGGGAAGGTAATGAGGGAAGTCCATGCAAAAAATCATCTCAAAATTTGATTTTGTGAAACTTTTCGAAATGCAAGTTTCGGTCATAAATTGTAATATATTATACACTAGTTTATACTAGTTTCGGTCAAAAAATCAAATTAAATCGAGGACTGTTCGAAATGCTACAAAACTTTTCAGATCCATTCTATATGTTACGAGGAAAAGTTATGAGGGAAGTTCATACAAAAAAATCATCTCAAAATTAGTTTCTATGAAACTTTCCGAAATGCTAGTTTCTTTCAAAAAATCATAATATACTATACCCTAGTTTATACTTGTTTCGGTCAAAAAATCAAATTAAATCGAGGACTAGTCAAAATGCTACGAAACTTGTCAGATCCTTTCTATATGTTACGAGGGAAGGTAATGAGGGAAGTCCATGCAAAAAATCATCTCACAATTTGATTCTATGAAGCTTTTCGAAATGCAAGTTTCAGTCAAAAAATAATAATATATTGTACTCTAGTTTACACTAGTTTCGGTCAAAAAATCAAATTAAATCGAGGACTATTCGAATTGCTACGAAATTTATCAGATCCTTTCTATATGTTACGAGGGAAGGTAATGATGGAAGTCCATGTAAAAAGTCATCTCAAAATTAGATTCTATGAAACTTTTCGAAATGCAAGTTTCGTTCAAAAAATCATAATATATTGTACACTAGTTTATTCTCGTTTCGGTCAAAAATCAAATTAAATCGAGGACTGTTCGAAATGATACGAAATTTTTCAGATCCTTTCTATATGTTATGAGGAAAGGTTATGATAGAAGTCCATGCAAAAAATCATCTGAAAATTAGATTCTATGAAACTTTTCGAAATGCTAGTTTTGGTAAAAAAATCATAATGTATTATACACTAGCTTATACTAGTTTCGGTCAAAAAATCAAATTAAATTGAGGACTGTTCGAAATGCTACAAAACTTTTCAGATCCTTTCTATATGTTACGAGGAAAAGTTATGAGGGAAGTCCATTCAAAAAAATCATTTCAAAATTAGATTCTATGAAAATTTTCGAAATGCTAGTTTCTTTCTATAAATCACAATATACTATACACTAGTTTATACTTGTTTCGTTCAAAAAATCAAATTAAATCGAGGACTGTTCGAAATGCAATGAAACTTTTTAGATCCTTTGTGTATGTTACAGGGAAGGTAATGAGGGCAGTCCATGCAAAAAATCTTCTGAAAATTAGATTTTATAAGACTTTTCGAAATGCAGGTTTCGGTCAAAAAATCATAATATACTATACACTAGTTTATACTAGTTTCGGTCAAAAAATCAAATTAAATCGAGGACTGTTCGAAATGATACGAAACATTTGAGATCTTTTCTATATGTTACGAGGGAAGGTTATGATAGAAGTCCATGCAAAATATCATCTGAAAATTAGATTCTATTAAACTTTTTGAAATGCTAGTTTCTTTCAAAAGATCATGATATACTATACACTAGGTTATACTAGTTTCGTTCAAAAAATCAAATTAAATTGAGGACAGTTCGAAATGCTACGAAACTTTTCAGATCCTTTCTATATGTTACGAGGTAAGGTAATGAGGGAAGTCCATGCAAAATATCATCTCAAAATTTGATTTTGTGAAACTTTTCGAAATGCAACTTTCGGTCAAAAAATTGTAATATATTATACACTAGTTTATACTAGTTTCGGTCAAAAAATCAAATTTAATCGAGGACTGTTGGAAATGCTACAAAACTTTTCAGATCCATTCTATATGTTACGAGGAAAAGTGATGAGGGAAGTTCATACAAAAAAATCATCTCAAAATTAGTTTCTATGAAACTTTTCGAAATGCTAATTTCTTTCAAAAAATCATAATATACTATACACTAGTTTATACTAGTTTCGGTCAAAAAATCAAATTAAATCGAGGACTATTCGAAATGCTACGAAACTTTTCAGATCCTTTCTATATGTTACGAGGGAAGGTAATGAGGGAAGTCCATGCAAAAAATCATCTCAAAATTAGATTCTATGAAACTTTTCGAAATGCAAGTTTCAGTAAAAAAAGAATAATATATTATACACTAGTTTATACTAGTTTCGGTAAAAAAATCAAATTAAATCGAGGACTGTTCGAAATGCTACAAAACTTTTCACATCCATTGTTTATGTTTCGAGGAAAAGTTATGATGGAAGTTGATACAAAAAAATCATCTCAAAATTAGTTTCTATGAAACTTTTCGAAATGCTAATTTCTTTCAAAAAATCATAATATACTATACACTAGTTTATACTAGTTTCGGTCAAAAAATCAAATTAATTCGAGGACTATTCGAAATACTACGAAACTTTTCAGATCCTTTCTATATGTTACGAGGGAAGGTAATGAGGGAAGTCCATGCAAAAAATCATCTCAAAATTAGATTCTATGAAACTTTTCGAAATGCAAGTTTCGGTCAAAAAATCATAATATGTTGTACACTAGGTTATACTAGTTTCGTTCAAAAAATCAAATTAAATTGAGGACAGTTCGAAATGCTACGAAACTTTTCAGATCCTTTCAATATGTTACGAGGGAAGGTAATGAGGGAAGTCCATGCAAAAAATCATCTCAAAATTTGATTTTGTGAAACTTTTCGAAATGCAAGTTTCGGTCAAAAAATTGTAATATATTATACACTAGTTTATACTAGTTTCGGTCAAAAAATTAAATTAAATCGAGGACTATTCGAAAAGCTACAAAACATTTCAGATCCATTCTATATGTTACGTGGAAAAGTTATGAGGGAAGTTCATACAAAAAAATCATCTCGAAATTAGTTTCTATGAAACTTTTCGAAATGCTAGTTTCTTTCCAAAAATCATAATATACTATACACTAGTTTATACTAGTTTCGGTCAAAAAATCAAATTAAATCGAGGACTATTCGAATTGCTACGAAATTTTTCAGATCCTTTCTATATGTTACGAGGGAAGGTAATGATGGAAGTCCATGCAAAAAATCATCTCAAAATTAGATTCTATGAAACTTTTCGAAATGCAAGTTTCGTTCAAAAAATCAAAATATATTGTACACTAGTTTATTCTCGTTTCGGTCAAAAATCAAATTAAATCGAGGACTGTTCGAAATGATACGAAATTTTTCAGATCCTTTCTATATGTTATGAGGGAAGGTTATGATAGAAGTCCATGCAAAAAATCATCTGAAAATTAGATTCTATGAAACTTTTCGAAATGCTAGTTTTGGTCAAAAAATCATAATGTATTATACACTACCTTATACTAGTTTCGGTCAAAAAATCAAATTAAATTGAGGACTGTTCGAAATGCTACAAAACTTTTCAGATCCTTTCTATATGTTACGAGGAAAAGTTATGAGGGAAGTCCATTCAAAAAAATCATTTCAAAATTAGATTCTATGAAAATTTTCGAAATGCTAGTTTCTTTCTATAAATCACAATATACTATACACTAGTTTATACTTGTTTCGTTCTAAAAATCAAATTAAATCGAGGACTGTTCGAAATGCAACGAAACTTTTTAGATCATTTGTGTATGTTACAGGGAAGGTAATGAGGGCAGTCCATGCAAAAAATCTTCTGAAAATTAGATTTTATAAGACTTTTCGAAATGCAGGTTTCGGTCAAAAAATCATAATATACTATACACTAGTTTATACAAGTTTCGGTCAAAAAATCAAATTAAATCGAGGACTGTTCGAAATAATACGAAACATTTGAGATCTTTTCTATATGTTACGAGGGAAGGTTATGATAGAAGTCCATGCAAAATATCATCTGAAAATTAGATTCTATTAAACTTTTTGAAATGCTAGTTTCTTTCAAAAGATCATGATATACTATACACTAGGTTATACTAGTTTCGTTCAAAAAATCAAATTAAATCGAGGACAGTTCGAAATGCTACGAAACTTTTCAGATCCTTTCTATATGTTACGAGGTAAGGTAATGAGGGAAGTCCATGCAAAATATCACCTCAAAATTTGATTTTGTGAAACTTTTCGAAATGCAAGTTTCGGTCAAAAAATTGTAATATATTATACACTAGTTTATACTAGTTTCGGTCAAAAAATCAAATTAAATCGAGGACTATTCGAAATGCTACAAAACTTTTCAGATCCATTCTATATGTTACGAGGAAAAGTTATGAGGGAAGTTCATACAAAAAAATCATCTCGAAATTAGTTTCTATGAAACTTTCCGAAATGCTAGTTTCTTTCAAAAAATCATAATATACTATACCCTAGTTTATACTAGTTTCGGTCAAAAAATCAAATTAAATCGAGGACTATTCGAAATGCTACGAAACTTCTCAGATCCTTTCTATATGTTACGGGGGAAGGTAATGAGGGAAGTCCATGCAAAAAATCATCTCAAAATTAGATTCTATGAAACTTTTCGAAATGCAAGTTTCGGTCAAAAAATCATAATATATTGTACACTAGTTTATACTAGTTTCGGTCAAAAAATCAAATTAAATCGAGGACAGTTCGAAATGATACGAAAATTTTCCGATCCTTTCTATCTCTTACGCGTTTTTAATTTGTCTCCTATTTTGTGTCTTTTCAAAAGGTAGTGGATGTTGACGATGTGCTGCAGAAGGTTACTGTGAAACTAATTCCGAGAATAGACCTTCAGGCTCTCGCAAACAAATTGGTATGAAATGCCTTTTTGTCTTGTAGAAAGCATGTTTTATATTTGTCGAATGTTTTAACTTCTTTCAAGAATGAAATAACTCCTGTCCCTATTTTCTGTGCAAAATTTATTTATCATGCAGGAAGGTAGAGAGGTTGTGAAAAAGAAAGCATTTGTCCCCCCTCCTCGTTTTATGAATGTTGATGAAGCTAGGTAATGCTGATTCTCAAAGCTATTGCTTAATATGTTTCTACTCTCTATGAACCTTTTCAGTTCCTGGTTTGACAGAGCTTAAGCTTTATATCAGGGAACTGCATATCCGTGTAGTGCATAAGCGTGACGTCAATGGAGAACGGTTTGATGCCATTGGTAAAATGATGTTCAAAGATGGTTTCTTATACAAAACTGTATCTATTAAATCCATTAGTGCCCAGAACATCAAACCTACGTTTGACGAGCTCGAAAAGTTTCGTAAACCAGGCGAGAGTGATGTAGCCAGTCTTTCAACTCTGTTTGCGAACAGAAAGAAAAGGCATTTCATGAAGGGTGATGCTGTTATTGTCGTCAAGGGTGATTTGAAGAATTTGAAGGGATGGGTGGAGAAAGTGGATGAGGATAATATTCATATAAGGCCAGAAATAAAGGGTCTTCCTGTAAGTATGAATTGATATTTGACTGGTTTTTTTCACTGTGTAGTATGCCAGTTTTGCATGTTGATGATTAGTGATGAATTGCTTTAATGATGATCTAATTATCTAGTTTTTTTTCTCTCTTTCCATCTGCTTAGAAAACTCTTGCAGTAAATGAAAAGGAACTTGTGAAATATTTTGAACTTGGAAACCATGTTAAAGTTGTTTCTGGGGCTCAAGAGGGTGTGACTGGCATGGTTGTAAAGGTGGAGCAGCATGTTCTGATCTTAATATCTGATACCACAAAGGAGCATGTGAGTTTTATAGTCCTTTGATTTTATTGACTTACTGAAATACTTCTGAATTTCTACTTACATTTACGGCAGAAATGACGACATTCTCTTTTTAGATCCGTGTGTTTGCAGATGATGTTGTAGAGAGTTCAGAAGTAACCACCGGTGTGCCTAGAATTGGGGACTATGAACTTCGTGATCTTGTATTGCTAGAGTAAGCATTTTTCTTTTGCCTGAGATAAAGCCAAAGTACCTTTTACCCTTGTGTTGTGGTTCAAACCTTTCTTACTTCTGACTTAACCCGGTGCAGTAATTTGAGTTTTGGTGTTATAATCCGTGTAGAGAGCGAGGCATTTCAGGTTAGTATCTCAATGAATCAGAAGTTCAAGACTTTCTAACTTAAAGTTAGGAATTTTTGGCATTATATTATTGTTTTTTGGCCTTTGTTAGGTTCTTAAGGGGGTTCCTGACCGACCTGAAGTTGCACTTGTTAAATTAAGAGAGATTAAGTGTAAGATAGAGAAGAAAATAAGTGTGCAGGATAAGTTTAGTAATACAATATCTTCAAAGGATGTTGTGAAGATAGTTGATGGTCCTTGCAGAGTGAGTTTCTGATTGTTGGCTAGCTTTTTATTTTATTTTATTTTATTTTTATTTTTATGGAAGTTGATATTATTCAGATTTAACACTTTCTTTTTGTTAGGGAAAACAAGGTCCTGTGGACCATATATACAGAGGAATCTTGTTCATCTTTGATCGCCATCACCTTGAAAATGCAGGCTTTATATGTGTTAAGGCCCACTCATGTGTAGTTGTGGGAGGTTCCCGCTCCAATGGCAACAGAAATGTATCCATTTTTCCTATTTTGATTCATAAGTTTTCTTCAATTTTGTTTTTATGAATTTAAAACTCCGTCATCAATTTGATGTCTTGCTTGCTTTATTTACTTCCACTTCAGGGTGATGCGTATGGAAGATTCTCCGGTCTTAAATATCCACCTCGCATTCCACAGTCCCCGAAGAGGTTTTCTTGAGGAGGGCATCCGTCTGATTGTATGTTTACTGCTAAACATTGGATCAATCTGTTATTGTGATATGGTTTTGTAAGAAAGTTGTCTGATGTTACTTTATATTGATGCTACTTTATATTGATGTGGTAAAGCTGGAGGGAGGCATAGGGGTGGAAGAGGGCATGATGGTTTGACCGGTGCAACTGTTAAAGTACACCAGGGTCTTTATAAAGGTTATCGTGGGCGTGTTATAGAAGTTAAAGGAACATCTGTTCGGGTTGAATTGGAGTCCCAGATGAAGGTTGTAACAGGTAATTCTTGTAATTTGGCAAACACCTGAGCTGGCTGTATCTTTGTATTTTACATGGTCTCTGACTTTGTTATTTGCAGTTGATCGCAATCATATTACTGACAATGTGGCTGTTACCCCACAACGGTAAGTTATATCTACATAAAATTTTTGATTTCTTGTGTGTATTAGAAGATAATCATGAATCGTGTGTTCTGCCAGTGAAACATCTCGATATGGGGTGGGAAGTGAAACCCCAATGCATCCATCTCGAACTCCTTTGCATCCAATGAGAGATCCCGGAGGTATGGTTGATATACATTTTTAGGACCGCTTTATTTATTTTTTGAAGTTAAAACATGTGAGTGTCCTATAAACTGCTAATATTTGTTAAATGTACTTCTATTTGCAGCAACTCCCATTCATGATGGAATGAGGACACCTATGCGTGATCGTGCTTGGAATCCTTATGCACCAATGAGTCCTGCTAGGTTTGTTCTAACATCATACTTCCTTTTGAGCTTAATACGTACTATGATTTACATAGGGGTGGTAAAATGGGCCCGGCTCGCCGGACATGCCCGTTTGCCCTCAATTTTTGGAGGGACGAACCAAGATTTTAGGCCCCACAGACATGTTTTTTGGCGGGGAGAGCCAAGGTTTTCGCCCCGCCTTGTTTTTCGTGGGCTTTTGCGGGGCAGGTCTAAATGGGGCGGGTATGCCAGTTTGCATCCCCTAGATTTACCCTCTATTTTTTCCTTTTTTGTATGCTGATTGCTGAGGATTTTTTTTTCCACGAGTTTCTTGTACCAGTAAAGGTTAAAGACAATAAGATCAGCTACCCAACATTTTAATATTCTAAGTTCAAGCTACTAGAACAAGAGGGCTGTAACCTATCAGTAGTTAATATTTTAAATGCATTTTGGCTCAGTTTACAGTCTGTACCATCATCATATTACCAGTAGTGTATGTGATTTATGAATTCTGACTGTAAAATAAATTCAGGGATAACTGGGAAGATGGAAATCCAGGCTCTTGGGGAGCCAGTCCACAGTACCAGGTCAGGAGTATCAGCTAACTACAGTTCAGACAATCTGCTAATGTAATTCATTTGTTGAACCATACTTAACCATGCTGATCTTTATTTTATTATTTTTTCTCTGTTTAATCTTTTCAGCCAGGAAGCCCTCCTTCCCGACCATACGAAGCCCCGTATCCTGGTGCTGGTTGGGCTAGTACTCCCTGTAGCAATTATAGTGAGGCTGGAACACCACGTGACAGTTCTGCCTACGGTAACACTGCCTCTTGCTTGCCCCGTGAAATCATTAGAATATTTGGCTTTAGTTTTTTATATTAATTCTACTTGGATGGATCGGGATTGTATTGCAGCGAATGTTCCAAGCCCGTATTTACCATCAACACCAGGAGGGCAGCCTATGACACCAAATTCTGCGTCTTATCTTCCTGGCACCCCTGGAGGACAGCCTATGACTCCAGGGACTGGTGGTCTAGACATGATGTCCCCAGTCTTGGGTAAGTTTCTGTATTTCGTCAACTTTCAGATTTAGCCTGTACACAATTTTTTTTCTGCAGCATCTTTCGTTTATGATAGCAACTTTCAGATTTAGTCTTGCGACAACTTTGTGATCTATCTACTTTTCATTTATGATAGCATTATCCTATGACAATCACAGTCTTGTATTTGAATGGCCACTTGTATGTTTCTTTGTCTTGTTAAAACTCAGACGCCAGCCAAATATGATCTACAATGCAGTGGATATTCTAGTTAAAACATCATAACTTTTCCTATTGATATCTTCTACTCCATCCAGTGTTATGAACAGCGGATTGCGGGAAATAGCCATTTGTTCAAATTATGCTCTGTAACAATGCTATAACCGCTATTTGAAAATATTTTGTACTAAATAAATAAGCTTATTGCAGATAATAATGATTTGTTCAAATACTGGTATATGTTATAACACAACTATTTATCAAACCGTTCACTTTTCCCACATTGAGTGTCACTTTAGGTTAATTCAGCTAGATTAAAAAAAGTTGTAAATAAATTATAGTGTAACAATTTAACAATTATAATGCTTGTTAATGTGCTGCTGAATATGATATGGAAGAAATAACGTATCCGGGTGGTTTTGGGTTAGGCACCATATGTTCCTACTGCCCACCATTTTTATTATAGATCTTGAGATGATTTGTGATTTTGTGCTTTTATGTGGAGATTAATCCTCCTAGCATTTACCAATCATATTCCTGGATCTTTTTCTTTAATCACTTAGTTTAGTAGATTGGATCATCAATTTGTTAGCAAGATTTGAAATTGCATGTTATTTCTTCCACATGCATTTTTCAATGTTTAATTTTGTTGTAGGTGGAGACAATGAAGAGCCTTGGCTTTTGCCAGACATATTGGTCAATGTACACAGGGCTGGAGAAGAGTCTGTTGGAGTTATAAAAGAAGTTCTTCCGGTATGTTGACCTAGAAGCGTTGTTTTACACGTTTTGGCTTAATTACCTGATATGAAGAATATTTGATTTTATGTTGGGTATAATTTTATATTATCTGTTGAGGCTTGGTTTTTAAATTTCTTGGTTATTCTTGTTCTTGCTTCTCTTTGATATTAGAATCAGAAGTTGTGTTTGAAAGAACAAATGAGATCAAAGCCTAGTTATTACATCATCATCATACATAAATAACAAATGAGATTAGTGATTAGTTATTTCTTTGTCGTCGTCATCATCGTCGTCATCATCGTCATCATACGTAAATTAGATTAGTGATTAGTTATTTCTATGTCGTTGTCGTCATCATCATCATCATCATCATAGATATTTGATGCATAATTGTGACCCAAAGTCTCATTTGTCATCAAACAGACTCCTACTTTATGTTTGATATGCATGAAACTATCGTTCCTAGCTATCATTCTTTTCAATTGTTTAGGTTTCCAGCATTTTGACACATGCATTATTTTTTCAGGATGGTTCTTATAGGGTATCTCTTGGGTCTAGCGGAAATGGTGAAACATTAACGACCCATTCCGCCGAAATGGAGGCTGTAATTCCAAGCAAATTCGATAAACTAAAGATAATGGGCGGGCCGTTGCGTGGTTCCACTGGCAAGTTGATCGGCGTGGATGGCACTGATGGCATTGTTAAAGTAGATGATATATTGGATGCCAAGATTTTAGACTTGGTTATTTTGGCAAAATTAGCTTAACCGTGGTATCTTCTTTTAGATTTTAATATGATGATAATTTATAAGAGTGGAGATGTTGATTTCAAGAATAACTCTTTATTTCACTTGATGATATTTTATTACCAAGAATTTTATTAATTTAAGTGTATATTGTCATACATAAAATTTTATATAAATTCAAAAATCAGTTATATGATTTAATTATTTCGATATACTTATGTTTTTTTTTTTAAATTTTTTTATCGATAGATAAATAGTAATAAACCATTAGAAGCGCACACAATCATAAGGTTTATGGTTCGAACTATGGTAATAACATCCAATTTGGCAATGCTGTTTTTTGTTAGTTACTTATTTGAATTTATTTAATGTTGTACTAAATAGTTTTATAAATTTATAACAAAATGAATGTACTATAAATGACTTTATAAGAATTTTTAATTTGACAATTGAAATTAGTAATTTCTTTTGCAAATACATTGTTATTAAGCAGGACAATACATCTCAAAGTTATTTCTAGAGTTAACATATCTCTAATCTCACTTTTAAAAAAATGAAAAAAACACAATAAGTTGTTGTGAACACTTTAGGGGTCTACACAAATTGAGTCGGGTGTTGACTATGTTGGTGCTGAAATACATAAGTGTTTAGTGGCAACATTGTACATATTACATGTTCAAAAAGAAACTACAACTATGCCAATATATATAAGGGTGCCCAGAATAAAACTAGCAAGTAGATCATTATAGAATGATCTCAAAAATATCTACACAACGGAGCAAGCCATAAAAAATAACAGACAAGCAAGGACATCAAGCTATCTCGTCCTTACCCTTCGTCTGATCAGAATTATCTGAACAATAATCAACAAACATGGGGTGAGATAATAATTTCAGTGGGTTCCCTATTTTATGGGTCTACTCGGCTCACCAAATATCAAACTAACCTCATGGCGTTCATAAAATCCTAGGTATTAATCTTCACCCATTCACATGTTATTAACTCATGTTCCATACAAAGCACATTAGATCGTAACTAAGCTACAATTCTAGTGATTACTAGTATATAATATATTATGATTTTTTGACCGAAACTAGCATTTTAAAAAGTTTCATAGAAACTAATTTTCAGATGATTTTTTGCATGGACTTCCATCATAATCTTCCCTCATAACATATAGAAAGGATCTAAAAAATTTCGTATCATTTCGAACAGTCCTCGATTTAATTTGATTTTTTGACCGAAACTAGTATAAACTAGTATATAATATATTATGATTTTTTTTTACCGAAACTTACATTTCGAAAAGTTTCATAGAATCTAATTTTGAGATGATTTTTTGTACGGACTTCCCTCATTACATTCCCTCGTAACATATAGAAAGGATCTGAAAAGTTTCGTAGAATTTCGAACAGTCATCGATTTAATTTGATTTTTTGACCGAAACTAGTACAAACTAGTGTATAGTATATTATGATTTTTTTGAAAGAAACTAGCATTTCGAAAAGTTTCATAGAATCTAAGATGATTTTTTTGTATGAACTTCCCTCATTATTTTTCCTCATAACATATAGAAAGGATCCGAAAAGTTTCGTATCATTTCGAACAGTCCTCGATTTAATATGATTTTTTGACCGAAACTAGTATAAACTAGTGTATAATATATTATGATTTTTTGGCTGAAACTTGCATTTTGAAAAGTTTCATAGAATCTAATTTTGAGATGATTTTTTGCATGGACTTCCCTCATTACCTTCCCTCGTAAAGGATCTGAAAAGTTTCGTATCATTTCGAACAGTCCTCGATTTAATATGATTTTTTGACCGAAACTAGTATAAACTAGTGTATAATATATTATATTTTTTGACCGAAACTTGCATTTCAAAAAGTTTCATAGAATCTAATTTTGAGATGATATTTTGCAAGGACTTCCCTCATTACGTTCCCTCGTAACATATAAAAAGGATCTGAAAAGTTTCGTAGCATTTCAGATCCTTTCTATATGTTACGAGGGAAGGTAATGAGGGAAGCCCATGCAAAAAATCATCTCAAAATTAGATTCTATGAAGCTTTTCGAAATGCAAGTTTCAGTAAAAAAATAATAATATATTGTACACTAGTTTACACTAGTTTCAGTCAAAAAATCAAATTAAATCGAGGACTGTTCGAAATGACACGAAATTTTTCAGATCCTTTCTATATGTTATGAGGGAAGGTTATGATTGAAGCCCATGCAAAAAATCATCTGAAAATTAGATTCTATGAAACTTTTCGAATTGCTAGTTTTGGTCAAAAAATTGTAATATATTATACACTAGTTTATACTAGTTTCGGTAAAAAAATCAAATTAAATCGAGGACTGTTCAAAATGCTACAAAACTTTTCAGATCCATTCTTTATGTTACGAGGAAAAGTTATGATGTAAGTTGATACAAAAAAATCATCTCAAAATTAGTTTCTACGAAACTTTTAGAAATGCTAGTTTCTTCCAAAAAATCATAATATACTATACACTAGTTTATACTAGTTTCAGTAAAAAAATCAAATTAATTCGAGGACTATTCGAAATACTACAAAACTTTTCAGATCCTTTCTATATGTTACGAGGGAAGGTAAGGAGGGAAGTCCATGCAAAAAATCATCTCAAACTTAGATTCTATGAAACTTTTCGAAATGCAAGTTTCGGTCAAAAAATCATAATATATTGTACACTAGGTTATACTAGTTTCGGTCAAAAAATCAAATTAAATCGAGGACAGTTCGAAATGCTACGAAACTTTTCAGATCCTTTCTATATGTTACGAGGGAAGGTAATGAGGGAAGTCCATGCAAAAAATCATCTCAAAATTTGATTTTGTGAAACTTTTCGAAATGCAAGTTTCGGTCATAAATTGTAATATATTATACACTAGTTTATACTAGTTTCGGTCAAAAAATCAAATTAAATCGAGGACTGTTCGAAATGCTACAAAACTTTTCAGATCCATTCTATATGTTACGAGGAAAAGTTATGAGGGAAGTTCATACAAAAAAATCATCTCAAAATTAGTTTCTATGAAACTTTCCGAAATGCTAGTTTCTTTCAAAAAATCATAATATACTATACCCTAGTTTATACTTGTTTCGGTCAAAAAATCAAATTAAATCGAGGACTAGTCAAAATGCTACGAAACTTGTCAGATCCTTTCTATATGTTACGAGGGAAGGTAATGAGGGAAGTCCAAGCAAAAAATCATCTCACAATTTGATTCTATGAAGCTTTTCGAAATGCAAGTTTCAGTCAAAAAATAATAATATATTGTACTCTAGTTTACACTAGTTTCGGTCAAAAAATCAAATTAAATCGAGGACTATTCGAATTGCTACGAAATTTATCAGATCCTTTCTATATGTTACGAGGGAAGGTAATGATGGAAGTCCATGCAAAAAGTCATCTCAAAATTAGATTCTATGAAACTTTTCGAAATGCAAGTTTCGTTCAAAAAATCATAATATATTGTACACTAGTTTATTCTCGTTTCGGTCAAAAATCAAATTAAATCGAGGACTGTTCGAAATGATACGAAATTTTTCAGATCCTTTCTATATGTTATGAGGAAAGGTTATGATAGAAGTCCATGCAAAAAATCATCTGAAAATTAGATTCTATGAAACTTTTCGAAATGCTAGTTTTGGTAAAAAAATCATAATGTATTATACACTAGCTTATACTAGTTTCGGTCAAAAAATCAAATTAAATTGAGGACTGTTCGAAATGCTACAAAACTTTTCAGATCCTTTCTATATGTTACGAGGAAAAGTTATGAGGGAAGTCCATTCAAAAAAATCATTTCAAAATTAGATTCTATGAAAATTTTCGAAATGCTAGTTTCTTTCTATAAATCACAATATACTATACACTAGTTTATACTTGTTTCGTTCAAAAAATCATAATATACTATACACTAGTTTATACTAGTTTCGGTCAAAAAATCAAATTAAATCGAGGACTGTTCGAAATGATACGAAACATTTGAGATCTTTTCTATATGTTACGAGGGAAGGTTATGATAGAAGTCCATGCAAAATATCATCTGAAAATTAGATTCTATTAAACTTTTTGAAATGCTAGTTTCTTTCAAAAGATCATGATATACTATACACTAGGTTATACTAGTTTCGTTCAAAAAATCAAATTAAATTGAGGACAGTTCGAAATGCTACGAAACTTTTCAGATCCTTTCTATATGTTACGAGGTAAGGTAATGAGGGAAGTCCATGCAAAATATCATCTCAAAATTTGATTTTGTGAAACTTTTCGAAATGCAACTTTCGGTCAAAAAATTGTAATATATTATACACTAGTTTATACTAGTTTCGGTCAAAAAATCAAATTTAATCGAGGACTGTTGGAAATGCTACAAAACTTTTCAGATCCATTCTATATGTTACGAGGAAAAGTGATGAGGGAAGTTCATACAAAAAAATCATCTCGAAATTAGTTTCTATGAAACTTTTCGAAATGCTAATTTCTTTCAAAAAATCATAATATACTATACACTAGTTTATACTAGTTTCGGTCAAAAAATCAAATTAAATCGAGGACTATTCGAAATGCTACGAAACTTTTCAGATCCTTTCTATATGTTACGAGGGAAGGTAATGAGGGAAGTCCATGCAAAAAATCATCTCAAAATTAGATTCTATGAAACTTTTCGAAATGCAAGTTTCAGTAAAAAAAGAATAATATATTATACACTAGTTTATACTAGTTTCGGTAAAAAAATCAAATTAAATCGACGACTGTTCGAAATGCTACAAAACTTTTCACATCCATTGTTTATGTTTCGAGGAAAAGTTATGATGGAAGTTGATACAAAAAAATCATCTGAAAATTAGTTTCTATGAAACTTTTCGAAATGCTAATTTCTTTCAAAAAATCATAATATACTATACACTAGTTTATACTAGTTTCGGTCAAAAAATCAAATTAATTCGAGGACTATTCGAAATACTACGAAACTTTTCAGATCCTTTCTATATGTTACGAGGGAAGGTAATGAGGGAAGTCCATGCAAAAAATCATCTCAAAATTAGATTCTATGAAACTTTTCGAAATGCAAGTTTCGGTCAAAAAATCATAATATGTTGTACACTAGGTTATACTAGTTTCGTTCAAAAAATCAAATTAAATCGAGGACAGTTCGAAATGCTACGAAACTTTTCAGATCCTTTCAATATGTTACGAGGGAAGGTAATGAGGGAAGTCCATGCAAAAAATCATCTCAAAATTTGATTTTGTGAAACTTTTCGAAATGCAAGTTTCGGTCAAAAAATTGTAATATATTATACACTAGTTTATACTAGTTTCGGTCAAAAAATTAAATTAAATCGAGGACTATTCGAAAAGCTACAAAACATTTCAGATCCATTCTATATGTTACGTGGAAAAGTTATGAGGGAAGTTCATACAAAAAAATCATCTCGAAATTAGTTTCTATGAAACTTTTCGAAATGCTAGTTTCTTTCCAAAAATCATAATATACTATACACTAGTTTATACTAGTTTCGGTCAAAAAATCAAATTAAATCGAGGACTATTCGAATTGCTACGAAATTTTTCAGATCCTTTCTATATGTTACGAGGGAAGGTAATGATGGAAGTCCATGCAAAAAATCATCTCAAAATTAGATTCTATGAAACTTTTCGAAATGCAAGTTTCGTTCAAAAAATCAAAATATATTGTACACTAGTTTATTCTCGTTTCGGTCAAAAATCAAATTAAATCGAGGACTGTTCGAAATGATACGAAATTTTTCAGATCCTTTCTATATGTTATGAGGGAAGGTTATGATAGAAGTCCATGCAAAAAATCATCTGAAAATTAGATTCTATGAAACTTTTCGAAATGCTAGTTTTGGTCAAAAAATCATAATGTATTATACACTACCTTATACTAGTTTCGGTCAAAAAATCAAATTAAATTGAGGACTGTTCGAAATGCTACAAAACTTTTCAGATCCTTTCTATATGTTACGAGGAAAAGTTATGAGGGAAGTCCATTCAAAAAAATCATTTCAAAATTAGATTCTATGAAAATTTTCGAAATGCTAGTTTCTTTCTATAAATCACAATATACTATACACTAGTTTATACTTGTTTCGTTCTAAAAATCAAATTAAATCGAGGACTGTTCGAAATGCAACGAAACTTTTTAGATCATTTGTGTATGTTACAGGGAAGGTAATGAGGGCAGTCCATGCAAAAAATCTTCTGAAAATTAGATTTTATAAGACTTTTCGAAATGCAGGTTTCGGTCAAAAAATCATAATATACTATACACTAGTTTATACAAGTTTCGGTCAAAAAATCAAATTAAATCGAGGACTGTTCGAAATAATACGAAACATTTGAGATCTTTTCTATATGTTACGAGGGAAGGTTATGATAGAAGTCCATGCAAAATATCATCTGAAAATTAGATTCTATTAAACTTTTTGAAATGCTAGTTTCTTTCAAAAGATCATGATATACTATACACTAGGTTATACTAGTTTCGTTCAAAAAATCAAATTAAATCGAGGACAGTTCGAAATGCTACGAAACTTTTCAGATCCTTTCTATATGTTACGAGGTAAGGTAATGAGGGAAGTCCATGCAAAATATCACCTCAAAATTTGATTTTGTGAAACTTTTCGAAATGCAAGTTTCGGTCAAAAAATTGTAATATATTATACACTAGTTTATACTAGTTTCGGTCAAAAAATCAAATTAAATCGAGGACTGTTCGAAATGCTACAAAACTTTTCAGATCCATTCTATATGTTACGAGGAAAAGTTATGAGGGAAGTTCATACAAAAAAATCATCTCGAAATTAGTTTCTATGAAACTTTCCGAAATGCTAGTTTCTTTCAAAAAATCATAATATACTATACCCTAGTTTATACTAGTTTCGGTCAAAAAATCAAATTAAATCGAGGACTATTCGAAATGCTACGAAACTTCTCAGATCCTTTCTATATGTTACGGGGGAAGGTAATGAGGGAAGTCCATGCAAAAAATCATCTCAAAATTAGATTCTATGAAACTTTTCGAAATGCAAGTTTCGGTCAAAAAATCATAATATATTGTACACTAGTTTATACTAGTTTCGGTCAAAAAATCAAATTAAATCGAGGACAGTTCGAAATGATACGAAAATTTTCCGATCCTTTCTATCTCTTACGCGTTTTTAATTTGTCTCCTATTTTGTGTCTTTTCAAAAGGTAGTGGATGTTGACGATGTGCTGCAGAAGGTTACTGTGAAACTAATTCCGAGAATAGACCTTCAGGCTCTCGCAAACAAATTGGTATGAAATGCCTTTTTGTCTTGTAGAAAGCATGTTTTATATTTGTCGAATGTTTTAACTTCTTTCAAGAATGAAATAACTCCTGTCCCTATTTTCTGTGCAAAATTTATTTATCATGCAGGAAGGTAGAGAGGTTGTGAAAAAGAAAGCATTTGTCCCCCCTCCTCGTTTTATGAATGTTGATGAAGCTAGGTAATGCTGATTCTCAAAGCTATTGCTTAATATGTTTCTACTCTCTATGAACCTTTTCAGTTCCTGGTTTGACAGAGCTTAAGCTTTATATCAGGGAACTGCATATCCGTGTAGTGCATAAGCGTGACGTCAATGGAGAACGGTTTGATGCCATTGGTAAAATGATGTTCAAAGATGGTTTCTTATACAAAACTGTATCTATTAAATCCATTAGTGCCCAGAACATCAAACCTACGTTTGACGAGCTCGAAAAGTTTCGTAAACCAGGCGAGAGTGATGTAGCCAGTCTTTCAACTCTGTTTGCGAACAGAAAGAAAAGGCATTTCATGAAGGGTGATGCTGTTATTGTCGTCAAGGGTGATTTGAAGAATTTGAAGGGATGGGTGGAGAAAGTGGATGAGGATAATATTCATATAAGGCCAGAAATAAAGGGTCTTCCTGTAAGTATGAATTGATATTTGACTGGTTTTTTTCACTGTGTAGTCTGCCAGTTTTGCATGTTGATGATTAGTGATGAGTTGCTTTAATGATGATCTAATTATCTAGTTTTTTTTCTCTCTTTCCATCTGCTTAGAAAACTCTTGCAGTAAATGAAAAGGAACTTGTTAAATATTTTGAACTTGGAAACCATGTTAAAGTTGTTTCTGGGGCTCAAGAGGGTGTGACTGGCATGGTTGTAAAGGTGGAGCAGCATGTTCTGATCTTAATATCTGATACCACAAAGGAGCATGTGAGTTTTATAGTCCTTTGATTTGATTGACTTACTGAAATACTTCTGAATTTCTACTTACATTTACGGCAGAAATGACGACATTCTCTTTTTAGATCCGTGTGTTTGCAGATGATGTTGTAGAGAGTTCAGAAGTAACCACCAGTGTGCCTAGAATTGGGGACTATGAACTTCGTGATCTTGTATTGCTAGAGTAAGCATTTTTCTTTTGCCTGAGATAAAGCCAAAGTACCTTTTACCCTTGTGTTGTGGTTCAAACCTTTCTTACTTCTGACTTAACCCGGTGCAGTAATTTGAGTTTTGGTGTTATAATCCGTGTAGAGAGCGAGGCATTTCAGGTTAGTATCTCAATGAATCAGAAGTTCAAGACTTTCTAACTTAAAGTTAGGACTTTTTGGCATTATATTATTGTTTTTTGGCCTTTGTTAGGTTCTTAAGGGGGTTCCTGACCGACCTGAAGTTGCACTTGTTAAATTAAGAGAGATTAAGTGTAAGATAGAGAAGAAAATAAGTGTGCAGGATAAGTTTAGTAATACAATATCTTCAAAGGATGTTGTGAAGATAGTTGATGGTCCTTGCAGAGTGAGTTTCTGATTGTTGGCTAGCTTTTTATTTTATTTTATTTTATTTTTATTTTTATGGAAGTTGATATTATTCAGATTTAACACTTTCTTTTTGTTAGGGAAAACAAGGTCCTGTGGACCATATATACAGAGGAATCTTGTTCATCTTTGATCGCCATCACCTTGAAAATGCAGGCTTTATATGTGTTAAGGCCCACTCATGTGTAGTTGTGGGAGGTTCCCGCTCCAATGGCAACAGAAATGTATCCATTTTTCCTATTTTGATTCATAAGTTTTCTTCAATTTTGTTTTTATGAATTTAAAACTCCGTCATCAATTTGATGTCTTGCTTGCTTTATTTGCTTCCACTTCAGGGTGATGCGTATGGAAGATTCTCCGGTCTTAAATATCCACCTCGCATTCCACAGTCCCCGAAGAGGTTTTCTTGAGGAGGGCATCCGTCTGATTGTATGTTTACTGCTAAACATTGGATCAATCTGTTATTGTGATATGGTTTTGTAAGAAAGTTGTCTGATGTTACTTTATATTGATGCTACTTTATATTGATGTGGTAAAGCTGGAGGGAGGCATAGGGGTGGAAGAGGGCATGATGGTTTGACCGGTGCAACTGTTAAAGTACACCAGGGTCTTTATAAAGGTTATCGTGGGCGTGTTATAGAAGTTAAAGGAACATCTGTTCGGGTTGAATTGGAGTCCCAGATGAAGGTTGTAACAGGTAATTCTTGTAATTTGGCAAACACCTGAGCTGGCTGTATCTTTGTATTTTACATGGTCTCTGACTTTGTTATTTGCAGTTGATCGCAATCATATTACTGACAATGTGGCTGTTACCCCACAACGGTAAGTTATATCTACATAAAATTTTTGATTTCTTGTGTGTATTAGAAGATAATCATGAATCGTGTGTTCTGCCAGTGAAACATCTCGATATGGGGTGGGAAGTGAAACCCCAATGCATCCATCTCGAACTCCTTTGCATCCAATGAGAGATCCCGGAGGTATGGTTGATATACATTTTTAGGACCGCTTTATTTATTTTTTGAAGTTAAAACATGTGAGTGTCCTATAAACTGCTAATATTTGTTAAATGTACTTCTATTTGCAGCAACTCCCATTCATGATGGAATGAGGACACCTATGCGTGATCGTGCTTGGAATCCTTATGCACCAATGAGTCCTGCTAGGTTTGTTCTAACATCATACTTCCTTTTGAGCTTAATACGTACTATGATTTACATAGGGGTGGCAAAATGGGCCCGGCTCGCCGGACATGCCCGTTTGCCCTCAATTTTTGGAGGGACGAACCAAGATTTTAGGCCCCACAGACATGTTTTTTGGCGGGGAGAGCCAAGGTTTTCGCCCCGCCTTGTTTTTCGTGGGCTTTTGCGGGGCAGGTCTAAATGGGGCGGGTATGCCAGTTTGCATCCCCTAGATTTACCCTCTATTTTTTCCTTTTTTGTATGCTGATTGCTGAGGATTTTTTTTTCCACGAGTTTCTTGTACCAGTAAAGGTTAAAGACAATAAGATCAGCTACCCAACATTTTAATATTCTAAGTTCAAGCTACTAGAACAAGAGGGCTGTAACCTATCAGTAATTAATATTTTAAATGCATTTTGGCTCAGTTTACAGTCTGTACCATCATCATATTACCAGTAGTGTATGTGATTTATGAATTCTGACTGTAAAATAAATTCAGGGATAACTGGGAAGATGGAAATCCAGGCTCTTGGGGAGCCAGTCCACAGTACCAGGTCAGGAGTATCAGCTAACTACAGTTCAGACAATCTGCTAATGTAATTCATTTGTTGAACCATACTTAACCATGCTGATCTTTATTTTATTATTTTTTCTCTGTTTAATCTTTTCAGCCAGGAAGCCCTCCTTCCCGACCATACGAAGCCCCGTATCCTGGTGCTGGTTGGGCTAGTACTCCCTATAGCAATTATAGTGAGGCTGGAACACCACGTGACAGTTCTGCCTACGGTAACACTGCCTCTTGCTTGCCCCGTGAAATCATTAGAATATTTGGCTTTAGTTTTTTATATTAATTCTACTTGGATGGATCGGGATTGTATTGCAGCGAATGTTCCAAGCCCGTATTTACCATCAACACCAGGAGGGCAGCCTATGACACCAAATTCTGCGTCTTATCTTCCTGGCACCCCTGGAGGACAGCCTATGACTCCAGGGACTGGTGGTCTAGACATGATGTCCCCAGTCTTGGGTAAGTTTCTGTATTTCGTCAACTTTCAGATTTAGCCTGTACACAATTTTTTTTTTCTGCAGCATCTTTCGTTTATGATAGCAACTTTCAGATTTAGTCTTGCGACAACTTTGTGATCTATCTACTTTTCATTTATGATAGCATTATCCTATGACAATCACAGTCTTGTATTTGAATGGCCACTTGTATGTTTCTTTGTCTTGTTAAAACTCAGACGCCAGCCAAATATGATCTACAATGCAGTGGATATTCTAGTTAAAACATCATAACTTTTCCTATTGATATCTTCTACTCCATCCAGTGTTATGAACAGCGGATTGCGGGAAATAGCCATTTGTTCAAATTATGCTCTGTAACAATGCTATAACCGCTATTTGAAAATATTTTGTACTAAATAAATAAGCTTATTGCAGATAATAATGATTTGTTCAAATACTGGTATATGTTATAACACAACTATTTATCAAACCGTTCACTTTTCCCACATTGAGTGTCACTTTAGGTTAATTCAGCTAGATTAAAAAAAGTTGTAAATAAATTATAGTGTAACAATTTACCCAAATTGCCCTTATTAACAATTATAATGCTTGTTAATGTGCTGCTGAATATGATATGGAAGAAATAACGTATCCGGGTGGTTTTGGGTTAGGCACCATATGTTCCTACTGCCCACCATTTTTATTATAGATCTTGAGATGATTTGTGATTTTGTGCTTTTATGTGGAGATTAATCCTCCTAGCATTTACCAATCATATTCCTGGATCTTTTTCTTTAATCACTTAGTTTAGTAGATTGGATCATCAATTTGTTAGCAAGATTTGAAATTGCATGTTATTTCTTCCACATGCATTTTTCAATGTTTAATTTTGTTGTAGGTGGAGACAATGAAGAGCCTTGGCTTTTGCCAGACATATTGGTCAATGTACACAGGGCTGGAGAAGAGTCTGTTGGAGTTATAAAAGAAGTTCTTCCGGTATGTTGACCTAGAAGCGTTGTTTTACACGTTTTGGCTTAATTACCTGATATGAAGAATATTTGATTTTATGTTGGGTATAATTTTATATTATCTGTTGAGGCTTGGTTTTTAAATTTCTTGGTTATTCTTGTTCTTGCTTCTCTTTGATATTAGAATCAGAAGTTGTGTTTGAAAGAACAAATGAGATCAAAGCCTAGTTATTACATCATCATCATACATAAATAACAAATGAGATTAGTGATTAGTTATTTCTTTGTCGTCGTCATCATCGTCGTCATCATCGTCATCATACGTAAATTGGATTAGTGATTAGTTATTTCTATGTCGTTGTCGTCATCATCATCATCATCATCATAGATATTTGATTCATAATTGTGACCCAAAGTCTCATTTGTCATCAAACAGACTCCTACTTTATGTTTGATATGCATGAAACTATCGTTCCTAGCTATCATTCTTTTCAATTGTTTAGGTTTCCAGCATTTTGACACATGCATTATTTTTTCAGGATGGTTCTTATAGGGTATCTCTTGGGTCTAGCGGAAACGGTGAAACATTAACGACCCATTCCGCCGAAATGGAGGCTGTAATTCCAAGCAAATTCGATAAAATAAAGATAATGGGCGGGCCGTTGCGTGGTTCCACTGGCAAGTTGATCGGCGTGGATGGCACTGATGGCATTGTTAAAGTAGATGATATATTGGATGCCAAGATTTTAGACTTGGTTATTTTGGCAAAATTAGCTTAACCGTGGTATCTTCTTTTAGATTTTAATATGATGATAATTTATAAGAGTGGAGATGTTGATTTCAAGAATAACTCTTTATTTCACTTGATGATATTTTATTACCAAGAATTTTATTAATTTAAGTGTATATTGTCATACATAAAATTTTATATAAATTCAAAAATCAGTTATATGATTTAATTATTTCGATATACTTATGTTTTTTTTTTAAAATTTTTTTATCGATAGATAAATAGTAATAAACCATTAGAAGCGCACACAATCATAAGGTTTATGGTTCGAACTATGGTAATAACATCCAATTTGGCAATGCTGTTTTTTGTTAGTTACTTATTTGAATTTATTTAATGTTGTACTAAATAGTTTTATAAATTTATAACAAAATGAATGTACTATAAATGACTTTATAAGAATTTTTAATTTGACGATTGAAATTAGTAATTTCTTTTGCAAATACATTGTTATTAAGCAGGACAATTCATCTCAAAGTTATTTCTAGAGTTAACATATCTCTAATCTCACTTTTAAAAAAATGAAAAAAACACAATAAGTTGTTGTGAACACTTTAGGGGTCTACACAAATTGAGTCGGGTAGTTGACTATGTTGGTGCTGAAATACATAAGTGTTTAGTGGCAACATTGTACATATTACATGTTCAAAAAGAAACTACAACTATGCCAATATATATAAGGGTGCCCAGAATAAAACTAGCAAGTAGATCATTATAGAATGATCTCAAAAATATCTACACAACGGAGCAAGCCATAAAAAATAACAGACAAGCAAGGACATCAAGCTATCTCGTCCTTACCCTTCGCCTGATCAGAATTATCTGAACAATAATCAACAAACATGGGGTGAGATAATAATTTCAGTGGGTTCCCTATTTTATGGGTCTACTCGGCTCACCAAATATCAAACTAACCTCATGGCGTTCATAAAATCCTAGGTATTAATCTTCACCCATTCACATGTTATTAACTCATGTTCCATACAAAGCACATTAGATCGTAACTAAGCTACAATTCTAGTGATTACTAGTGTATAATATATTATGATTTTTTGACCGAAACTAGCATTTTAAAAAGTTTCATAGAAACTAATTTTCAGATGATTTTTTGCATGGACTTCCATCATAATCTTCCCTCATAACATATAGAAAGGATCTAAAAAATTTCGTATCATTTCGAACAGTCCTCGATTTAATTTGATTTTTTGACCGAAACTAGTATAAACTAGTATATAATATATTATGATTTTTTTTTACCGAAACTTACATTTCGAAAAGTTTCATAGAATCTAATTTTGAGATGATTTTTTGTACGGACTTCCCTCATTACATTCCCTCGTAACATATAGAAAGGATCTGAAAAGTTTCGTAGAATTTCGAACAGTCATCGATTTAATTTGATTTTTTGACCGAAACTAGTACAAACTAGTGTATAGTATATTATGATTTTTTTGAAAGAAACTAGCATTTCGAAAAGTTTCATAGAATCTAAGATGATTTTTTTGTATGAACTTCCCTCATTATTTTTCCTCATAACATATAGAAAGGATCCGAAAAGTTTCGTATCATTTCGAACAGTCCTCGATTTAATATGATTTTTTGACCGAAACTAGTATAAACTAGTGTATAATATATTATGATTTTTTGGCTGAAACTTGCATTTTGAAAAGTTTCATAGAATCTAATTTTGAGATGATTTTTTGCATGGACTTCCCTCATTACCTTCCCTCGTAAAGGATCTGAAAAGTTTCGTATCATTTCGAACAGTCCTCGATTTAATATGATTTTTTGACCGAAACTAGTATAAACTAGTGTATAATATATTATATTTTTTGACCGAAACTTGCATTTCAAAAAGTTTCATAGAATCTAATTTTGAGATGATTTTTTGCAAGGACTTCCCTCATTACGTTCCCTCGTAACATATAGAAAGGATCTGAAAAGTTTCGTAGCATTTCAGATCCTTTCTATATGTTACGAGGGAAGGTAATGATGGAAGCCCATGCAAAAAATCATCTCAAAATTAGATTCTATGAAGCTTTTCGAAATGCAAGTTTCGGTCAAAAAATAATAATATATTGTATACTAGTTTATACTAGTTTCGGTCAAAAAATCAAATTAAATCGAGGACTGTTCGAAATGATACGAAATTTTTCAGATCCTTTCTATATGTTATGAGGGAAGGTTATGATAGAAGTCCATGCAAAAAATCATCTGAAAATTAAATTCTATGAAACTTTTCGAAATGCTAGTTTTGGTCAAAAAATCATAATATATTATACACTTGTTTAAACTAGTTTCGGTCAAAAAATCAAATTAAATTGAGGACTGTTCGAAATGCTACAAAACTTTTCAGATCCTTTCTATATGTTACGAGGAAAAGTTATGAGGGAAGTCCATACAAAAAAATCATTTCAAAATTAGATTCTATGAAACTTTTCGAAATGCTAGTTTCTTTCTATAAATCATAATATACTATACACTAGTTTATACTTGTTTCGTTCAAAAAGTCAAATTAAATCGAGGACTATTCGAAATGCAACGAAACTTTTTAGATCCTTTGTGTATGTTACGAGGGAAGGTAATGAGGGAAGTCCATGCAAAAAATCTTTTGAAAATTAGATTCTATGAGACTTTTCGAAATGCAGGTTTCGGTCAAAAAATCATAATATACTATACACTAGTTTATACTAGTTTCGGTCAAAAAATCAAATTAAATCGAGGACTATTCGAAATGCTACGAAACTTGTCAGATCCTTTCTATATGTTACGAGGGAAGGTAATGAGGGAAGCCCATGCAAAAAATCATCTCAAAATTAGATTCTATGAAGCTTTTCGAAATGCAAGTTTCAGTCAAAAAATAATAATATATTGTACACTAGTTTACACTAGTTTCAGTAAAAAAATCAAATTAAATCGAGGACTGTTCGAAATGACACGAAATTTTTCAGATCCTTTCTATATGTTATGAGGGAAGGTTATGATTGAAGCCCATGCAAAAAATCATCTGAAAATTAGATTCTATGAAACTTTTCGAATTGCTAGTTTTGGTCAAAAAATTGTAATATATTATACACTAGTTTATACTAGTTTCGGTAAAAAAATCAAATTAAATCGAGGACTGTTCAAAATGCTACAAAACTTTTCAGATCCATTCTTTATGTTACTTGGAAAAGTTATGATGTAAGTTGATACAAAAAAATCATCTCAAAATTAGTTTCTACGAAACTTTTAGAAATGCTAGTTTCTTCCAAAAAATCATAATATACTATACACTAGTTTATACTAGTTTCAGTAAAAAAATCAAATTAATTCGAGGACTATTCGAAATACTACAAAACTTTTCAGATCATTTCTATATGTTACGAGGGAAGGTAAGGAGGGAAGTCCATGCAAAAAATCATCTCAAACTTAGATTCTATGAAACTTTTCGAAATGCAAGTTTCGGTAAAAAAATAATAATATATTGTACACTAGGTTATACTAGTTTCGGTCAAAAAATCAAATTAAATCGAGGACAGTTCGAAATGCTACGAAACTTTTCAGATCCTTTCTATATGTTACGAGGGAAGGTAATGAGGGAAGTCCATGCAAAAAATCATCTCAAAATTTGATTTTGTGAAACTTTTCGAAATGCAAGTTTCGGTCATAAATTGTAATATATTATACACTAGTTTATACTAGTTTCGGTCAAAAAATCAAATTAAATCGAGGACTGTTCGAAATGCTACAAAACTTTTCAGATCCATTCTATATGTTACGAGGAAAAGTTATGAGGGAAGTTCATACAAAAAAATCATCTCAAAATTAGTTTCTATGAAACTTTCCGAAATGCTAGTTTCTTTCAAAAAATCATAATATACTATACCCTAGTTTATACTTGTTTCGGTCAAAAAATCAAATTAAATCGAGGACTAGTCAAAATGCTACGAAACTTGTCAGATCCTTTCTATATGTTACGAGGGAAGGTAATGAGGGAAGTCCATGCAAAAAATCATCTCACAATTTGATTCTATGAAGCTTTTCGAAATGCAAGTTTCAGTCAAAAAATAATAATATATTGTACTCTAGTTTACACTAGTTTCGGTCAAAAAATCAAATTAAATCGAGGACTATTCGAATTGCTACGAAATTTATCAGATCCTTTCTATATGTTACGAGGGAAGGTAATGATGGAAGTCCATGCAAAAAGTCATCTCAAAATTAGATTCTATGAAACTTTTCGTAATGCAAGTTTCGTTCAAAAAATCATAATATATTGTACACTAGTTTATTCTCGTTTCGGTCAAAAATCAAATTAAATCGAGGACTGTTCGAAATGATACGAAATTTTTCAGATCCTTTCTATATGTTATGAGGAAAGGTTATGATAGAAGTCCATGCAAAAAATCATCTGAAAATTAGATTCTATGAAACTTTTCGAAATGCTAGTTTTGGTAAAAAAATCATAATGTATTATACACTAGCTTATACTAGTTTCGGTCAAAAAATCAAATTAAATTGAGGACTGTTCGAAATGCTACAAAACTTTTCAGATCCTTTCTATATGTTACGAGGAAAAGTTATGAGGGAAGTCCATTCAAAAAAATCATTTCAAAATTAGATTCTATTGAAATTTTCGAAATGCTAGTTTCTTTCTATAAATCACAATATACTATACACTAGTTTATACTTGTTTCGTTCAAAAAATCGAATTAAATCGAGGACTGTTCGAAATGCAATGAAACTTTTTAGATCCTTTGTGTATGTTACAGGGAAGGTAATGAGGGCAGTCCATGCAAAAAATCTTCTGAAAATTAGATTTTATAAGACTTTTCGAAATGCAGGTTTCGGTCAAAAAATCATAATATACTATACACTAGTTTATACTAGTTTCGGTCAAAAAATCAAATTAAATCGAGGACTGTTCGAAATGATACGAAACATTTGAGATCTTTTCTATATGTTACGAGGGAAGGTTATGATAGAAGTCCATGCAAAATATCATCTGAAAATTAGATTCTATTAAACTTTTTGAAATGCTAGTTTCTTTCAAAAGATCATGATATACTATACACTAGGTTATACTAGTTTCGTTCAAAAAATCAAATTAAATTGAGGACAGTTCGAAATGCTACGAAACTTTTCAGATCCTTTCTATATGTTACGAGGTAAGGTAATGAGGGAAGTCCATGCAAAATATCATCTCAAAATTTGATTTTGTGAAACTTTTCGAAATGCAACTTTCGGTCAAAAAATTGTAATATATTATACACTAGTTTATACTAGTTTCGGTCAAAAAATCAAATTTAATCGAGGACTGTTGGAAATGCTACAAAACTTTTCAGATCCATTCTATATGTTACGAGGAAAAGTTATGAGGGAAGTTCATACAAAAAAATCATCTCGAAATTAGTTTCTATGAAACTTTTCGAAATGCTAATTTCTTTCAAAAAATCATAATATACTATACACTAGTTTATACTAGTTTCGGTCAAAAAATCAAATTAAATCGAGGACTATTCGAAATGCTACGAAACTTTTCAGATCCTTTCTATATGTTACGAGGGAAGGTAATGAGGGAAGTCCATGCAAAAAATCATCTCAAAATTAGATTCTATGAAACTTTTCGAAATGTAAGTTTCAGTAAAAAAAGAATAATATATTATACACTAGTTTATACTAGTTTCGGTAAAAAAATCAAATTAAATCGAGGACTGTTCGAAATGCTACAAAACTTTTCACATCCATTGTTTATGTTTCGTGGAAAAGTTATGATGGAAGTTGATACAAAAAAATCATCTCAAAATTAGTTTCTATGAAACTTTTCGAAATGCTAATTTCTTTCAAAAAATCATAATATACTATACAC
Organism: Lathyrus tuberosus; assembly: GCA_022829125.1. Classification (NCBI taxonomy): domain Eukaryota; kingdom Viridiplantae; phylum Streptophyta; class Magnoliopsida; order Fabales; family Fabaceae; genus Lathyrus; species Lathyrus tuberosus. The sequence goes on from JALAZF010001040.1 coordinate 370,106, forward strand.
TAGTTTATACTAGTTTCGGTCAAAAAATCAAATTAATTCGAGGACTATTCGAAATACTACGAAACTTTTCAGATCCTTTCTATATGTTACGAGGGAAGGTAATGAGGGAAGTCCATGCAAAAAATCATCTCAAAATTAGATTCTATGAAACTTTTCGAAATGCAAGTTTCGGTCAAAAAATCATAATATGTTGTACACTAGGTTATACTAGTTTCGTTCAAAAAATCAAATTAAATCGAGGACAGTTCGAAATGCTACGAAACTTTTCAGATCCTTTCAATATGTTACGAGGGAAGGTAATGAGGGAAGTCCATGCAAAAAATCATCTCAAAATTTGATTTTGTGAAACTTTTCGAAATGCAAGTTTCGGTCAAAAAATTGTAATATATTATACACTAGTTTATACTAGTTTCGGTCAAAAAATTAAATTAAATCGAGGACTATTCGAAAAGCTACAAAACATTTCAGATCCATTCTATATGTTACGTGGAAAAGTTATGAGGGAAGTTCATACAAAAAAATCATCTCGAAATTAGTTTCTATGAAACTTTTCGAAATGCTAGTTTCTTTCCAAAAATCATAATATACTATACACTAGTTTATACTAGTTTCGGTCAAAAAATCAAATTAAATCGAGGACTATTCGAATTGCTACGAAATTTTTCAGATCCTTTCTATATGTTACGAGGGAAGGTAATGATGGAAGTCCATGCAAAAAATCATCTCAAAATTAGATTCTATGAAACTTTTCGAAATGCAAGTTTCGTTCAAAAAATCATAATATATTGTACACTAGTTTATTCTCGTTTCGGTCAAAAATCAAATTAAATCGAGGACTGTTCGAAATGATACGAAATTTTTCAGATCCTTTCTATATGTTATGAGGGAAGGTTATGATAGAAGTCCATGCAAAAAATCATCTGAAAATTAGATTCTATGAAACTTTTCGAAATGCTAGTTTTGGTCAAAAAATCATAATGTATTATACACTAGCTTATACTAGTTTCGGTCAAAAAATCAAATTAAATTGAGGACTGTTCGAAATGCTACAAAACTTTTCAGATCCTTTCTATATGTTACGAGGAAAAGTTATGAGGGAAGTCCATTCAAAAAAATCATTTCAAAATTAGATTCTATGAAAATTTTCGAAATGCTAGTTTCTTTCTATAAATCACAATATACTATACACTAGTTTATACTTGTTTCGTTCAAAAAATCAAATTAAATCGAGGACTGTTCGAAATGCAATGAAACTTTTTAGATCCTTTGTGTATGTTACAGGGAAGGTAATGAGGGCAGTCCATGCAAAAAATCTTCTGAAAATTAGATTTTATAAGACTTTTCGAAATGCAGGTTTCGGTCAAAAAATCATAATATACTATACACTAGTTTATACTAGTTTCGGTCAAAAAATCAAATTAAATCGAGGACTGTTCGAAATGATACGAAACATTTGAGATCTTTTCTATATGTTACGAGGGAAGGTTATGATAGAAGTCCATGCAAAATATCATCTGAAAATTAGATTCTATTAAACTTTTTGAAATGCTAGTTTCTTTCAAAAGATCATGATATACTATACACTAGGTTATACTAGTTTCGTTCAAAAAATCAAATTAAATTGAGGACAGTTCGAAATGCTACGAAACTTTTCAGATCCTTTCTATATGTTACGAGGTAAGGTAATGAGGGAAGTCCATGCAAAATATCATCTCAAAATTTGATTTTGTGAAACTTTTCGAAATGCAACTTTCGGTCAAAAAATTGTAATATATTATACACTAGTTTATACTAGTTTCGGTCAAAAAATCAAATTTAATCGAGGACTGTTGGAAATGCTACAAAACTTTTCAGATCCATTCTATATGTTACGAGGAAAAGTTATGAGGGAAGTTCATACAAAAAAATCATCTCGAAATTAGTTTCTATGAAACTTTTCGAAATGCTAATTTCTTTCAAAAAATCATAATATACTATACACTAGTTTATACTAGTTTCGGTCAAAAAATCAAATTAAATCGAGGACTATTCGAAATGCTACGAAACTTTTCAGATCCTTTCTATATGTTACGAGGGAAGGTAATGAGGGAAGTCCATGCAAAAAATCATCTCAAAATTAGATTCTATGAAACTTTTCGAAATGTAAGTTTCAGTAAAAAAAGAATAATATATTATACACTAGTTTATACTAGTTTCGGTAAAAAAATCAAATTAAATCGAGGACTGTTCGAAATGCTACAAAACTTTTCACATCCATTGTTTATGTTTCGTGGAAAAGTTATGATGGAAGTTGATACAAAAAAATCATCTCAAAATTAGTTTCTATGAAACTTTTCGAAATGCTAATTTCTTTCAAAAAATCATAATATACTATACACTAGTTTATACTAGTTTCGGTCAAAAAATCAAATTAATTCGAGGACTATTCGAAATACTACGAAACTTTTCAGATCCTTTCTATATGTTACGAGGGAAGGTAATGAGGGAAGTCCATGCAAAAAATCATCTCAAAATTAGATTCTATGAAACTTTTCGAAATGCAAGTTTCGGTCAAAAAATCATAATATGTTGTACACTAGGTTATACTAGTTTCGTTCAAAAAATCAAATTAAATCGAGGACAGTTCGAAATGCTACGAAACTTTTCAGATCCTTTCTATATGTTACGAGGGAAGGTAATGAGGGAAGTCCATGCAAAAAATCATCTCAAAATTTGATTTTGTGAAACTTTTCGAAATGCAAGTTTCGGTCAAAAAATTGTAATATATTATACACTAGTTTATACTAGTTTCGGTCAAAAAATTAAATTAAATCGAGGACTATTCGAAAAGCTACAAAACATTTCAGATCCATTCTATATGTTACGTGGAAAAGTTATGAGGGAAGTTCATACAAAAAAATCATCTCGAAATTAGTTTCTATGAAACTTTTCGAAATGCTAGTTTCTTTCCAAAAATCATAATATACTATACACTAGTTTATACTAGTTTCGGTCAAAAAATCAAATTAAATCGAGGACTATTCGAATTGCTACGAAATTTTTCAGATCCTTTCTATATGTTACGAGGGAAGGTAATGATGGAAGTCCATGCAAAAAATCATCTCAAAATTAGATTCTATGAAACTTTTCGAAATGCAAGTTTCGTTCAAAAAATCAAAATATATTGTACACTAGTTTATTCTCGTTTCGGTCAAAAATCAAATTAAATCGAGGACTGTTCGAAATGATACGAAATTTTTCAGATCCTTTCTATATGTTATGAGGGAAGGTTATGATAGAAGTCCATGCAAAAAATCATCTGAAAATTAGATTCTATGAAACTTTTCGAAATGCTAGTTTTGGTCAAAAAATCATAATGTATTATACACTACCTTATACTAGTTTCGGTCAAAAAATCAAATTAAATTGAGGACTGTTCGAAATGCTACAAAACTTTTCAGATCCTTTCTATATGTTACGAGGAAAAGTTATGAGGGAAGTCCATTCAAAAAAATCATTTCAAAATTAGATTCTATGAAAATTTTCGAAATGCTAGTTTCTTTCTATAAATCACAATATACTATACACTAGTTTATACTTGTTTCGTTCAAAAAATCAAATTAAATCGAGGACTGTTCGAAATGCAATGAAACTTTTTAGATCCTTTGTGTATGTTACAGGGAAGGTAATGAGGGCAGTCCATGCAAAAAATCTTCTGAAAATTAGATTTTATAAGACTTTTCGAAATGCAGGTTTCGGTCAAAAAATCATAATATACTATACACTAGTTTATACTAGTTTCGGTCAAAAAATCAAATTAAATCGAGGACTGTTCGAAATGATACGAAACATTTGAGATCTTTTCTATATGTTACGAGGGAAGGTTATGATAGAAGTCCATGCAAAATATCATCTGAAAATTAGATTCTATTAAACTTTTTGAAATGCTAGTTTCTTTCAAAAGATCATGATATACTATACACTAGGTTATACTAGTTTCGTTCAAAAAATCAAATTAAATCGAGGACAGTTCGAAATGCTACGAAACTTTTCAGATCCTTTCTATATGTTACGAGGTAAGGTAATGAGGGAAGTCCATGCAAAATATCACCTCAAAATTTGATTTTGTGAAACTTTTCGAAATGCAAGTTTCGGTCAAAAAATTGTAATATATTATACACTAGTTTATACTAGTTTCGGTCAAAAAATCAAATTAAATCGAGGACTGTTCGAAATGCTACAAAACTTTTCAGATCCATTCTATATGTTACGAGGAAAAGTTATGAGGGAAGTTCATACAAAAAAATCATCTCGAAATTAGTTTCTATGAAACTTTCCGAAATGCTAGTTTCTTTCAAAAAATCATAATATACTATACCCTAGTTTATACTAGTTTCGGTCAAAAAATCAAATTAAATCGAGGACTATTCGAAATGCTACGAAACTTCTCAGATCCTTTCTATATGTTACGGGGGAAGGTAATGAGGGAAGTCCATGCAAAAAATCATCTCAAAATTAGATTCTATGAAACTTTTCGAAATGCAAGTTTCGGTCAAAAAATCATAATATATTGTACACTAGTTTATACTAGTTTCGGTCAAAAAATCAAATTAAATCGAGGACAGTTCGAAATGATACGAAAATTTTCCGATCCTTTCTATCTCTTACGCGTTTTTAATTTGTCTCCTATTTTGTGTCTTTTCAAAAGGTAGTGGATGTTGACGATGTGCTGCAGAAGGTTACTGTGAAACTAATTCCGAGAATAGACCTTCAGGCTCTCGCAAACAAATTGGTATGAAATGCCTTTTTGTCTTGTAGAAAGCATGTTTTATATTTGTCGAATGTTTTAACTTCTTTCAAGAATGAAATAACTCCTGTCCCTATTTTCTGTGCAAAATTTATTTATCATGCAGGAAGGTAGAGAGGTTGTGAAAAAGAAAGCATTTGTCCCCCCTCCTCGTTTTATGAATGTTGATGAAGCTAGGTAATGCTGATTCTCAAAGCTATTGCTTAATATGTTTCTACTCTCTATGAACCTTTTCAGTTCCTGGTTTGACAGAGCTTAAGCTTTATATCAGGGAACTGCATATCCGTGTAGTGCATAAGCGTGACGTCAATGGAGAACAGTTTGATGCCATTGGTAAAATGATGTTCAAAGATGGTTTCTTATACAAAACTGTATCTATTAAATCCATTAGTGCCCAGAACATCAAACCTACGTTTGACGAGCTCGAAAAGTTTCGTAAACCAGGCGAGAGTGATGTAGCCAGTCTTTCAACTCTGTTTGCGAACAGAAAGAAAAGGCATTTCATGAAGGGTGATGCTGTTATTGTCGTCAAGGGTGATTTGAAGAATTTGAAGGGATGGGTGGAGAAAGTGGATGAGGATAATATTCATATAAGGCCAGAAATAAAGGGTCTTCCTGTAAGTATGAATTGATATTTGACTGGTTTTTTTCACTGTGTAGTCTGCCAGTTTTGCATGTTGATGATTAGTGATGAATTGCTTTAATGATGATCTAATTATCTAGTTTTTTTTCTCTCTTTCCATCTGCTTAGAAAACTCTTGCAGTAAATGAAAAGGAACTTGTTAAATATTTTGAACTTGGAAACCATGTTAAAGTTGTTTCTGGGGCTCAAGAGGGTGTGACTGGCATGGTTGTAAAGGTGGAGCAGCATGTTCTGATCTTAATATCTGATACCACAAAGGAGCATGTGAGTTTTATAGTCCTTTGATTTGATTGACTTACTGAAATACTTCTGAATTTCTACTTACATTTACGGCAGAAATGACGACATTCTCTTTTTAGATCCGTGTGTTTGCAGATGATGTTGTAGAGAGTTCAGAAGTAACCACCGGTGTGCCTAGAATTGGGGACTATGAACTTCGTGATCTTGTATTGCTAGAGTAAGCATTTTTCTTTTGCCTGAGATAAAGCCAAAGTACCTTTTACCCTTGTGTTGTGGTTCAAACCTTTCTTACTTCTGACTTAACCCGGTGCAGTAATTTGAGTTTTGGTGTTATAATCCGTGTAGAGAGCGAGGCATTTCAGGTTAGTATCTCAATGAATCAGAAGTTCAAGACTTTCTAACTTAAAGTTAGGACTTTTTGGCATTATATTATTGTTTTTTGGCCTTTGTTAGGTTCTTAAGGGGGTTCCTGACCGACCTGAAGTTGCACTTGTTAAATTAAGAGAGATTAAGTGTAAGATAGAGAAGAAAATAAGTGTGCAGGATAAGTTTAGTAATACAATATCTTCAAAGGATGTTGTGAAGATAGTTGATGGTCCTTGCAGAGTGAGTTTCTGATTGTTGGCTAGCTTTTTATTTTATTTTATTTTATTTTTATTTTTATGGAAGTTGATATTATTCAGATTTAACACTTTCTTTTTGTTAGGGAAAACAAGGTCCTGTGGACCATATATACAGAGGAATCTTGTTCATCTTTGATCGCCATCACCTTGAAAATGCAGGCTTTATATGTGTTAAGGCCCACTCATGTGTAGTTGTGGGAGGTTCCCGCTCCAATGGCAACAGAAATGTATCCATTTTTCCTATTTTGATTCATAAGTTTTCTTCAATTTTGTTTTTATGAATTTAAAACTCCGTCATCAATTTGATGTCTTGCTTGCTTTATTTGCTTCCACTTCAGGGTGATGCGTATGGAAGATTCTCCGGTCTTAAATATCCACCTCGCATTCCACAGTCCCCGAAGAGGTTTTCTTGAGGAGGGCATCCGTCTGATTGTATGTTTACTGCTAAACATTGGATCAATCTGTTATTGTGATATGGTTTTGTAAGAAAGTTGTCTGATGTTACTTTATATTGATGCTACTTTATATTGATGTGGTAAAGCTGGAGGGAGGCATAGGGGTGGAAGAGGGCATGATGGTTTGACCGGTGCAACTGTTAAAGTACACCAGGGTCTTTATAAAGGTTATCGTGGGCGTGTTATAGAAGTTAAAGGAACATCTGTTCGGGTTGAATTGGAGTCCCAGATGAAGGTTGTAACAGGTAATTCTTGTAATTTGGCAAACACCTGAGCTGGCTGTATCTTTGTATTTTACATGGTCTCTGACTTTGTTATTTGCAGTTGATCGCAATCATATTACTGACAATGTGGCTGTTACCCCACAACGGTAAGTTATATCTACATAAAATTTTTGATTTCTTGTGTGTATTAGAAGATAATCATGAATCGTGTGTTCTGCCAGTGAAACATCTCGATATGGGGTGGGAAGTGAAACCCCAATGCATCCATCTCGAACTCCTTTGCATCCAATGAGAGATCCCGGAGGTATGGTTGATATACATTTTTAGGACCGCTTTATTTATTTTTTGAAGTTAAAACATGTGAGTGTCCTATAAACTGCTAATATTTGTTAAATGTACTTCTATTTGCAGCAACTCCCATTCATGATGGAATGAGGACACCTATGCGTGATCGTGCTTGGAATCCTTATGCACCAATGAGTCCTGCTAGGTTTGTTCTAACATCATACTTCCTTTTGAGCTTAATACGTACTATGATTTACATAGGGGTGGCAAAATGGGCCCGGCTCGCCGGACATGCCCGTTTGCCCTCAATTTTTGGAGGGACGAACCAAGATTTTAGGCCCCACAGACATGTTTTTTGGCGGGGAGAGCCAAGGTTTTCGCCCCGCCTTGTTTTTCGTGGGCTTTTGCGGGGCAGGTCTAAATGGGGCGGGTATGCCAGTTTGCATCCCCTAGATTTACCCTCTATTTTTTCCTTTTTTGTATGCTGATTGCTGAGGATTTTTTTTTCCACGAGTTTCTTGTACCAGTAAAGGTTAAAGACAATAAGATCAGCTACCCAACATTTTAATATTCTAAGTTCAAGCTACTAGAACAAGAGGGCTGTAACCTATCAGTAGTTAATATTTTAAATGCATTTTGGCTCAGTTTACAGTCTGTACCATCATCATATTACCAGTAGTGTATGTGATTTATGAATTCTGACTGTAAAATAAATTCAGGGATAACTGGGAAGATGGAAATCCAGGCTCTTGGGGAGCCAGTCCACAGTACCAGGTCAGGAGTATCAGCTAACTACAGTTCAGACAATCTGCTAATGTAATTCATTTGTTGAACCATACTTAACCATGCTGATCTTTATTTTATTATTTTTTCTCTGTTTAATCTTTTCAGCCAGGAAGCCCTCCTTCCCGACCATACGAAGCCCCGTATCCTGGTGCTGGTTGGGCTAGTACTCCCTGTAGCAATTATAGTGAGGCTGGAACACCACGTGACAGTTCTGCCTACGGTAACACTGCCTCTTGCTTGCCCCGTGAAATCATTAGAATATTTGGCTTTAGTTTTTTATATTAATTCTACTTGGATGGATCGGGATTGTATTGCAGCGAATGTTCCAAGCCCGTATTTACCATCAACACCAGGAGGGCAGCCTATGACACCAAATTCTGCGTCTTATCTTCCTGGCACCCCTGGAGGACAGCCTATGACTCCAGGGACTGGTGGTCTAGACATGATGTCCCCAGTCTTGGGTAAGTTTCTGTATTTCGTCAACTTTCAGATTTAGCCTGTACACAATTTTTTTTTTCTGCAGCATCTTTCGTTTATGATAGCAACTTTCAGATTTAGTCTTGCGACAACTTTGTGATCTATCTACTTTTCATTTATGATAGCAATATCCTATGACAATCACAGTCTTGTATTTGAATGGCCACTTGTATGTTTCTTTGTCTTGTTAAAACTCAGACGCCAGCCAAATATGATCTACAATGCAGTGGATATTCTAGTTAAAACATCATAACTTTTCCTATTGATATCTTCTACTCCATCCAGTGTTATGAACAGCGGATTGCGGGAAATAGCCATTTGTTCAAATTATGCTCTGTAACAATGCTATAACCGCTATTTGAAAATATTTTGTACTAAATAAATAAGCTTATTGCAGATAATAATGATTTGTTCAAATACTGGTATATGTTATAACACAACTATTTATCAAACCGTTCACTTTTCCCACATTGAGTGTCACTTTAGGTTAATTCAGCTAGATTAAAAAAAGTTGTAAATAAATTATAGTGTAACAATTTACCCAAATTGCCCTTATTAACAATTATAATGCTTGTTAATGTGCTGCTGAATATGATATGGAAGAAATAACGTATCCGGGTGGTTTTGGGTTAGGCACCATATGTTCCTACTGCCCACCATTTTTATTATAGATCTTGAGATGATTTGTGATTTTGTGCTTTTATGTGGAGATTAATCCTCCTAGCATTTACCAATCATATTCCTGGATCTTTTTCTTTAATCACTTAGTTTAGTAGATTGGATCATCAATTTGTTAGCAAGATTTGAAATTGCATGTTATTTCTTCCACATGCATTTTTCAATGTTTAATTTTGTTGTAGGTGGAGACAATGAAGGGCCTTGGCTTTTGCCAGACATATTGGTCAATGTACACAGGGCTGGAGAAGAGTCTGTTGGAGTTATAAAAGAAGTTCTTCCGGTATGTTGACCTAGAAGCGTTGTTTTACACGTTTTGGCTTAATTACCTGATATGAAGAATATTTGATTTTATGTTGGGTATAATTTTATATTATCTGTTGAGGCTTGGTTTTTAAATTTCTTGGTTATTCTTGTTCTTGCTTCTCTTTGATATTAGAATCAGAAGTTGTGTTTGAAAGAACAAATGAGATCAAAGCCTAGTTATTACATCATCATCATACATAAATAACAAATGAGATTAGTGATTAGTTATTTCTTTGTCGTCGTCATCATCGTCGTCATCATCGTCATCATACGTAAATTAGATTAGTGATTAGTTATTTCTATGTCGTTGTCGTCATCATCATCATCATCATCATAGATATTTGATGCATAATTGTGACCCAAAGTCTCATTTGTCATCAAACAGACTCCTACTTTATGTTTGATATGCATGAAACTATCGTTCCTAGCTATCATTCTTTTCAATTGTTTAGGTTTCCAGCATTTTGACACATGCATTATTTTTTCAGGATGGTTCTTATAGGGTATCTCTTGGGTCTAGCGGAAATGGTGAAACATTAACGACCCATTCCGCCGAAATGGAGGCTGTAATTCCAAGCAAATTCGATAAAATAAAGATAATGGGCGGGCCGTTGCGTGGTTCCACTGGCAAGTTGATCGGCGTGGATGGCACTGATGGCATTGTTAAAGTAGATGATATATTGGATGCCAAGATTTTAGACTTGGTTATTTTGGCAAAATTAGCTTAACCGTGGTATCTTCTTTTTAGATTTTAATATGATGATAATTTATAAGAGTGGAGATGTTGATTTCAAGAATAACTCTTTATTTCACTTGATGATATTTTATTACCAAGAATTTTATTAATTTAAGTGTATATTGTCATACATAAAATTTTATATAAATTCAAAAATCAGTTATATGATTTAATTATTTCGATATACTTATGTTTTTTTTTAAAATTTTTTTATCGATAGATAAATAGTAATAAACCATTAGAAGCGCACACAATCATAAGGTTTATGGTTCGAACTATGGTAATAACATCCAATTTGGCAATGCTGTTTTTTGTTAGTTACTTATTTGAATTTATTTAATGTTGTACTAAATAGTTTTATAAATTTATAACAAAATGAATGTACTATAAATGACTTTATAAGAATTTTTAATTTGACGATTGAAATTAGTAATTTCTTTTGCAAATACATTGTTATTAAGCAGGACAATTCATCTCAAAGTTATTTCTAGAGTTAACATATCTCTAATCTCACTTTTAAAAAAATGAAAAAAACACAATAAGTTGTTGTGAACACTTTAGGGGTCTACACAAATTGAGTCGGGTGTTGACTATGTTGGTGCTGAAATACATAAGTGTTTAGTGGCAACATTGTACATATTACATGTTCAAAAAGAAACTACAACTATGCCAATATATATAAGGGTGCCCAGAATAAAACTAGCAAGTAGATCATTATAGAATGATCTCAAAAATATCTACACAACGGAGCAAGCCATAAAAAATAACAGACAAGCAAGGACATCAAGCTATCTCGTCCTTACCCTTCGCCTGATCAGAATTATCTGAACAATAATCAACAAACATGGGGTGAGATAATAATTTCAGTGGGTTCCCTATTTTATGGGTCTACTCGGCTCACCAAATATCAAACTAACCTCATGGCGTTCATAAAATCCTAGGTATTAATCTTCACCCATTCACATGTTATTAACTCATGTTCCATACAAAGCACATTAGATCGTAACTAAGCTACAATTCTAGTGATTACTAGTGTATAATATATTATGATTTTTTGACCGAAACTAGCATTTTAAAAAGTTTCATAGAAACTAATTTTCAGATGATTTTTTGCATGGACTTCCATCATAATCTTCCCTCATAACATATAGAAAGGATCTAAAAAATTTCGTATCATTTCGAACAGTCCTCGATTTAATTTGATTTTTTGACCGAAACTAGTATAAACTAGTATATAATATATTATGATTTTTTTTTACCGAAACTTACATTTCGAAAAGTTTCATAGAATCTAATTTTGAGATGATTTTTTGTACGGACTTCCCTCATTACATTCCCTCGTAACATATAGAAAGGATCTGAAAAGTTTCGTAGAATTTCGAACAGTCATCGATTTAATTTGATTTTTTGACCGAAACTAGTACAAACTAGTGTATAGTATATTATGATTTTTTTGAAAGAAACTAGCATTTCGAAAAGTTTCATAGAATCTAAGATGATTTTTTTGTATGAACTTCCCTCATTATTTTTCCTCATAACATATAGAAAGGATCCGAAAAGTTTCGTATCATTTCGAACAGTCCTCGATTTAATATGATTTTTTGACCGAAACTAGTATAAACTAGTGTATAATATATTATGATTTTTTGGCTGAAACTTGCATTTTGAAAAGTTTCATAGAATCTAATTTTGAGATGATTTTTTGCATGGACTTCCCTCATTACCTTCCCTCGTAAAGGATCTGAAAAGTTTCGTATCATTTCGAACAGTCCTCGATTTAATATGATTTTTTGACCGAAACTAGTATAAACTAGTGTATAATATATTATATTTTTTGACCGAAACTTGCATTTCAAAAAGTTTCATAGAATCTAATTTTGAGATGATTTTTTGCAAGGACTTCCCTCATTACGTTCCCTCGTAACATATAGAAAGGATCTGAAAAGTTTCGTAGCATTTCAGATCCTTTCTATATGTTACGAGGGAAAGTAATGATGGAAGCCCATGCAAAAAATCATCTCAAAATTAGATTCTATGAAGCTTTTCGAAATGCAAGTTTCGGTCAAAAAATAATAATATATTGTATACTAGTTTATACTAGTTTCGGTCAAAAAATCAAATTAAATCGAGGACTGTTCGAAATGATACGAAATTTTTCAGATCCTTTCTATATGTTATGAGGGAAGGTTATGATAGAAGTCCATGCAAAAAATCATCTGAAAATTAAATTCTATGAAACTTTTCGAAATGCTAGTTTTGGTCAAAAAATCATAATATATTATACACTTGTTTAAACTAATTTCGGTCAAAAAATCAAATTAAATTGAGGACTGTTCGAAATGCTACAAAACTTTTCAGATCCTTTCTATATGTTACGAGGAAAAGTTATGAGGGAAGTCCATACAAAAAAATCATTTCAAAATTAGATTCTATGAAACTTTTCGAAATGCTAGTTTCTTTCTATAAATCATAATATACTATACACTAGTTTATACTTGTTTCGTTCAAAAAGTCAAATTAAATCGAGGACTATTCGAAATGCAACGAAACGTTTTAGATCCTTTGTGTATGTTACGAGGGAAGGTAATGAGGGAAGTCCATGCAAAAAATCTTTTGAAAATTAGATTCTATGAGACTTTTCGAAATGCAGGTTTCGGTCAAAAAATCATAATATACTATACACTAGTTTATACTAGTTTCGGTCAAAAAATCAAATTAAATCGAGGACTATTCGAAATGCTACGAAACTTGTCAGATCCTTTCTATATGTTACGAGGGAAGGTAATGAGGGAAGCCCATGCAAAAAATCATCTCAAAATTAGATTCTATGAAGCTTTTCGAAATGCAAGTTTCAGTCAAAAAATAATAATATATTGTACACTAGGTTATACTAGTTTCGGTCAAAAAATCAAATTAAATCGAGGACAGTTCGAAATGCTACGAAACTTTTCAGATCCTTTCTATATGTTACGAGGGAAGGTAATGAGGGAAGTCCATGCAAAAAATCATCTCAAAATTTGATTTTGTGAAACTTTTCGAAATGCAAGTTTCGGTCATAAATTGTAATATATTATACACTAGTTTATACTAGTTTCGGTCAAAAAATCAAATTAAATCGAGGACTGTTCGAAATGCTACAAAACTTTTCAGATCCATTCTATATGTTACGAGGAAAAGTTATGAGGGAAGTTCATACAAAAAAATCATCTCAAAATTAGTTTCTATGAAACTTTCCGAAATGCTAGTTTCTTTCAAAAAATCATAATATACTATACCCTAGTTTATACTTGTTTCGGTCAAAAAATCAAATTAAATCGAGGACAAGTCAAAATGCTACGAAACTTGTCAGATCCTTTCTATATGTTACGAGGGAAGGTAATGAGGGAAGTCCATGCAAAAAATCATCTCACAATTTGATTCTATGAAGCTTTTCGAAATGCAAGTTTCAGTCAAAAAATAATAATATATTGTACTCTAGTTTACACTAGTTTCGGTCAAAAAATCAAATTAAATCGAGGACTATTCGAATTGCTACGAAATTTATCAGATCCTTTCTATATGTTACGAGGGAAGGTAATGATGAAAGTCCATGCAAAAAGTCATCTCAAAATTAGATTCTATGAAACTTTTCGAAATGCAAGTTTCGTTCAAAAAATCATAATATATTGTACACTAGTTTATTATCGTTTCGGTCAAAAATCAAATTAAATCGAGGACTGTTCGAAATGATACGAAATTTTTCAGATCCTTTCTATATGTTATGAGGAAAGGTTATGATAGAAGTCCATGCAAAAAATCATCTGAAAATTAGATTCTATGAAACTTTTCGAAATGCTAGTTTTGGTAAAAAAATCATAATGTATTATACACTAGCTTATACTAGTTTCGGTCAAAAAATCAAATTAAATTGAGGACTGTTCGAAATGCTACAAAACTTTTCAGATCCTTTCTATATGTTACGAGGAAAAGTTATGAGGGAAGTCCATTCAAAAAAATCATTTCAAAATTAGATTCTATGAAAATTTTCGAAATGCTAGTTTCTTTCTATAAATCACAATATACTATACACTAGTTTATACTTGTTTCGTTCAAAAAATCAAATTAAATCGAGGACTGTTCGAAATGCAATGAAACTTTTTAGATCCTTTGTGTATGTTACAGGGAAGGTAATGAGGGCAGTCCATGCAAAAAATCTTCTGAAAATTAGATTTTATAAGACTTTTCGAAATGCAGGTTTCGGTCAAAAAATCATAATATACTATACACTAGTTTATACTAGTTTCAATCAAAAAATCAAATTAAATCGAGGACTGTTCGAAATGATACGAAACATTTGAGATCTTTTCTATATGTTACGAGGGAAGGTTATGATAGAAGTCCATGCAAAATATCATCTGAAAATTAGATTCTATTAAACTTTTTGAAATGCTAGTTTCTTTCAAAAGATCATGATATACTATACACTAGGTTATACTAGTTTCGTTCAAAAAATCAAATTAAATTGAGGACAGTTCGAAATGCTACGAAACTTTTCTGATCCTTTCTATATGTTACGAGGTAAGGTAATGAGGGAAGTACATGCAAAATATCATCTCAAAATTTGATTTTGTGAAACTTTTCGAAATGCAACTTTCGGTCAAAAAATTGTAATATATTATACACTAGTTTATACTAGTTTCGGTCAAAAAATCAAATTTAATCGAGGACTGTTGGAAATGCTACAAAACTTTTCAGATCCATTCTATATGTTACAAGGAAAAGTTATGAGGGAAGTTCATACAAAAAAATCATCTCGAAATTAGTTTCTATGAAACTTTTCGAAATGCTAATTTCTTTCAAAAAATCATAATATACTATACACTAGTTTATACTAGTTTCGGTCAAAAAATCAAATTAAATCGAGGACTATTCGAAATGCTACGAAACTTTTCAGATCCTTTCTATATGTTACGAGGGAAGGTAATGAGGGAAGTCCATGCAAAAAATCATCTCAAAATTAGATTCTATGAAACTTTTCGAAATGCAAGTTTCAGTAAAAAAAGAATAATATATTATACACTAGTTTATACTAGTTTCGGTAAAAAAATCAAATTAAATCGAGGACTGTTCGAAATGCTACAAAACTTTTCACATCCATTGTTTATGTTTCGAGGAAAAGTTATGATGGAAGTTGATACAAAAAAATCATCTCAAAATTAGTTTCTATGAAACTTTTCGAAATGCTAATTTCTTTCAAAAAATCATAATATACTATACACTAGTTTATACTAGTTTCGGTCAAAAAATCAAATTAATTCGAGGACTATTCGAAATACTACGAAACTTTTCAGATCCTTTCTATATGTTACGAGGGAAGGTAATGAGGGAAGTCCATGCAAAAAATCATCTCAAAATTAGATTCTATGAAACTTTTCGAAATGCAAGTTTCGGTAAAAAAATCATAATATGTTGTACACTAGGTTATACTAGTTTCGTTCAAAAAATCAAATTAAATCGAGGACAGTTCGAAATGCTACGAAACTTTTCAGATCCTTTCAATATGTTACGAGGGAAGGTAATGAGGGAAGTCCATGCAAAAAATCATCTCAAAATTTGATTTTGTGAAACTTTTCGAAATGCAAGTTTCGGTCAAAAAATTGTAATATATTATACACTAGTTTATACTAGTTTCGGTCAAAAAATTAAATTAAATCGAGGACTATTCGAAAAGCTACAAAACATTTCAGATCCATTCTATATGTTACGTGGAAAAGTTATGAGGGAAGTTCATACAAAAAAATCATCTCGAAATTAGTTTCTATGAAACTTTTCGAAATGCTAGTTTCTTTCCAAAAATCATAATATACTATACACTAGTTTATACTAGTTTCGGTCAAAAAATCAAATTAAATCGAGGACTATTCGAATTGCTACGAAATTTTTCAGATCCTTTCTATATGTTACGAGGGAAGGTAATGATGGAAGTCCATGCAAAAAATCATCTCAAAATTAGATTCTATGAAACTTTTCGAAATGCAAGTTTCGTTCAAAAAATCAAAATATATTGTACACTAGTTTATTCTCTTTTCGGTCAAAAATCAAATTAAATCGAGGACTGTTCGAAATGATACGAAATTTTTCAGATCCTTTCTATATGTTATGAGGGAAGGTTATGATAGAAGTCCATGCAAAAAATCATCTGAAAATTAGATTCTATGAAACTTTTCGAAATGCTAGTTTTGGTCAAAAAATCATAATGTATTATACACTACCTTATACTAGTTTCGGTCAAAAAATCAAATTAAATTGAGGACTGTTCGAAATGCTACAAAACTTTTCAGATCCTTTCTATATGTTACGAGGAAAAGTTATGAGGGAAGTCCATTCAAAAAAATCATTTCAAAATTAGATTCTATGAAAATTTTCGAAATGCTAGTTTCTTTCTATAAATCACAATATACTCTACACTAGTTTATACTTGTTTCGTTCTAAAAATCAAATTAAATCGAGGACTGTTCGAAATGCAACGAAACTTTTTAGATCATTTGTGTATGTTACAGGGAAGGTAATGAGGGCAGTCCATGCAAAAAATCTTCTGAAAATTAGATTTTATAAGACTTTTCGAAATGCAGGTTTCGGTCAAAAAATCATAATATACTATACACTAGTTTATACAAGTTTCGGTTAAAAAATCAAATTAAATCGAGGACTGTTCGAAATAATACGAAACATTTGAGATCTTTTCTATATGTTACGAGGGAAGGTTATGATAGAAGTCCATGCAAAATATCATCTGAAAATTAGATTCTATTAAACTTTTTGAAATGCTAGTTTCTTTCAAAAGATCATGATATACTATACACTAGGTTATACTAGTTTCGTTCAAAAAATCAAATTAAATCGAGGACAGTTCGAAATGCTACGAAACTTTTCAGATCCTTTCTATATGTTACGAGGTAAGGTAATGAGGGAAGTCCATGCAAAATATCACCTCAAAATTTGATTTTGTGAAACTTTTCGAAATGCAAGTTTCGGTCAAAAAATTGTAATATATTATACACTAGTTTATACTAGTTTCGGTCAAAAAATCAAATTAAATCGAGGACTGTTCGAAATGCTACAAAACTTTTCAGATCCATTCTATATGTTACGAGGAAAAGTTATGAGGGAAGTTCATACAAAAAAATCATCTCGAAATTAGTTTCTATGAAACTTTCCGAAATGCTAGTTTCTTTCAAAAAATCATAATATACTATACCCTAGTTTATACTAGTTTCGGTCAAAAAATCAAATTAAATCGAGGACTATTCGAAATGCTACGAAACTTCTCAGATCCTTTCTATATGTTACGGGGGAAGGTAATGAGGGAAGTCCATGCAAAAAATCATCTCAAAATTAGATTCTATGAAACTTTTCGAAATGCAAGTTTCGGTCAAAAAATCATAATATATTGTACACTAGTTTATTCTCGTTTCGGTCAAAAATCAAATTAAATCGAGGACTGTTCGAAATGATACGAAATTTTTCAGATCCTTTCTATATGTTATAAGGGAAGGCTATGACGGAAGTCCATGCAAAAAATCATCTGAAAATTAGATTCTATGAAACTTTTCGAAATGCTAGTTTTGGTAAAAAAATTGTAATATATTGTACACTAGTTTATTCTCGTTTCGGTAAAAAAATCAAATTAAATCGAGGACTGTTCGAAATGCTACAAAACTATTCACATCCATTCTTTATGTTACGAGGAAAAGTTATGATAGAAGTCCATGCAAAAAATCATCTGAAAATTAGTTTCTATGAAACTTTTCGAAATGCTAGTTTCTTTAAAAAAAATCATAATATACTATACACTAGTTTATACTAGTTTCGGTCAAAAAATCAAATTAATTCGAGGACTATTCGAAATGCTACGAAACTTTTCAGATCCTTTCTATATGTTACGAGGGAAGGTAATGAGGGAAGTCCATGCAAAAAATCATCTCAAAATTAGATTCTATGAAACTTTTCGAAATGCAAGTTTCAGTAAAAAAAGAATAATATATTATACACTAGTTTATACTAGTTTCGGTAAAAAAATCAAATTAAATCGAGGACTGTTCGAAATGCTACAAAACTTTTCACATCCATTGTTAATGTTTCGAGGAAAAGTTATGATGGAAGTTGATACAAAAAAATCATCTCAAAATTAGTTTCTATGAAACTTTTCGAAATGCTAATTTCTTTCAAAAAATCATAATATACTATACACTAGTTTATACTAGTTTCGGTCAAAAAATCAAATTAATTCGAGGACTATTCGAAATACTACGAAACTTTTCAGATCCTTTCTATATGTTACGAGGGAAGGTAATGAGGGAAGTCCATGCAAAAAATCATCTCAAAATTAGATTCTATGAAACTTTTCGAAATGCAAGTTTCGGTCAAAAAATCATAATATGTTGTACACTAGGTT
This sequence comes from Lathyrus tuberosus, assembly GCA_022829125.1. Classification (NCBI taxonomy): domain Eukaryota; kingdom Viridiplantae; phylum Streptophyta; class Magnoliopsida; order Fabales; family Fabaceae; genus Lathyrus; species Lathyrus tuberosus. The sequence goes on from JALAZF010001040.1 coordinate 388,776, forward strand.
ATACTAGTTTCGTTCAAAAAATCAAATTAAATCGAGGACAGTTCGAAATGCTACGAAACTTTTCAGATCCTTTCAATATGTTACGAGGGAAGGTAATGAGGGAAGTCCATGCAAAAAATCATCTCAAAATTTGATTTTGTGAAACTTTTCGAAATGCAAGTTTCGGTCAAAAAATTGTAATATATTATACACTAGTTTATACTAGTTTCGGTCAAAAAATTAAATTAAATCGAGGACTATTCGAAAAGCTACAAAACATTTCAGATCCATTCTATATGTTACGTGGAAAAGTTATGAGGGAAGTTCATACAAAAAAATCATCTCGAAATTAGTTTCTATGAAACTTTTCGAAATGCTAGTTTCTTTCCAAAAATCATAATATACTATACACTAGTTTATACTAGTTTTGGTCAAAAAATCAAATTAAATCGAGGACTATTCGAATTGCTACGAAATTTTTCAGATCCTTTCTATATGTTACGAGGGAAGGTAATGATGGAAGTCCATGCAAAAAATCATCTCAAAATTAGATTCTATGAAACTTTTCGAAATGCAAGTTTCGTTCAAAAAATCAAAATATATTGTACACTAGTTTATTCTCTTTTCGGTCAAAAATCAAATTAAATCGAGGACTGTTCGAAATGATACGAAATTTTTCAGATCCTTTCTATATGTTATGAGGGAAGGTTATGATAGAAGTCCATGCAAAAAATCATCTGAAAATTAGATTCTATGAAACTTTTCGAAATGCTAGTTTTGGTCAAAAAATCATAATGTATTATACACTACCTTATACTAGTTTCGGTCAAAAAATCAAATTAAATTGAGGACTGTTCGAAATGCTACAAAACTTTTCAGATCCTTTCTATATGTTACGAGGAAAAGTTATGAGGGAAGTCCATTCAAAAAAATCATTTCAAAATTAGATTCTATGAAAATTTTCGAAATGCTAGTTTCTTTCTATAAATCACAATATACTCTACACTAGTTTATACTTGTTTCGTTCTAAAAATCAAATTAAATCGAGGACTGTTCGAAATGCAACGAAACTTTTTAGATCATTTGTGTATGTTACAGGGAAGGTAATGAGGGCAGTCCATGCAAAAAATCTTCTGAAAATTAGATTTTATAAGACTTTTCGAAATGCAGGTTTCGGTCAAAAAATCATAATATACTATACACTAGTTTATACAAGTTTCGGTCAAAAAATCAAATTAAATCGAGGACTGTTCGAAATAATACGAAACATTTGAGATCTTTTCTATATGTTACGAGGGAAGGTTATGATAGAAGTCCATGCAAAATATCATCTGAAAATTAGATTCTATTAAACTTTTTGAAATGCTAGTTTCTTTCAAAAGATCATGATATACTATACACTAGGTTATACTAGTTTCGTTCAAAAAATCAAATTAAATCGAGGACAGTTCGAAATGCTACGAAACTTTTCAGATCCTTTCTATATGTTACGAGGTAAGGTAATGAGGGAAGTCCATGCAAAATATCACCTCAAAATTTGATTTTGTGAAACTTTTCGAAATGCAAGTTTCGGTCAAAAAATTGTAATATATTATACACTAGTTTATACTAGTTTCGGTCAAAAAATCAAATTAAATCGAGGACTGTTCGAAATGCTACAAAACTTTTCAGATCCATTCTATATGTTACGAGGAAAAGTTATGAGGGAAGTTCATACAAAAAAATCATCTCGAAATTAGTTTCTATGAAACTTTCCGAAATGCTAGTTTCTTTCAAAAAATCATAATATACTATACCCTAGTTTATACTAGTTTCGGTCAAAAAATCAAATTAAATCGAGGACTATTCGAAATGCTACGAAACTTCTCAGATCCTTTCTATATGTTACGGGGGAAGGTAATGAGGGAAGTCCATGCAAAAAATCATCTCAAAATTAGATTCTATGAAACTTTTCGAAATGCAAGTTTCGGTCAAAAAATCGTAATATATTGTACACTAGTTTATTCTCGTTTCGGTCAAAAATCAAATTAAATCGAGGACTGTTCGAAATGATACGAAATTTTTCAGATCCTTTCTATATGTTATAAGGGAAGGCTATGACGGAAGTCCATGCAAAAAATCATCTGAAAATTAGATTCTATGAAACTTTTCGAAATGCTAGTTTTGGTAAAAAAATTGTAATATATTGTACACTAGTTTATTCTCGTTTCGGTAAAAAAATCAAATTAAATCGAGGACTGTTCGAAATGCTACAAAACTATTCACATCCATTCTTTATGTTACGAGGAAAAGTTATGATAGAAGTCCATGCAAAAAATCATCTGAAAATTAGTTTCTATGAAACTTTTCGAAATGCTAGTTTCTTTAAAAAAAATCATAATATACTATACACTAGTTTATACTAGTTTCGGTCAAAAAATCAAATTAATTCGAGGACTATTCGAAATGCTACGAAACTTTTCAGATCCTTTCTATATGTTACGAGGGAAGGTAATGAGGGAAGTCCATGCAAAAAATCATCTCAAAATTAGATTCTATGAAACTTTTCGAAATGCAAGTTTCAGTAAAAAAAGAATAATATATTATACACTAGTTTATACTAGTTTCGGTAAAAAAATCAAATTAAATCGAGGACTGTTCGAAATGCTACAAAACTTTTCACATCCATTGTTAATGTTTCGAGGAAAAGTTATGATGGAAGTTGATACAAAAAAATCATCTCAAAATTAGTTTCTATGAAACTTTTCGAAATGCTAATTTCTTTCAAAAAATCATAATATACTATACACTAGTTTATACTAGTTTCGGTCAAAAAATCAAATTAATTCGAGGACTATTCGAAATACTACGAAACTTTTCAGATCCTTTCTATATGTTACGAGGGAAGGTAATGAGGGAAGTCCATGCAAAAAATCATCTCAAAATTAGATTCTATGAAACTTTTCGAAATGCAAGTTTCGGTCAAAAAATCATAATATGTTGTACACTAGGTTATACTAGTTTCGTTCAAAAAATCAAATTAAATCGAGGACAGTTCGAAATGCTACGAAACTTTTCAGATCCTTTCAATATGTTACGAGGGAAGGTAATGAGGGAAGTCCATGCAAAAAATCATCTCAAAATTTGATTTTGTGAAACTTTTCGAAATGCAAGTTTCGGTCAAAAAATTGTAATATATTATACACTAGTTTATACTAGTTTCGGTCAAAAAATTAAATTAAATCGAGGACTATTCGAAAAGCTACAAAACATTTCAGATCCATTCTATATGTTACGTGGAAAAGTTATGAGGGAAGTTCATACAAAAAAATCATCTCGAAATTAGTTTCTATGAAACTTTTCGAAATGCTAGTTTCTTTCCAAAAATCATAATATACTATACACTAGTTTATACTAGTTTCGGTCAAAAAATCAAATTAAATCGAGGACTATTCGAATTGCTACGAAATTTTTCAGATCCTTTCTATATGTTACGAGGGAAGGTAATGATGGAAGTCCATGCAAAAAATCATCTCAAAATCAGATTCTATGAAACTTTTCGAAATGCAAGTTTCGTTCAAAAAATCAAAATATATTGTACACTAGTTTATTCTCGTTTCGGTCAAAAATCAAATTAAATCGAGGACTGTTCGAAATGATACGAAATTTTTCAGATCCTTTCTATATGTTATGAGGGAAGGTTATGATAGAAGTCCTTGCAACCTCCATTACCATTTCCTTGATTACTTCCATTGCAGACTCAAAGCTTAAAAAGTTATATAAACACTGTTATTAATTCCATTGCAGACTCAAAGCTTAAAAAGTTATATAAACACTGTTAATAATGTGTAGCTGAACTAATTATCAGAATACAATCCATAAAAAACTAATTCGTTCATCTCTGGGGCATTTTTACAAACCCTAAAAATTTATATTTGTTTTTTATAACCCATAACAAAATTTCATGTTAATATTCATTCAATTTCCATGCCTTTCAAACAAATATGTTAACATTCATATATAAAACAATTAATCATATGAACAACAAGAAATCAATCTAAACCTAAAGTTACCGTGGAAGATTTGAAAGATAATAAAAGGAGGAACTTTTACCTGATTCTTTCGGTCCGATCATTTTCGTCGTTAACAGTAATCAACGTTTTCGTCTTGGCCATGGTTGGATCCTTTGGTTTGCGATGCATGCAATTTTTCTGCAGGTTGTAAGACAAAAAACGGATGATGAATCAAGTAACGATGGAAAAGGTCTCTTGAAATAGTTTCAACTTATTTTGAGTCTACATTTTTATTACTCTTTTAATTGTTTGGTAGAGTAATTAATCCTTTAATTAATTGATAGATTTATTACCCTTTTAATTGATATATAAAAACAGTTTTTCCATCGTTATTGGCTTTTTTTTAAATGGCCTAAATTTTCAATCAAAATATTTTCAATGTATTCTTACTTGATATAGTTTTTTATTTTAATTATTATAATAATGTATTTATTTGATTCACCTATTACTCAATTTTTTTATCAAGATTTTCATTAACTTATCATTCAAAAAATTTGATTATATTCTAATTCAATAAATTTGAGTTTTTTTTTTGTTATAAAAAGAAGTGTCCAATAAATTTTTATTTTAAAAATTATAATCACTTCAATTGTATAAGCACTATTTTTTTCTTTTCAAAAATCTATTATATTAGATACACTGTATTAATTATATATATTGAAATTTTTTTTTTACTTTGACAAGTGATTTTCGGAACACAATGTGTGAATCCAGACGAGACCCGTGCGACAACACGGGTTTGTTACTAGTAACTATTAAATTTTATACCATATCACTTTATTAATAATTAATAGACAAGTATGTAACCACATTAAAAACATACGAGAAGTTTGATAATAAAGCAGTAATTGATCTAAATCTAAATAAATAATAAATAAACAAACAATTAAAATGATAATAAAGGAGTAAAATAATATATTATAAGGCACTATTAAACGTTATGTTCACCTAGGGAGGTTAATGGGGCAGAGAATGCGCGGATGATACTTTTCCGTTCTCCACTCCGCCCCTAATATTTTTCCTATCCCCGTCTCCGATCTCCGCCACAGGAGAATAATTTTCCCATCCTTATTCCCACAGAGAATCAGAGATCCACGAAGATTGAATCATAAAAAAAAAATTATATATTTTTTTTATCTAAACTATGACACTAGTGTTTAGTTTGTTTTTTTTTCCTTTTTTAAAACATATATTTTGCATTTTTTTAATAAATAAAAACACATCTTGAATCAATAATAAACAAATGAAAAAGCACTTGTAGTTACAAAAACATAACCACTAATTTATTAATTGAACAAAAATCAGCTTGATAATTAAAGTATATTGAAGTTGAAGAGTAATTACCATAAGTACAATGAACAAATGAGAGTGGTTGTTTTGATGATGATGATGAGAATAGAGGAGATGAGGAATGGAGGAGACAGAGAATTGAGAAAAGAAAAAGAGGAAAGGGTGTATACATTGTATGTATTGGGTTCACTTTTCTAGGTTGAGGTACTTCAATGGTAAATCAATACATTATACAATAAAACAAAAAATATCCACTCATGACTCTTCATTTCCTAACATATTAATTATTTTTTTATAAAATAAACATGTCAAATTATATAATTATATATTATATAATATAAAGTTAAATATTATGGTCGGGGTCAGGGAATCCGCGGGGCAGAGGATACTTCTTCAATCCCCGCCTCAAAGTGTCATCGGGGGAACTTTTCCCTCCATCCTCGTTCCCGCAGGGAATAAAATCTCCAACTTCAAAGTTCCAAACAGATAATCCCCACATATATCACCGTTAACAGATTGACATCCCTATATTCACCTTAATAGACATAAAAAATTAGACCAATTTTTTTGGCAAATGAGTAATGTAAGTAGCCAAATAATAGCGTAAACAATTGATTGTAAACATGTTTTTTTCTTTATAAAATTGGATTGTTATAAATAAATAAAAAATCATAAATTTGATATAATATCATATAAATTTGGCAAATGGGTAACATAAATAGCTAAATAATAACGTAAACAATTAGTTACAAATAAAACGTTGTTAATTAAAAAGGAAAACCCATTAATCTACCTCTCTTTTATATAAAATAAAAAACATAGGGTAATATTTACTAATACATTATTTAAACAGTGTAGCAAATTGAATCAGGAACGAGAGTGTTGATTGTTGGAATTCTAGGGCAAGCTGAAGCTGTTTAACCTAGAACCCAATTCTCCATCGATGTTGGGGAAGGCTTGGGTGCCCTTAGTCCGTCAAAGGCACCGCCATCTTTGGTTGATTCTAGCCATAGGAGACAAACACTTCAAGGCATGGTGCCTTTCGCGATTAAAGCTACCCAAGCCCATTCCCTTTATGTTACTTTATAAATTACGAGTGATTGCATCATCACTAAATTAGGGTTTGCAATGACTCGTAGAGGAATGAACCGTGACAACCAAGATTCCGATGATTTCGAGGAGCAGAATGTCGTCGATTTCGATGAAGAGGAAGCGGAGGATGGAGGCAGTGGAAAGAAGCGGAGACGATCTAGGTTTATTGTTGACAATGCACGAGATTGAATGTTCATCTTGAAAGTATTTCCTTGTGAAACCCTTCTCAATTCAGCCCCATATGACCATAACAAACTATATTGTTTACTAGAGTCTCCCTCCACTATCCTTTTGGCAATCTGTGTTGCCTTAAATGCCCTACAACCAGGGATTTCAGTTGCATACCTCACCCTAACATCTGCAATTGCATCATTCAACTTCATTTTGTTATTGTTCTTCGTCCTATCAATTATCACTTTTGCGACCCAGTCAGCTTTGGCACTCTTATTAAAAAATCGTCTTCCACACTTATGTTTATCATACAAGGTCTTAATTCTAAAGGTTGTTGATGTTAAGACTTTACTGCACAGTACAGTGTAATTGCATTGTGATTTTTCCTTGCAAACCACCCTACATCTGCAGCAGGTATATTTGTAGGCTGACCATCAAATTGCTCGCCAAAAACCTTATCAACACCATCATTAAAACCCTTCATCCTTTCTTCTCAACTATTTTCAAATTTGACATCCTTCACATCTTCATCACTAGAACCTTCATCAATATATGAATCAACCTCATCTTCACATATTTTACCTCTGTTCCTCTTTCTTGCATTCTCCATAAAAGTTGCATTCCCTATACTTGGTTTAGGCTCAGTGTATATTTCAACCTCACCTTGGTGTCTTGCTTGAACGAATGCAGCTAACTCAAATGCATCACCATCATCCCTAAAAGGTTTTAGGTCATTTTCTAAAGTACCATCACCATATTTCCACCACATCTTAACATTATTGTACCCAAACCCTGGATCCATTCCCTTAATTAAATCACATGCCTCAAAAAATGACCAAGACTCGCTATCTTGACCATTAAAGGCATAAACCTCCCCACCCTCATACTTTAGCATTGGATCTTTTACAAAAGAGCCATTCGTGTAAAATATTACTTTAAAAACACCCATCCATACATAATGGATGGAAAATACAGTCAAACATGGACCCACTAAATGACTATTGTATGCATATAAACCCTAATAACTTAATACACTACCAGTAAAATACAATTCCTATGGCAAACTTCAATAAAATAGAATCTAAAAAGGGACATGTAGACCTACCTCAGCTTCAATGTCGAGGGACCACAAAGCAAACACCTTTCACGTAAATGCTGGGACCACAAAGCAAACACAATGAGAAAGGAGGCAACTTTTTGCAAACAAAATAAAAATAAGCATTGTGTTATTGATACTATGTTCAACAAAGCAAACACAAGAGCTTGAAGAAGAATGGAATTGAATGAAAAAATTACCTTCTGTGGAGTAATCGAAGGAACGAGACTGAGAGTAAATTTTGGGCGAGAAAATGCTTTAGGGTTTCCAATTTTATGTATTTACTAAGCATTGCTTAAGTGACACAAAATAGACTCAATGCCAACTGCTTAATCATCCCGTCAGCTTCTCAAAATTAATAAAAAATTCATATATTTGTTAATTTAATTTAATTATTAAAAAAAACTTAAGTGTGTATTCTAATAAAACGTTGTTAATTAAAAAGGAAAATCCATTAATCTAGCTCTCTTTTATATAAAATAAAAAACAGAGGGTAGTATTTAAAAACACATTATTTAAACAGTGTAGCAAATTGAATCGGGAACGAGTGTTGATTGTTGGAATTCTAGGGCAAGCTGAAGCTGTTTAACCTAGAACCCAATTCTCCATCGATTGGGGGTTTCTTCTATTCTCTTGATGTTGGGGAAGGCTTGGGTGCCCTTAGTCCGTCAAAGGCACCGCCATTTTTGGTTGATTCTAGCCATGGGAGACAAACACTCCAAGGCACGGTGCCTTTCGCGATTAAAGCTACCCAAGCCCATTCCCTTCATGTTACTCTATAAATTCCGAGTGGTTGCATCATCACTAAATTAGGGTTTGCAATGACTCGCGACAACCAAGATTCCGACGATTTCGAGGAGCAGAGTTTCGTCGATTTCGATCAAGAGGAAGCGGAGGATGGAGGCGGTGGAAAGAAGCGGAGGCGATCTAGTAGTTATATCAACCACCATGCAGATGAGGTAGATGAAGACGAGGATGATGATTACGATGATCGCGGAAAAACCAGCCGCAAGCGCCCGTACAAGAAAGTTTCCGCATCAAATTTCTTCGATGAAGAGGCTGAAGTTGATACAGATGATGAAGAGGAGGAGGAAGATGAAGGCGAAGATGGTTTGTTTTTTACTTCATAGCTTTTTATTGTTTTCTTTCATCAATTTCAGTATGCTTAGGTAATGGTATTCAATTAGGGTGGAAACTGCGGTTCTCATGAGATTGGAAGTCATCATTGTTATTAAGTAGGCACACCTGTTATCTGTGTTAAAAAACTTTATGATTATCGAAGCAAGCATTTGTGTTGCAGGCAGAAAATCTATTTAGTGAATGTGACTGTAAAGCATTTTCTTAGGATTTGGTCATGTATATATAGTGGTTAAAGTCTGGGTTCGTTACTCTCACCCGGTTAGATTGTCATGACCCTAAGCTATGATAGATCAAGGGATATATCTATTGCACTTGTAGTTTTCATCCACACTCTCTTCTGAGTGTTCATTGCCACATTTGAGATTTGTTATTAGGCTATACAATACTTGTCCTCTGAATATACTATTCTTTTATTTATGAACTGAAGTCGTACCTATTAACTTTAGTTTTACACTGATTCATAATATTTATAGATTGCTTCAAGCCCTCTATGCCCAGTAACTTGTTTGATATAATGTACATATTTTTATAATGCTGGGTTCATACTTTTATGTGTTACTGAATGCTGGGTTCATACTTTTATGTGTTACTGAATGCTGGGAAAGGATTGAATTTCCTGTGTTTCTACTTGTTTTGCTCAATGTTGGGCATTTTTATGACACTGTTCAGCTCAGGCCCTATGCTATTTCATATAACTGTGTAGATAGGCAGATAACCGTCTAAATCATGCAGGTTTCTTTGTTCCTGAAAATGATCTGCCAGAGGAAGATGATAGTACAGGGAGGCCACGGCACAGACTGCCACCCCACCAAGAAGATAATGAAGATCTTGAAGCACTGGAAAGGAGCATACAAGAGAGATATGGAAAGCAGTGGCTGGCAGATTATGATGAAGAAACTACAGATGTAGAACAACAAGCACTTTTGCCGTCTGTGAGAGACCCAAAGCTGTGGATGGTCAAATGTGCGGTATGTTCCTCGTCTATTTTTTGTTGTTTTATTTCTTCGGTCTATTGACAAGGATATAGAGTATGTCTCATCCTTCGGTTTATGTTTCTCAGATTGGCCGCGAGCGTGAAACAGCTGCTTGCCTCATGCAAAAGTACATAGATAAGGGATCTGTATTGCAAATTAGATCCGCTATTGCTCTTGATCATCTCAAAAACTATATATATGTGGAAGCAGATAAAGAAGCTCATGTTAGAGAGGTATTGTGTGAAATATCTATTGTTTATCACACATAATTCATGTATAAAATTGTGAACTTTTTTACATTTGTTTTTAGGCTTGCAAAGGTCTTCGAAATATATTTGGACAAAAAATAACTCTCGTCCCAATAAGAGAAATGACTGATGTGCTGTCAGTTGAAAGCAGAGCCATTGATCTTGCTAGAGATACATGGGTTAGAATGAAGATAGTCGCATACAAGGGGGACCTCGCCAAAGTATGCACCATATTCTGGAAAATTTTTGATTCTATCTCTTACGCGTTTTTAATTTGTCTCCTATTTTGTGTCTTTTCAAAAGGTAGTGGATGTTGACGATGTGCTGCAGAAGGTTACTGTGAAACTAATTCCGAGAATAGACCTTCAGGCTCTCGCAAACAAATTGGTATGAAATGCCTTTTTGTCTTGTAGAAAGCATGTTTTATATTTGTCGAATGTTTTAACTTCTTTCAAGAATGAAATAACTCCTGTCCCTATTTTCTGTGCAAAATTTATTTATCATGCAGGAAGGTAGAGAGGTTGTGAAAAAGAAAGCATTTGTCCCCCCTCCTCGTTTTATGAATGTTGATGAAGCTAGGTAATGCTGATTCTCAAAGCTATTGCTTAATATGTTTCTACTCTCTATGAACCTTTTCAGTTCCTGGTTTGACAGAGCTTAAGCTTTATATCAGGGAACTGCATATCCGTGTAGTGCATAAGCGTGACGTCAATGGAGAACGGTTTGATGCCATTGGTAAAATGATGTTCAAAGATGGTTTCTTATACAAAACTGTATCTATTAAATCCATTAGTGCCCAGAACATCAAACCTACGTTTGACGAGCTCGAAAAGTTTCGTAAACCAGGCGAGAGTGATGTAGCCAGTCTTTCAACTCTGTTTGCGAACAGAAAGAAAAGGCATTTCATGAAGGGTGATGCTGTTATTGTCGTCAAGGGTGATTTGAAGAATTTGAAGGGATGGGTGGAGAAAGTGGATGAGGATAATATTCATATAAGGCCAGAAATAAAGGGTCTTCCTGTAAGTATGAATTGATATTTGACTGGTTTTTTTCACTGTGTAGTCTGCCAGTTTTGCATGTTGATGATTAGTGATGAATTGCTTTAATGATGATCTAATTATCTAGTTTTTTTTCTCTCTTTCCATCTGCTTAGAAAACTCTTGCAGTAAATGAAAAGGAACTTGTTAAATATTTTGAACTTGGAAACCATGTTAAAGTTGTTTCTGGGGCTCAAGAGGGTGTGACTGGCATGGTTGTAAAGGTGGAGCAGCATGTTCTGATCTTAATATCTGATACCACAAAGGAGCATGTGAGTTTTATAGTCCTTTGATTTGATTGACTTACTGAAATACTTCTGAATTTCTACTTACATTTACGGCAGAAATGACGACATTCTCTTTTTAGATCCGTGTGTTTGCAGATGATGTTGTAGAGAGTTCAGAAGTAACCACCGGTGTGCCTAGAATTGGGGACTATGAACTTCGTGATCTTGTATTGCTAGAGTAAGCATTTTTCTTTTGCCTGAGATAAAGCCAAAGTACCTTTTACCCTTGTGTTGTGGTTCAAACCTTTCTTACTTCTGACTTAACCCGGTGCAGTAATTTGAGTTTTGGTGTTATAATCCGTGTAGAGAGCGAGGCATTTCAGGTTAGTATCTCAATGAATCAGAAGTTCAAGACTTTCTAACTTAAAGTTAGGACTTTTTGGCATTATATTATTGTTTTTTGGCCTTTGTTAGGTTCTTAAGGGGGTTCCTGACCGACCTGAAGTTGCACTTGTTAAATTAAGAGAGATTAAGTGTAAGATAGAGAAGAAAATAAGTGTGCAGGATAAGTTTAGTAATACAATATCTTCAAAGGATGTTGTGAAGATAGTTGATGGTCCTTGCAGAGTGAGTTTCTGATTGTTGGCTAGCTTTTTATTTTATTTTATTTTATTTTTATTTTTATGGAAGTTGATATTATTCAGATTTAACACTTTCTTTTTGTTAGGGAAAACAAGGTCCTGTGGACCATATATACAGAGGAATCTTGTTCATCTTTGATCGCCATCACCTTGAAAATGCAGGCTTTATATGTGTTAAGGCCCACTCATGTGTAGTTGTGGGAGGTTCCCGCTCCAATGGCAACAGAAATGTATCCATTTTTCCTATTTTGATTCATAAGTTTTCTTCAATTTTGTTTTTATGAATTTAAAACTCCGTCATCAATTTGATGTCTTGCTTGCTTTATTTGCTTCCACTTCAGGGTGATGCGTATGGAAGATTCTCCGGTCTTAAATATCCACCTCGCATTCCACAGTCCCCGAAGAGGTTTTCTTGAGGAGGGCATCCGTCTGATTGTATGTTTACTGCTAAACATTGGATCAATCTGTTATTGTGATATGGTTTTGTAAGAAAGTTGTCTGATGTTACTTTATATTGATGCTACTTTATATTGATGTGGTAAAGCTGGAGGGAGGCATAGGGGTGGAAGAGGGCATGATGGTTTGACCGGTGCAACTGTTAAAGTACACCAGGGTCTTTATAAAGGTTATCGTGGGCGTGTTATAGAAGTTAAAGGAACATCTGTTCGGGTTGAATTGGAGTCCCAGATGAAGGTTGTAACAGGTAATTCTTGTAATTTGGCAAACACCTGAGCTGGCTGTATCTTTGTATTTTACATGGTCTCTGACTTTGTTATTTGCAGTTGATCGCAATCATATTACTGACAATATGGCTGTTACCCCACAACGGTAAGTTATATCTACATAAAATTTTTGATTTCTTGTGTGTATTAGAAGATAATCATGAATCGTGTGTTCTGCCAGTGAAACATCTCGATATGGGGTGGGAAGTGAAACCCCAATGCATCCATCTCGAACTCCTTTGCATCCAATGAGAGATCCCGGAGGTATGGTTGATATACATTTTTAGGACCGCTTTATTTATTTTTTGAAGTTAAAACATGTGAGTGTCCTATAAACTGCTAATATTTGTTAAATGTACTTCTATTTGCAGCAACTCCCATTCATGATGGAATGAGGACACCTATGCGTGATCGTGCTTGGAATCCTTATGCACCAATGAGTCCTGCTAGGTTTGTTCTAACATCATACTTCCTTTTGAGCTTAATACGTACTATGATTTACATAGGGGTGGCAAAATGGGCCCGGCTCGCCGGACATGCCCGTTTGCCCTCAATTTTTGGAGGGACGAACCAAGATTTTAGGCCCCACAGACATGTTTTTTGGCGGGGAGAGCCAAGGTTTTCGCCCCGCCTTGTTTTTCGTGGGCTTTTGCGGGGCAGGTCTAAATGGGGCGGGTATGCCAGTTTGCATCCCCTAGATTTACCCTCTATTTTTTCCTTTTTTGTATGCTGATTGCTGAGGATTTTTTTTTCCACGAGTTTCTTGTACCAGTAAAGGTTAAAGACAATAAGATCAGCTACCCAACATTTTAATATTCTAAGTTCAAGCTACTAGAACAAGAGGGCTGTAACCTATCAGTAGTTAATATTTTAAATGCATTTTGGCTCAGTTTACAGTCTGTACCATCATCATATTACCAGTAGTGTATGTGATTTATGAATTCTGACTAAAATAAATTCAGGGATAACTGGGAAGATGGAAATCCAGGCTCTTGGGGAGCCAGTCCACAGTACCAGGTCAGGAGTATCAGCTAACTACAGTTCAGACAATCTGCTAATGTAATTCATTTGTTGAACCATACTTAACCATGCTGATCTTTATTTTATTATTTTTTCTCTGTTTAATCTTTTCAGCCAGGAAGCCCTCCTTCCCGACCATACGAAGCCCCGTATCCTGGTGCTGGTTGGGCTAGTACTCCCTGTAGCAATTATAGTGAGGCTGGAACACCACGTGACAGTTCTGCCTACGGTAACACTGCCTCTTGCTTGCCCCGTGAAATCATTAGAATATTTGGCTTTAGTTTTTTATATTAATTCTACTTGGATGGATCAGGATTGTATTGCAGCGAATGTTCCAAGCCCGTATTTACCATCAACACCAGGAGGGCAGCCTATGACACCAAATTCTGCGTCTTATCTTCCTGGCACCCCTGGAGGACAGCCTATGACTCCAGGGACTGGTGGTCTAGACATGATGTCCCCAGTCTTGGGTAAGTTTCTGTATTTCGTCAACTTTCAGATTTAGCCTGTACACAATTTTTTTTTTCTGCAGCATCTTTCGTTTATGATAGCAACTTTCAGATTTAGTCTTGCGACAACTTTGTGATCTATCTACTTTTCATTTATGATAGCAATATCCTATGACAATCACAGTCTTGTATTTGAATGGCCACTTGTATGTTTCTTTGTCTTGTTAAAACTCAGACGCCAGCCAAATATGATCTACAATGCAGTGGATATTCTAGTTAAAACATCATAACTTTTCCTATTGATATCTTCTACTCCATCCAGTGTTATGAACAGCGGATTGCGGGAAATAGCCATTTGTTCAAATTATGCTCTGTAACAATGCTATAACCGCTATTTGAAAATATTTTGTACTAAATAAATAAGCTTATTGCAGATAATAATGATTTGTTCAAATACTGGTATATGTTATAACACAACTATTTATCAAACCGTTCACTTTTCCCACATTGAGTGTCACTTTAGGTTAATTCAGCTAGATTAAAAAAAGTTGTAAATAAATTATAGTGTAACAATTTACCCAAATTGCCCTTATTAACAATTATAATGCTTGTTAATGTGCTGCTGAATATGATATGGAAGAAATAACGTATCCGGGTGGTTTTGGGTTAGGCACCATATGTTCCTACTGCCCACCATTTTTATTATAGATCTTGAGATGATTTGTGATTTTGTGCTTTTATGTGGAGATTAATCCTCCTAGCATTTACCAATCATATTCCTGGATCTTTTTCTTTAATCACTTAGTTTAGTAGATTGGATCATCAATTTGTTAGCAAGATTTGAAATTGCATGTTATTTCTTCCACATGCATTTTTCAATGTTTAATTTTGTTGTAGGTGGAGACAATGAAGGGCCTTGGCTTTTGCCAGACATATTGGTCAATGTACACAGGGCTGGAGAAGAGTCTGTTGGAGTTATAAAAGAAGTTCTTCCGGTATGTTGACCTAGAAGCGTTGTTTTACACGTTTTGGCTTAATTACCTGATATGAAGAATATTTGATTTTATGTTGGGTATAATTTTATATTATCTGTTGAGGCTTGGTTTTTAAATTTCTTGGTTATTCTTGTTCTTGCTTCTCTTTGATATTAGAATCAGAAGTTGTGTTTGAAAGAACAAATGAGATCAAAGCCTAGTTATTACATCATCATCATACATAAATAACAAATGAGATTAGTGATTAGTTATTTCTTTGTCGTCGTCGTCGTCATCATCGTCATCATACGTAAATTAGATTAGTGATTAGTTATTTCTATGTCGTTGTCGTCATCATCATCATCATCATCATAGATATTTGATGCATAATTGTGACCCAAAGTCTCATTTGTCATCAAACAGACTCCTACTTTATGTTTGATATGCATGAAACTATCGTTCCTAGC